>JAJTUV010000869.1:0-312500 GCA_021653895.1 Mastomys natalensis | reverse complement strand
TCACGGTTCTGTGGAATTCCAGAACACGTGAAACAAGACTCGGAGTTAAGTATTTGAGCGACTGCGTCTGGGTCAGAAGAGGGAGTCTCGGGGTTGCCGGCCACATTCTGCATCTTTCTTTTTTTTTCCTGATTTATTTATTTTTGAGAATTTCATACAACAGTACTGAGTATTCATTACTCCTGCTTCCTCCTCCTCCTCCTCCTCCTCCTCCTCTCTCCTCCTCCTTCAACACCTCTGGCTCCCTCCCCTTCCCTTTCATTCATATATATATGCACATATTTAAAACTTCCTGAGTCTGTTTGGTGTTGCTTACACGTGCTTATTTGGAGCTGAATGTTCTGGATTGGATAAACTCCATTAGGAGTTTGTCCCCGGAGCAAACTGATTCTCTCTCTCTCAGCAATGATTGATTGTCTGTAGCTCTACATCTAGGGGTGTGACCTTGTGAAACCACCCATCTATAGCAGTGATTGGCACAACCAAAATGCATAGAACAAGTGGCTGTAGTTTACTCAGCCCCAACTATTACATCTATAACACAACGCGGATGCTTAAGGCTCAAGGAGAAATCACAGAAGAGGAGATGGGGCCGGTGTAAGTCAGAGGCCAGAGACAGCTGCCTCTAGATGATGACTTCTAGACATGACAGGGAAGCTTCTCCTAGAAAAATCTGATTCTGCACCTTGATGGGTGTCTTAGGCAGTGTTCTATTGCTGTCCAGAGACACCACGACCACAGCAACTCACAAAAGGAAGCACTTAATTGGGGCTTGCCTACAATTTCCTCATGGCAAGGAGCATGGTGACTCGCAGCCAGACAAGAGTTCTACACCCAGATCTAAAGGCAGCAGGACGAAGGAGATTCTGGGCTTAGCATGGGTTCTTGAAACCTCAAGCCCACCCAGTGACATACTTCCTCAGCAGGCCACACCTCTAATCATTTCAAGTCGTGCCACTCCATGGTGACCAAGTATTCAAACCTGTGAACCTCTGGGGACCATTCGCATTGAAGCCACCATAATAGGGACTCAGAGTACAAACCATCAAAGAGCTTTGAGATTTAAAAGAAATCAAAATATATTCTCAGTATTTATTCCCGTGAGGTGAGCACATGGCGAAGGCTTTCTCCCATTCTGCAGTCAGCCTCCATATGGTACAGGCCTCCTCCCACCCCGTTGGCTGTCTACACACTGTTTCTTGTTTCTTTCGTGGGCAGAAGCTTCTCAATGTCATACAACCCATCTGTCCATTCTTGTTTTTATCTCCTGAGTTGTCCGGCTCCTTTACAGAAGGACTTTGCCTATGCCCAGGTCTCGGAGTGTTTGAGGTCTAACTGCGAGGTCATTTGAAGTTGATTTTGTGTGAGAGTTTTAGTTTCCTACACATGGATAACCAGTCTGTCACCACCATGTATGATAGTCACGATAGCCCAATTATGAAACCAGTCTAGATGCCCGTCAACAGATAAATCAGTAACGGTGGTAAAGATACACAATGGAATATTGTTCAGCCGTAAAGAAGAAGATGATGATGTCGTTTGCAGAACAGTGGTCAGAAGCGGAGATCACTGCTATGTGAGGTAAGCCAGACTCAGATGGAGAAGTGTCCCGTGTTTTTCTTTCACATCTGGAAGCTTGAGAACGAAACAGAGTAAAAAACATGAAAGTAGTAAATATGGAAATACTAAGATATGGAAAAATAGAAAGGGGGGGCTGATAAAGAAGAACAGGGAGTAAATATGATGTGAGCTAATCAGATCCATCTACGGGGATGTCTATCAAAAGGATGCCCACCAGAATATATGCCATGTGGCAATCCCACATGGCCAGAAGGTGATGGATGGGCAGGTCCACACCAAAACAGTGTGTGGTTTCTTCTGGTGATGCAGGCTCTCTCTTACAAGGTGGGTACCCACACTCAGACTGTGTGTCATAAGACACGCAGGGCATTGCAGAGACCTGGAGAAATGGCATTTGGAATCTGGGCTTCAAAAAGATATACTAAAAAGACTCGAGGTGGGATGCAGGGGGTTGTGGCTCACTGTACAATGTTTACACTTTCTAAGCAAATCCTGAGGCTGCAGAGCCAAAGGAGGGTCTCGTTCTTACTGAAGGCATCATCACCAGCAGCTCAAAGGGCCAAGTCATGCAGGACGGAGTAGAACAGCAAATAAGTGGCTTGTTCAAAGGAAAACCCCAGGTTCCTAGTGGCTACCGGTCCTGTGGTCCTTGCTTCCTCTGTGCCTCTCCTCTTACAAGACTGACACAGAGCAAAGCAAGCAATATAAACACACAACACACACATACACACATGTTCTGAGGAGAGTGACACCCCGCCCCGAGTTGTCCACTTCCTGATCGCCAGATCCTGCCACCGGACATGATGCTATAGCAAAGGGACTCAGGTTGCAGATGGGCCGAAGACCACCAGCTGCTGACCTTGAGACTAGAGACTTTCCTGGGTTTGTGATAGACTCGCTGTGAGCTACAAGGGGGAGGCAGATGGGCCAGCGTCAGCACTAACTCTGAAGATGGAAGAGGATGCCCCAGTCAGCACAGTAGCCAGGAATGTGAAGAAATAAGCCTCCCAGTGGACTCCAGAAGAAGTCCATCTCACCCACACCCCGATGGCAGCCCTAGGAGGCCCATATGGACTGCTGAGCCTCACAACCAAGATAACAAAACAACCTTGTCTGAAGTGACTGTATTTGCCATGGTGCTTCTGAGAGCAGCCAATCGAAATGGGAACATTTCTGAACCCTTGTGGGTTCCCTCCACCCAGCCATCAAAGGCTGGGTTTCTGCAGGGTGCTCTGGTCCCTAGTGTCCTAGACTCAAATCCAGAGCCCCAACCACTGCCTGACAGCAGGCAAGGGCTTCTGTGACATTCTGGCTCTTCCCTGGCACAGGCTCCCTCTGACCCTGTGTTCTTGCTAAGAGGCGGGACTGAACTCCCATTCCAATCTGTTTACAACGAGCCCAACAACCGCTAAGGCACAAAGAGAGGGAAAGGAAGGCACTGTCTTCAATAAAGTCAACCAGCTGCCACCTTGCTTCTGTTTGTGGCCACTGTTACACTTGAGTGTATGCCTCCTAAAAAATTCTATTTGCATTATCTTATCGAGCAATCGTTCCCTGGAACATCATAAAACAAACAGTAATTAGGGCTCCAGTCGGTGTGGTCTCCTCCCAGCTCTCAGCCACACTGCATTCTGGGATCTAGTCTGAAGACAGTCAGACCAGAACCAAGCAGTTCTGGAGGAACCAAAGCCTCTGACCCCCATGTAGACCACCTCTATGCAGCTGGAAAGATGAAGATTCAGGATGGATGGGGATGGCCCTAGGTACAGATACATCTGCCAACAGACAAGTGCCAAACCCATCACACGGCCAGAGTGTGTGTCACACCAAGTAACCACTCTGCTTTAAAACAAACAACAAACAAACAAACAAAATATAGCCTCCATGTCCCAAATAGCCTTATACCCAGGTACCACCCAGCTCCAAATCTCCACCGCTCTCCTAAGCCACAGGGTAGTTAGTACTCAGCACCCAAAGTCAAGAGCAACTTCAAGAAACATGTGTAGAACTGAGAAGCCTGGGTGTTTGCCTGGGTGTCTGTTTCCTCATCTTTAAATACAACATGAGACGGCTTGGCCTAATTTTTCCAGTAGTTCTAAGTCACCTGACAGGTTCTTCCTAACAGGTCAAAGCCCTACTAATGACAGGGGGCTAGAGCCACACCCCCAACATCCCAGAGTCCTTGACTTATCCCAATGACTGTTTTGAATGAATAATGTGGGTGACTTCCAAGTGGACAAGGTTCAGCACAGGATTAAGTCACATTCGTGTGGCCCCAAGGTTGATCCTAGAAGGTGCTCACATGATCACAGGCAGAGTTGTTCAAATACTTACTAAGAGGTGACAGCATATACAGACCATCCCAGAAGGGGACACCTCTCCCTGGGCTGCCCTGAGGTCAGATGATGCAAACCTGGAAGTAATGCTCCATCCAGAAGAGAGGCTGCAGGCTCCAGGATGTACCAAGGCAAGTCACAAGGGCAGGCACGCAGGCTCAGCAGCCCTTGCCCCCTTGGTGATAAGATCTCATGTGTGTGGCAGGCGTGGAGCCTGATGGTACCAGCTGAGTAGTACCTCTAGATGAGTCCCTCAGGACTCCACCCAAGAGATTGAGCCACAGGTGTCATGAACACTTGTCTAGCTCTCTGTCCTGGAGTCATTTCCGATGCTGAAGATAAAATATCCTGACAGAAAACAACTTAGGAGAGAAAGAAATTTATTCTGGGTTACCGTCCGTCATTTGTGGAAACTGAGGCAGAAACTCAAAGCAGGTAATGACCATAAAGAACAGAGAGAAATGACTGCATGCATGCCACTTGGGTCATTTCTCCACTCCTATACAGTGTAGGACTCCCTGCCTAGGGAATGGTGTCACCCACAGTGGTCTGGATTCTCCCAGAATCCCCTGCCTAGGGAATGGTGTCACCGACAGTGGGCTGGGTCTTCTTACATCAGTTCACTTAATTAAGACAATTCCCCCATAGACATGCCCACATGCTAGCCTACTGTAGGCAATTGAGATTCTTTCCCCAAGTGACTCTAGGTTGCATCAGGTTGATACGTAAAACTAACTGGCACATTCTCTTTACTTTGAACTCCATGTCATCTCAGTCCTGGCATCAGAGTCCTCCTGTCTCTTGTATGAAGGCAGAGGGTGACCTTTTCTCCCAGGCTACCTGGTATTAAGGATTCTCCCAAGATGAGTGTTTCTTAGTCCAGACCACTCATAGCAAACAGGATCAGTGGGTCACCGAAACGCTGGCACCGGGTTTGGGGACCAATTTCAGATAGACCTTCACGAAACACATCCAAGGGACATCAGTCCCACATCCAGCACAGGATGGGATCCAAGAGTCTCAGCTTATTTCCAGAAATGGAATGGTTCTATAATATTCATTTCAGTCCGTGGCAGAATGGGGCTGGACCCCTCAAACACGAGATGGTGGGGTAGCCTGTGAGGAGGGATGGGTCCTATGAACTCACAGAGCCCTGGATGGGAGAAGCTGCTCAGAAAGCTGTTCACCGGTCTCCAGGAGCTGCACCAATCTGTGGAATGGGTGTCAGCCCCTAGTGGGTGGCGAGCAAGCACTCTCCTCAGCTCCTGTGGTTTCAGAGATTTCCCTCGGGTCTGGAAACCATTATGACTTACAAAATCCCCCTTTCAGGAAGCCACCCTCTCCCCTTCCCCCGATGCCCATGAAACACCCCTGCAGCCAACACCTGGTCGCTACCCCGACATCACCCCCGTAGCTCGGCCTCTGCAGCTGAGTTATTTTCGTTCTTTATATATGTTTTTTAAAAGAGAGAAGCTGTCACCCGCAGGGTAATTGTCCTTTCGCGTAATCCCATCTCTGATGGAGCCCGGCAGCCCTCACTTCATTAACAGCAAAGCCTCTACCTGAGAAATCAATTGCAATGAAAATTATAAAGACAAAAATCAATCCGTGGTGCATCTTGCCTCCCTCTGCTTGGGAACATCCAGGAATCCCAGGGCAGGCTACAGAGGCTTCTGCCTGAGCCCCAGGAACAAGGAGCATGGGCCAGCCCAGGGAAGCCTGAGACACAGGACTAGGGGCTTCAAATATCTCTCTAATCAGACAAGCAAGCCATAAAAGAAGGATGGCTTTCTATGTACTTCAAAGCAATGGTCATTCTCTTGGACATTCATTAGGTAACTACTGTATGCCAAACCCTGAAGTTACTCAGGAGTCAAGCAATCCAGTCTTGCTCCCGGCACGCTCTTGGAATGGGAAGGAATGCACACATGAGATCCAAACTTGGACTGCAGGACAGGGAGAAACAGCAAGCGCATCACCCATGGGGATACGAAAGAGCTACCATGTTGAGTCTAAATGTTGAATTGGGGGGGAGGGGTGCCGGGACATATTCCTTGACAATACTGGAAGAGTGTGACACAAAGGACTAAGTTGCCTTTCTGTGATGACTGACACACTTTAGGTGTCCTGCCTGACAGACTCTGGCTGAACGGGAAAGAGTCAATTATTTGCAGTTTCTGAGATCGGCTTCAGGGAAATAAATGTGTCAAACCAGAAGGAACCACAGAGGTCCAATAGCACGTCTGTCTTTAGCCTAACATCGAAACTGATGCAAAGGGAGACTCCTCAGTGTCTGGGGCTCCTGCTGAGCCTTCAGGTTGCCCAGCGGGGGGGGGGGGGGGGGGCGGGGGGGTGTTCTAAGGAGCCTTCCCCCAGTAGGCACACAGATTGAATCCCACCCCAGGACTGCAGGCGGCTCCACGTGGCTCCTGATCTGACTCCAGATGGGAAGGGCATTCACGTGGAAGAGCAGAGTCAGATGTGTGTTCCCCTAACAGCAGCACTGCAGCATCGAAACCCTGCACCTCTAAGATCAAAAGCGGTAGCCATCAGCAGTAAAGAAATCGGGCGAGGGAGGTCGACTGACATTTTCAGATCTGGTCAGCACAGGAAGAGCCTTTAGGAGGGTCATTGAAGCAGATGTACCTTTAAAAAAAAAAAAAAAAAAGATTTATTTATTTATTTATTTATTTATGTATATGAGTACACCATTGCTTCTTCAGACACACCAGAAGAGGGCATTAGACCCCATTGCAGATGGTTGTGAGCCACCATGTGGTTGCTGGGAACTGAAGAAACAAGGGAGCAGTAGAAGCCACTGAAATGGTAGAACAGAAAACAGGAGAGCCATCCACGGCTGAGCCTCTGCAGTCTCAAAGGACAACTTCTCCATCCTCCCACAGGCCAGGAAAAGCTGGGCCATGCTCACCCTGTGTCCAGCAGCTATCCACCCAGCCAGCCCTCAGTTGGACAGGCTCACAGTCACAGCAAGGTGGTCCAGACTTCTGTGACATGTCCTCTCTCTTCGCTGAATCATGAGGGCCTCAGCCTAGCACACCACCAACAGTGCAACTCAGCCACTCTGCTGACTAGATGTACCACAAAGCATCACGCTGTCCCCAAAGACACTTGCGTAGAGGATTTTGTTTGTCAAGTAACATGTTACAAAGCGGGTGGGGGATGGCAGTGTAGTGACGGTGCTTAGAGCTGAGCAAGTAGACTAGAGTTTAATTCTCAGGGCCCACATGGTGGAAGAAGAGAACCCCAACTCCCAAAATTTGTCCTCTGACCTCCACACAAATGCTGTCTCTCACACACACACACCAAGCCTACACACACATACCATTAATTAATTAATCATTAATATTGTTTTAAAGAGAGTCTGGAAAGATATGCAAGGATGAAAACCTGAATTCAATCCCCAGTAAAAAGCTAAAAAGCCAAGCCTGGTGATGTCTCATAAGCACACGTACACACGTGTACACACACACACAAACCACACCACACAACCACACACACACACACACACCACACACACACACACACACATACACACACACTTTTAAAAAGAAGGATCTTATACTGCCTGCACCAGAGCAAATAAGGGCCATAGTCTCTCAAGGCTAAGCTGACTGATCTTTGTGGGGGCGCAGCGGGAAGGGGAGTGGAGCTCCTCCAATGGAGGGAGCCTCTCCACATCTCAACCTGTGTACTGAACTCTGACCCCTGCGGGTACTGAGCCCCAAGTCCCAGCTCTGGTGGAGAAGTTACAAACCTGAGGAAACTGAATGGAGTTGGGAGAACGCAGTCATTCACCTGTGAAGATGAGGGACGAACGGAGCACCAGACAGAGCTCCTCTAAGCGAGAGGAGCCAGCAGCTCGCACACAAGCTATATGGGGACTCATCAAATGCTCACTGTATTCCAAATAGGTAAGATAGCAGTACCAAACACTCTCTTACGTGAGTCCCATGGGAAGAACAGTAACATGGTCACTGCAGTGGCCTGCGGGGTCAGGAGAGACAAGGCTGGGACGCACTCTCTGGCTTTATCCCTCTGCCAACTGGGAGCTGAGGGAGCTCTGTTCTCTTGGCAGGAAAAGTCCTTATGGTGAGAATTGACTCACGCCATCACAAGGCAGAAATGGGTTAGGATGAATAATGAACGGTCAATAGCTGGCCGCAGCATGCAGAGAGCATTGTCAAGTCTGCATGACCTTGTATCAAGGACACCCCTGCTTCTCTCTCTCTCTCTCTCTCTCTCTCTCTTTCTCTCTCTCTCTCTCTCTCTCTCTCTCTTTCTCTCTCTCTCTTTCTGTAAGCTCCACTCCCAAGCTTCCAAGAAGCTCACCACAGTGGGCATCATAGCTCCCTCGGGGTGGGGGCTCAGCCACAAAGAGCAGGATGTGCCCTCATTGGGGACAGTGTTCTGTTGCCTATTGTGTGTCTTTGGACTGGCAGTCACACACACACACACACACACACACACACACACACACAGACCTCAACTTTCCTCCTGGTGCAGCATCTGCCTGTATCCCTCACAGGCCTCCAGGAGGAGGGCCTTGAGTCTTCTTGGCCTCTCCCCCAATTACACACACCGCCTCCAGCCCAGACAAGAGAATTGACTTAGACCAATGGCAGACATCATCCTTAGCTTCTCTCTGTTGCTACAACCAATGACAACATAAGACAGATTCCTTCTTCATGTCTGGAGGGAGAAAGCACAAAAGAAGGTAGGTAGATGTGGAGTCCTAGACAGTAGGAGAGAGCTTCGTCTCTCTCTGGAAGCTTCTGCATCCACAGGTGGGTGCATGGAGCCAAATGGACCATTGAGGTGATCATCCATCCTGGTGTGAAGAGACAGACAGTGAGGACTGGAAACCGAATAATGAATTTATTCCTATGAGGGGCTGGTGAGATGGATCAGGGGGCAAGACACTTCTTGCCAAGCTTGGTGACTTGAGTCCAATCTCTGAGACACATGAGTTGTCATCTCACTTCCAAACCTACACTATGACAAGTGCACATACCACTCCAACAGATAACACACACGCACACACGCACACACACACACACACACGCACACTTAAAATGTAACCACATATATAATCTTACCTTATTAAGGGTTGGAGACATGAGTCAGCTCTAGGAGTATTAGCTGTTCCTACAAAGAACCTGGGTTCAATTCCCAGCACACATATGGTGGTTTGCAACCATCCTTAACCCCAGTTCCAGGGGAATCTGATGCCCTCTTCTGACTCCAAGGACACACACAGGAGACGGAGAGGAGAGAGAGGAGAGAGAGAGAGGAGAGAGAGGAGGAGAAGAGAGAGAGAGAGAGAGGAGAGAGAGAGAGAGAGAGAGAGAACACAGATGCACATGCAGACGAAACATTCATATACTAAAATAAAAGTAAATAAATCTTCTTAAATGATATATTAAAGAAGCCAGTTTGCAGAGGAAGCCTAGAAGCACTTCCTCATCTGGGCTTCAGACGAGGAACAGAGCAGAGCATACTCAAGAAAAGCCCGAAGCACATTAAGGAGAGGTGGGCACTCCGCAGATGCCCAGTGGATGATCCGGCTCCTGGAAGCTCTGTGCTTCTGGCATCCTCCCCCACTCCCACCCACCCTCACCACCACCCCACTCACTACACCCCTTTATTGTCAGGACTGTTACCCTTTCTCAATAAGCTATCTCTACATCCATTTATAACCTCATGTCCCTGGTGTGATCCTTTGTCCTGAGACTCTGGATCCTGGGATCAGCAACCTCCAGCTTAGATCTGTAGTCCAGCACTGGGCATGCTGTTTCTTCTCTTTGTCTCCGTCTCAGACACCAGCTAAAGGCCTGAGAAGGATGCTGACACCTGAGCTTTCTCTGACCTCCACGCAGAACTTTAAAGGCCTGACTTTCTTCCTGCCTCCCTCCTAAGCAGCTGCCAGAGTCCCCACCTCACCTACCCTGTTGTTTTTCCTCAGATTCTAACTGGCCCGGAGCTTCCTTCTGAATCCTTTTGGTAATTCTTTTATTAATGAGACTAAGCACCCTAAAGGGGAACCCTGAGTTTCCAGATAATACCAGGATCTTTCTCTCAGCCCTGCCTGTGGCATCTCTCAGAGTGAGGTCAGGGGTAATGCCTGGTGTGTTTTGTGTGTGTGTGTGTGTGTGTGTGTGTGTGTGTGTGTAGGGTTCACTGCTAGCCCCGCACAGGGAGCAGGGTGAATAGACAAGGGTATCAGACTCATACCCTGCACAGAGACAGGGCAAGCACTGTGACCAGCCCTGTACGCACCACCTGGCAGTTAACTCAATAGCAGCTTCCTTGGGCTGGAGCCCACTGGGCCTTGACCTTGGCAGTCCCTGCGGCTTTGCGGCTTTATGTGCAGCCTGGGACTGTTCTCATTTAGCAAGCATAGACCTTAGAGGAGCGTGATGTGCCACATTTAGCGAATGTGGCTTTGACTCTGGAGTGTGTTGGGGCTTTAAGGTTTTAGGATGGAACGTCCTTTCCTTCTTTTAACTGTTTCTATGCTGGCTGGCAGGTGAGGGAAACAGAATTTAAAACTGAAGAAGCCACTGGATTCTGCCTGTGCAGAGGAGCAGCTAGAGGGCCCAGTCTGAGGCTTAGAGTCTGTCTGGAGTCAGCTTAGGGTAAAGCAGTGTGGGGTAAGCGGAGACGAGAACAAACCAAAGTGATCTTTATCCTCCTTCCCATCCTTCCCTCCCTCCTTGTGTCTTCCCTCTTCTTCATCAAGTTAAAGACATCATGAGATGACTACCATCACCCCCACCACCAGCTTTAGATATCTGAGGCCCAAGTGGCTTCCCTCACAAACAGTGGGAAAGACATTCGAGAGCAGATGAGATAAATGAGTTCTCTTTTTAAAAAAAGGGCGGGGCATATCCTGCCAACCCAGACACTGGGAAGACCAGAACTAAGATGGTCACACTGCTCCTGTCAGCAAGAACTGTTGCCTCGGAGGAGCTGAGGAAGGGACACAGTGGACACTGTCTCTCAGTCCCTCTCAGATGAAAGCTGTGCAAAAGGAAAGTACAGAAGGAAGATGTAGAGTCAAGACGCAAACAGAGGAAGGCCGTTTCCAGGAAGCATCAGGTGGGCACACAAGAGACTCCCGGGGGCCAAGTGGCTCTTGAGGTATGTGAAGATGCCAGGCTCTGGTTAGACAATGCTGTCAACATACACATGAGAGGTGGAATAGCGTCAGGAGAAGAGTCACCACTCAGCCCTGGGAGCAGACAGCTCTGAGGTGATCTGGTCCACACCAGGTGCTCCTTCACTTACAGGGGTTGCCCCAGATGAACCCATCACAGGGTGACCATGTGCTCAGTAAACCTGACCTGCTGAGCATCAGAGCACAGCACAGGCCATTTAAAGGGTCTCGAACATTCACACGAACCCCTATGGTTCAGCCTGAACCAAAAGAAGGGAGCATACTGGATGGAAGGGCTGTGTCTCATGTGGATGTCCACTTTAATATCTTGCTAAGATATTCCTGCACCTCCATAGAACCCCAGAAGATACTGCATCTTCACTCACTTCTTAAGGCAGGGGCTATGGACTGAGTAGAATCCCAGCTCTGGAAACAGAGGGCCCGCTGTCCCCCATTGCGTTCACAGTGGGGGGCATGGCAATGACCAACCACACGGGCCCCTTTCTCAGCTAATGGAGGAGACACGTGCCCTAAGTGACTCAATTTTTCCCAGGCATCTCTGTGGAGCTTTTCCTCCTCTTCTTCCCATATGGAGCTGTCAGCCTGTCACGCCAGAGCACACTCGGTGGAGGTTAGAGATGGGCCTGTCTCCCAAATTATCGAAGCCCATCCGTTTCTTACAGTGGCCGCGCTGCACTCAGAGACCTTTCATAATTCAACATTTGATTACGTTTTGGACCAGTGAAGCTGGGTGTTTAAATATTTCAGGGTCCTTCCTCCCTCCTACCCTCCTCCCTCCCTTACTTTCACCCTCCTCTCTCCTACCCACCCTCCTCCTTCCGTTTCTTCCACCCTCCTCTCTCCTTTTCTTTCACCCTCCTCCGTCCCTCCCACCATCTTCCCTCCCTTCCTTTCATCCTCCCCCTTCCCTTCCTTCGTTCATGTCAGCAAAGCTCCGGCCTCGCTCATCACAGTGCAGGAAGAAGGCAGGGGCTGAGTGATGGCTAGCGTCAGGAGCCGCTGACAGGGCTCTCTGACTGGAGGATGGAAGGGCATTTATCTGCATCCCTTGGTAATGATGAGCCTCAGTGGAGGACCTGAACCGTTCCCAGGAGAGGTGCACACACTCTCTGGTTGCCTCAAAGCATCATCCAGCCACCACCCTGTGAGAAGAGCACCCAGCTCTCAAAACTGTCTCTTCGCTAACTAAGAGTGCTAAGAACCTGCCCATCTCCTTAGGCGTGCTGGGCTGACACACGTCCCAGGAACATGATAGTGAACCAGTGTGCAACTGGATACCGTATATAGCCTGTACCTGCTCCCCAGAACAGCTTCACTCCCCTGCCTCCACTCTCTGCTAGCCCCGTCTCAGGAACTCTTTGCTTTGGGGTGAAGAGCTCTTATCCAGAACCCACAAGAGCTAGACAGTAAGTGCCCTGGTTGATTTTGTGTGCAACTTGACACAAGCTGGAGTTACCACAGAGAAAGGAACCTCCCTTGAGGAAATGCCTCCATGAGATCCAGCTGTAAGGTATTTTCTCAATTAGTGATCAAGGGGGGAGGGCCACTGTTGGTGGTGCCATCTCTGGACTGGTAGTCCTGGGTTCTATAAGAAAGCAAGCTAAGCAAGCCACGGGAAGCAACACACATCCATGGCCTCTGCATCAGCTCTTGCCTCCAGGTTCCTGCCCTGTGTGAGTTCTAGTCCTGACTTCCTTTAGTGATGAACAGCAATGTGGAAGTGTAAGCTGAATTAATAACTCTTTCCTCCCCATCTTGCTTCTTGGTCATGTTTTTTTTTTTTGTGCAGGAATAGAAACCCTGACTAAGTAGGTCAGAACCAAATTAAACTGGCGAATTGGTACTTTACAGTGTAAATATTCTTTAAGTTGCCCGTGACTTTCCATTGTGCCCAGGGCAAGATCTCTGCAGTGGAGTACGACGCTGCAGAGAACCAGGCTTGGGGGAGGGGGCGCTGCATCCTCCTCAGGCGTTTGTGTGGGATGAGTATTCTCGAGACCACACAGCATGAGTGTGCTTGGAGACGTCGTCTGGATGACCACTGAGAGGAGAATGAGATTTCCATCCAGCACGGGCTCTAGTCCAACATGGCAGGGGGCCTGGGAAGGAGAAGAGTTAGGGACACACAAGTTGAGGGGGATGGTGATATGGGACAATGCTGGAAGGTGGCCATCTACCAGACAAAGAGAGGGCCTCGGGAGAAGCCAAGGTCTCCATGAGCCTTCCCTCACCGTGGCAAATACCTGGGGCAGTCAACCACTCAGGGAGCAACAGCCAAGAAGCAGAGAGGGAGATGGTGTGACTCCCATCTCATAATCTCCCTCCCTTCCACCAGGCCCCACTCCCTTCCCACAGTGTCACAGGCCAGGGAACAGATGCTTTAACACAGAAATCACTGGGGATGCCTTAAACTCCAGTTATATGTCCCTCTCGTGTCCCCACCTCAACCCCAGAATCAAAGGGAACCCTCTCCACCAGGTGATCAGACCCTTGAACGTGAGACGGGGAAATAAGGGGGAAGTTGAAATGGTTGAGGATGGGTGAGATGCAGGGCAGTACAGCAACAGAGCAGAGCAGAGGCTGCGCCACACCTTGGCAGTGTGAGCAGCTGTGGGCTGAGGACTGGGGACAGTGAAGATGAGGGTGGGGTCAGAGGTATGCACCTGCGCTGTTAGAGCTGGCCGAGCCTAAGCCTCCAGGGCACTGGGAGTCAAACGCTTGGTCACCTCAATGCATCCATGCATGTCTGTCACAGATACTGTCGGTGGCAAACACAGGCAGATGTAAGACATGAGGAACTGTGCTTGCCTGCTATGGGATAATTATTGTAAACTGCCGGTCACCGCCTCCTGAGCACACCTGTGCACACCCAAGAGCGCAGGTGGGGACAGAATACAAACACACCGACGCAGGTCCATCATCCGCTTCTGCTGGAATTAGCCGTCTTTCCTGCTCATCTCTCTGTGCCATGGCATGGGTGCTGTGATGGCTCAGCGGCTAAGAGCACTGCTTGCTCTTGCAGAGCACCCAAGTTCTGTTCCAGCGCCCATGTCTGGCAGTTCACAACCCCTGAAACTGCAGCTCCAGAGGAGCTGATGCCGTCTTCTGGGCTCTTCATGACCGCTGTCAAGTGTGCTTGTGCACACACACACCACACACTACACACACCACACACACACACACACTACACACACACCACATACCACTACACACACACCACACATACACACACACACACCACATACACACTACACACACACCACACACACCACACATACACACATACCACACATACCACACACACACACCACATACACCACATAACTACACACAACCACAATCACACACACACATATACACACACCACACAACACTACACACACACCACACATACACAACACACCACATACCACACAACACCCCACATTACACACACATACAATATCACAACACACACAACACACAACACACACACACATAATACACACACACACATACCAACAACACATACACATATACAAACCACACACTACACACACACCACACCACACACACATACACAGAACATACCACACATACACACCACATATATATCACACACACATACCAACCCCACACACATACACAGCACACACCACACACACGCACCATATATATGCACACACACATACCACACACACACATATACACAAACACAAAAACACGTTAAATAAGTGTGCTTCTTCCTGCTTGGTCCGCTTGTTTATCGGTAGTCCTTCACATTAGATGCGCATGTTTAGATCTCTGTGGGGTTTGGTCATTCCGAGCATGAGTGGATCAAAATCTTCACACACATCAGTTGGATTTAAAGAATAAAAAGTTTCTGGAAGTGAACCAGCAAGTTAGCGGCTTTGCGGATTCCCCTAAAGGACTTGTGTTCTGTCCAGTTCTCTTCCAGTCAGACTTGATCCATCCACACCTCACCAGTGTCTCCAAGGCCTGTGTTCCCACCTACAGCAGCCAGGAAGTCCCCTCAAATTGCAGTCACCAGACAAGAATTAGGGTGCGTCTGGGGGGGCTGGTTCCTATCACCCTGCTCAAAAGCTGTGTTTTCCTACCTGTCTCCTGTCTTTCTTTATTTCTAGAGAATTCTCAGCCATTATGCTTTGAGTATCGCCTCCTCCACCTGGCTCTGTCTGCCGTATAACACTGCATGGGGTAGTCATCCATCCCTCGACCCTTGCTTTCTACATGATACTCACATATCATTAAATCGAATTTGTCTTCAACCTCTCCATTTAAAATTTGTCGTTTACATTTTACTTATATATCTTGTGTGAGCACATCTATGCATGCCAGGCTACACAGGTAGAAGCCAGGGAATAGCTTGCTAGAATTGATTCTCTCCTTTGACTACAAGGGCCCCAGGAATTGAACTCAGGTCCTTAGTCCTGGTGGCAATCACCTCTAACCATTGAGCCATCCCCCATTCAGCTTTTTTCACTTGGTTTTGTTCCTGCTAGTGTCCATTACTCTCCATCAGATCCAGCTCTACATTTTTTCCCCTAATTCCTTGTTCTCACTTTATGGTGTCTCTTATGTTTCTTCATCTCCCAAAATACTTTAAACACATCCCTTTGAAGTTGTCCTATTTTCTGTGTTTCTTGGTATGACTGTGTCCCTTCTATTGCTTCTGATGTTTTCCCATAGGATCTGAGCTCAACTCTTGCCACAGAGAGGATACCAGCCAGCTCCAGCCTCACTACCAGCTCTTACTGCCCTGGAGACCCAGTGTCCTGGTGATTGCAGGGTCTTGGAGAGTTCATATTTTTGGTTTTAGTCTTAACACAAATGTATGTATCCATGTGTGTGTGCAAGACTATCCATATGTGTGCACACACCCATATGCATATTAATATCCATGCATGTACATATGTGCATATGCCATATGTGTATGTGCATGCATGAGTGCATATATGTGTACGTGGGTGTGGGTGTGTGTCTGTGTGTCTGTGTGTCTGCATGCTGGAGAGTCTGTTTGTATATTCCAGTAGTCACAAAGATATTAGGTCAGACCAGACACAGAGGGGGCACTGAATGGCTATTTAGGAAGACTAAGATAGACAAGATAATTTGGCTGTGGCTCCCAAATTTCCATCTCTGCACAGTCACCAATCAGCTACGTGGTTGCCACTCCTTTAGTTCTCTCTGCCCCATGGAGTGATGGCTGGTGAGCTTCTGTTGTTTACAGGCCACTGGTAAAGCTGGAGCTGTCCAAAGTACACGTTGGAGCCATCCAAAGCACATGGCTGAAGCTGTCCAAGGTACACGTTTGGAGCCATCCAAGGCACACGGTTGGAGTCGTCCAAGGCACACTGATGGAGCCGTCCAAGGCACACGGTTGGAGCCGTCCAAGGCATACTTGTGGATCTGAGCAAGGTACATGCTGGAGCCATGAAAGGCACACGCTGGAGCTGTCCAAGGTACACGCTTGAGCTGTCCAAGGTACACGCTTGAGCCGTCCAAGGCACATGGCTGGAGCCGTCCAAGGCACACTGTACTGGCTGTTTTTGTGTCAACTTGACACAAGCTGGAGTTATCACGAGAGAAAGGATCTTCAGTTGAGGCAATGCCTCAATGAGATCCAGCTGTAAGGCATTTTCTCAATTAGTGATCAAGGGTGGGAGGGCTCACTGAGGGGTGTTGCCATCCCTGGGCTGGTAGTCTGGGTTCTATAAGAAAGCAAGCTGAGCAAGCCAGGGGAAGCAAGGCAGTAAGTAACATCCCTCCATGGCCTCTGCATCAGCTCCTGCTTCCTGTCCTGCTTGAGTTCCAGTCCTGACTTCCTTTGGTGATGAACAGCAATATGGAAGTGTAAATTGAATAAACCCTTTCCACCCCAACTTGCCTCTTGGTCATGATGTCTAGTGCAGGAATAGAAACCCTGACTAAGACGTGATGCAACTGTCTAAGGCACACGGCTGGAGCTGTCCAAGGCACATGGCTAGAACTGGCCAAGGTACATGGCTGGAGCTGTCCAAGGTACACTCTGGAGCCATCCAAGGTACATGCTGGAGCTGTCCAAGGCACATAGTTGGCACACACTGGAGCAGCCCAAAGCACACTGATGGAGCTGTCTAAAGCACACAGGTGGAGCTGTCCAATGCACATGGCTGGAGCTGTGTAAGACATATTGACAGAGCATCCAAGGCACACGGATGCTGTGTTGGTTGGCTTCTTCTCAACTTGACACAGAGAAAATGCCTTCATAAGACTGGCCTGTAGACAAGTCCGTGAGGTACATTCTTGATTGACAGTTGGTGTGGGAGTGCCAGGCCCACTGTGAGCGGTGTCATTCCCTGGGCTAGTGGTCCTGGATGGTATAAAAAAAGCAAGCTGACGAGCCTGGCTCTTCTTGCCATGTAAGAGCAAGCCAATAAGCAGAGTTCCCTCATGGAGCTATGTGCCTCTGTTTCAGTTCTTGCTTCCAAGTTTCTTCTGTCCTGACTTCCCCTCAGTGGACCGTTCCCTGGAAGAATAAGTAAATTAAACCCTTTGCCCACCAAGTTGCTTTTGGGCATGGTCTTTGTTACAGGAATAGAAACTATAACTGAGACAACTGGTAAGGGACAGAGTGTGTACTCACAGCAGATGAACAGGGACTGGCAAGTTGAAAACTGGAGGGTGAGAGGGTGGAAGCACAGTCTTTTTACCCTCTCTCTGTGGGCCTCTGAAAACAGCCTCTGAGATAGCAAAGATCCCATGCTCCTCATCTGGCCCCCTAATTCCCAGGCACCCCAGCTTTCCTCTCTTTAACCATCTCCCAGTAGTGCTTAGAGGTCATGCTCATTCTGAGGAGGCCAGTGGAATGGGGGTATGGCTGACCAGTCCTGACCTGAAGCATGGGGCAGGATTGGGGATCAAAATTGTGGAAGCAGAGGCAGCGGTATCACAAGGTCAGTGTTGAGCCAGCCACTGCCTCCTCGGTGAACATGAGCTCGGGGCTATTCTGTCCCTTATTTGCCCTATGATAAGGGCTTAGATCTACATTCCACCCCTGCCTTCCTCAACATCTCCCCTGCCCCCTGGGCGCATGGAGCTCTGCTTTAACTCCAGCTCCGGTCCCTTGAGAGCCACCACAGCCGTTCTAGTCCCACGTCCTCCTGGAACTGAGGAAACAGGCAGAATCACTCAGCAGAGCTGGACTCTTCTGCCACAGACACCACAGCTGAAATGCTCTTCAGTACATGACCTTCTCTCATGATGGCACCAGAGGATGGTCTCAGTTCATGCCTCCACAGAAAGCTGTCCCCTTCTGCTACTAAACAACAAGTGTCATATAGAAACATGTGGTGATCTGAGTCCCGGAAGACATGTTGAAGTCTCCTGGGCTCTGGGCACTGTGGATTTGGAAAAGTGGGTCTTTGCAGGTAGGGTCAATGAAGATGGAGGGCTCTGGGCTAGCCTGTGGTCCTCTCCAGCCTGGCTGTGTTCTTCTTAGGAGAGGAGACTTGAGACAGACACAGAAAGAAAGAAATGGCAGCAAGCTGTGTATCCAGCTATGAAAGGTCAAGGGTTCTTCCCACCATCAGTGGCCCTCAAAAGTGCCAGTCAACCCCATGCCTCAGCTTTGAACATCCACCCTTCCACACCAGAATGGGATACAGTCCTTTGTTTAAGCTGCTCAGTTTGTGGTGCTTCGTGACCAGTGTGGTGCAGGGAGCAAGCACCTCGTTTGCTTCCTGACCTGTATAAGCCAGATGCCCACACTCCTGTATTTAGGGGGCACACTGAATGTTGCAGGAGCATGCCCAACTATGTGGGAAGAAGGGTCCTGTCTGGAGAACTGTACTGTGAAGGAGCAGATAGAGTGGGTTCGTAAATACTAGCGGTTGTTTTATGTTCCACAGATCAACCACGAGACACTGGGGGATAAATCACCTGAGTCTAGAGGATTGTTTTATATGTGACATTAAATTCTCTGTCCCCTCACAGAGACCTAGAAATCAAATGCTGGATTATAAATGTGTGGGTTATGAGAGAGTACAGAGAGAGAATGAGAGAGGGAGAGAGAGAGAGAGAAAGAGAGAGAGAGAGAAGAGAGAGAGAGAGAGAGAGAGAGAGAGAGAGAGAGAGAGAGAGAGAGAGAGAGAGAGAAAATTATAATCAGAGTTAGGGAAGGGTGGGAAGACTTAACAAACACCAAGGGCTTAACAATAGGATATCAACTTTACATGCTTTTATCTTAAAGTGGAAGCGTGGCATTTTTGCGTCAGCCCCCATTCCCCAACTTGGATTCAGCAAAGACCACCCAGTTATTTCTGTCCACTCAGAAGTATCCTATCCTCCTCCCTGTCCCACAGTCCCTGAAGGTCACCTTGACAAATGGAAGGTGTGGGGAAGGGACACACCTTAGTTTAAATGATTTTGTTTTGTTTGCCAATACTGAGGATTGAACCCAGGGCCTCAAGCATGCTAGACAAGCATTCAACCAACTGACTATATCCACCCCCACCACCACCCTTGTTGTTGTCGCTTGTTGTTGTTGTTGATTTGGACACAGCGTTCACTAAGCTGTCCAAGCTGACCCAGAACCAGCCATCACCCTTACACCTCAGCCACCAGGCCCAGCTTAGACAGGATCTATGCATTTTGGCCACCTAAGTGTCACCTAACTGGCCTTTAACATCTACTTCAAAGCACCGAGCAGTTCAAGCATGGCTTTCCCACCATTGGTTTGTGATGCATATCTCTCCTGTGCACACTTGTCCTTGAGGACAGGGTGCTGTCACTCACCTAGTTCATGGTAGAGCCTGAGTGCCCAGGCATTTCAGCAGAAACTGGTTTTCCTTGAGAGTTCCATCTCATGGCTACTTGTCATCTGCCTTGATCAGTGACCCCCACAATACAGGTTGACGCTCCAAGACAAGTCTTGGGAGAGATGTCACCGTGCAGGTGAGAAATGGGGTCTGGCTTCCTGGAGTACAGGACGGCTGCTAACACTATTCAAACACGTAGGGACACTCACCCTGTCCCGTGAGGAAAGGCAGGCAGAAAGAAGGCCTACGTTGCTCCTTCTTCACAGATACTCCTGGCTGCCACTTCCCTTTGGAAGACTTCTAGAAAAGTCTCACAGAAAATCTCCATGTTGCACAAACATGCTATTCCCAGTTCTGCATTTTGGGGATCTCAAATGGATCTCGGAGGGTATGGCAGAGTGTCGCACCTCGGGGCCACGGGGCTCGCGAACTCCATTCCCCTTTCTCTGTGCTCTTCCCGTGCTGGGCTCGCATTTTCTAAATGAAGTGTTGATGCAGCAACTCTTGCTTGCTGAGTGACACAATCTCCTGTGTTAGGAGTGAAGACAGCATCCCCAGTCCATCTTGGCATCATCTTGACCAAGGTCTTGAAGCAGGAAGACAAACATTGGCTACCAGGATGCAGAATGTTTGACACCAGGGGACGATTCTGATCTTCCTGGAGGATTCCAGGGGTCCAAAACCCCTAGTCATTAGATAAAGTAGAAGCTTTGTGGTCCTGGTCCCAGTTTCTCTGCCAATAAATAAACACCTTCCATTATCCCAAGTAGTGTTCCCATCAAAACCACTTGGGGATCCAGCCACCTGCACTGAGGACTTCCCTCCTGAATTCTTCAAGTTCTCCGTCATCCTCTTGCCTGCAGTGTTCAGCTCCCCACCCTTGGCTTTCTTACATGGGTACAGCGTAGTGAGGCTATTTGTCCCTAGTCACCAAAAAGGCCAGTGTGGCTCCTGGGTCAATCCACTTCTTTCCGGGTATGCCATCCTCTTCTGTACAAGTGGCCTTGACTGTCATTGTCTCCACTCACTGAAGAGTACTTAACCAGGCAGTGACCCACCAAGCAGCAGCCAGGACTCACCGGCTGTGTCCGCATTCCAAGTAAATAAGCCATTTGTCCCTAGGCTGATTTTGATCAAAGCCAGTCTGTCTTCTAAATTGGGCTGAGTCATTTATAAAGTGAGCGAGTGTTTGGATTTTAGCAGCAAACATCCATCCATTTTAGAATAAATGATTAAGAGGCACTAATTAAACTCCTCCGGTGACCGGTGCCAAGGCCCTCCGAGAAGGATGGCTCTGTCGGCTTCTAGCTGCCCCACAGGTAGACTTGAAGAGAGCAGCATGCATGTTCCTGTGGGCATGGGAAAGAGGGCACAGGGTGGCAGGCACAGGGCAGTGGACATGCAACTCTCCAGAGTTTCAGCAGAGTGGCATCACCTTCTGCTGGTTTCAGCTGGAAACCCCATTGATGAGGAAAACCCCTACTTCCGCTCCTAATGCCTTTTGTAAAATGACCATGAAGGTCCTCCTTAGCTCCTCGTGCATGTCTCGCTGATCCCATAGCTCCAAGGCCCTGATGCTGCCTACCAAGCTTGCTTTTGCTTGCTCTGCCAGACTTGTGCCCTCAATCTTCCAACCCCAGAGTGTCACCACAGTATCCACCTGATCCCTGTGTCCTCCACGACTCCCCATATCACTCTCTAGGGCAAGCGGGCTGGTACTAATAAGCAACCATTAATCCATAGAAGATGGACTCTGGAAACCCAGCCAGTCTCATGCTCTCTGGCCAAGCAAGCAGGAAAGGACTATGGATAATGAGGGGTCCTGGGGGATGACATCATGAGCCTTGGATAGACATGGGGCTTTTAAGTGTCATTCTTTGTTGGGAGCCAACTCCTAGCGAAAGCGGCTATCATCTTTGCAGCCATCTCGAGCCATATACCCTGACAAGACACTTGTTTTCAACAGCCCACAATAGCTGAGCACACTCTGATAAACATCTTGTTTTTCTCACATATCTTGTTTTGCTGTTTAGTGCTGCCAGCTGCTAGGTGCATGTGGTATCCACGCTGCAAGGCACATGACATCGTGCTTTCAGCTGTGCTTGTCCACGAGGGCAAGGCACGTGGTAAGGGTATAAATACCCAGGATTTCCTTTCAATAAGGGAGAGACTTGATCAGCTGTCTTGTCTCCATTCTTCGTGTCTCTCGCCCCTCCATCCCCATCTCTCTCTCTTGCTAGACCCTGATCCACGGACCAGAGCAGCAGAATGAGCCGGAACAATTCTTAGCTAAATTTGGACAGATGGGCAACCACTGGAAATCATCTTCCTTACAGCTGCCATCAGATTACTCCAAGCAGGGTCACTCAGGTGACATCCACTTGGCTCTGCCAGTATTGGATCTTAGGAGTGTTCTTGCAATAACAGGGCTGCAGAACTGACTGCATGCTTATGGAGTTGAATTAATCATTGGTCATGGTAACAGACACATCCTCCGTCTTCTTTCATGGTTACATGGTGACCCACTTAACTCTCATACGGGGGCCTTAGTTAGCCCTCTGTTGCCAGGGGACCAGAGCTTCCATATGATTTTTCTAGATCCAAAGTTGGCTTTTGACTCTGTTCTGCACTGTTTCTCATACACGTCCTGGGTAATAGAACCAGTCACTCCAATTCCAGCCATAGGGGATGAGCCCCAGAGGCATCTGATCCAGTTTGCTGTGGAGCTCAATTCAAACTGAGCTAGCGTGTGGGCCCAGGCAAGCACTGCAAGTTTGATCCAGTGGGTATTTAGCAGACACTTCAATATAAAAGATGTCATTAGACATACGACATCTCCAGGTCTGGTCCTCCGTGCTTTCTGCTTGGGGAAATCAATATGAATTTGGGATTCTCCTGAGCACTGGAAGTGACAAGGTCATCCTTGAGTGTGGACATTAATGGGTCCTGACAGTCTGTTTGGAAACGTACCCTGTGGCCTTGTCTGGGTGTTCTGCCAGGCACTCGCTTTGTGCTTTTCAGAAAGCATTAGCTTCCAGAATTTGGCTCTGCTCACACATAGACTGTCACCCTTATTATCTTCTGATGATCATGCACCCCAAATTGGAGGCAGTAGGGTACATAGTAGGATAGAAGATATGACAAGCCTGACAGTCTGGCCCCCCATTTCTCCCCAGCATCTGTCTTCCACTTCTGGATGCTTCTATCACACTGGTAGTGTGGTGCTGTTCAAGCCACAGAAGCACGAAGTTGAAGTCCAGGAATTCTCCTGAAAACATCAGGGCTTTTGCTGGAAGAATTTAACTGGATATAGAAAATATAGTGGAGCAAGAATTAGGGGCAAATCTGGAAAGGTCTCCAGGGTCTCTGGGAAGGTCCCTCCCAGAAGGCTGTATGAAGGCTCTTGTTCAAAGGATGAAACAGTAGTAACTGATGTCTGGTCATGGGAGTGGGTTCTGATCACCAGCTTTGTCCTGGCAAACCTCTGAAAGCCTGCTGAGCCTCGGCTTCTTCCCCTCTCCAGTGTTAGCAACTATTCACTCATGAGGACATAGGATGCTGTCTCAAATGCATAGGATGTAGTCCTCCCCAAAGAGTCCTCCCAGAAGAGTCTTCCCCGGAGTCCTTCCCAAAGAAGCATGCTAGGGGAAGTCCTACAAGAGAAAGCCTGCTGGGGGAGGGGCAGGTTCCCCATGGAGGAATGCTAGGAAGGAATCTACCCTGAAGAGGCATGCTGTGGGGACTGTTCTCCCTGAGGAGGCATTCTAGGGGGATTCCTCTCCAAGGGAAAATGCTGGGGTGGTTCTCCTTGAAGGGCAGCTCTCCTGTTAGCATTCTAAACACTACACCATGAAGTCCAAGGTAAGGCTGCAAAATTCACTTTGGCTTCCAGGTAAGAGTTAGGACATAAACCCACTGCTGTTGCATGACTGGGAAAGACAGTGCAGAGGTTCCTCCATCATGTGTTCTTGCTGAGGCCATTTTATCTCAACTAGAAATTTATCTCCTTGAGGGGAATACTCATGGAAAATTACCCAACTCTATTCTAAGAACAGATCAGAGGTGCCAGCTATCTTATTCTGTTAAACTGCCTACTTGTGCAACCCCCTTCAGGCTAACTGCTTATCTTAGCTTCTGTTACACTGCTTGCTTGCACAAAATCTCTTGCTGCAGCTGCCAAACAAAACAACAGGATGTGGGTTTTGCCTTCAAATGTCCCTTATTTTAAATGCTTGGTACTACACTTGGGCCCCAAATACCAGAGTGTAGTGCCAGCCAGCTGAGATGAAGAATTTCCATTGGCTATCAAGTGTTTCTGAGTGGTCTTCTCTGATCAGCTTCCCCTAACAATTGTTTTCCAGGATACAATGACAGAAACATAGCGGGACAATATCTAAATCAGCCAGAGGTACTTAATCCAGGCAAAACTGGCCTTCCACAAGCCCACTCTGTAACAAGAGTCCTGTGTGTCTTTACCTCCTTTCTAAGTTCAGGACATTTCTAAGGACTAAGTCAGGACAAGAACTTGGGTAGCTGGACCCCTGGGAAGCTGCTATTGGCACTTCAGCTCTCTTGCACACTCTCCTCCACAGCTCTGTGAATGCCCAGGATAGAGTTGCCTTCCTCCTTGGAGGTGGTCCTGTGTCCTGAACACACCAGTATCTGTAGTCTCTAGGTACCCTCATCACCCCTCCCCCATGGGTGATCTCCAAAGAGTCTCCTTGTAAGATGCACAGTTCAGCATGTAGCCTACTGCAGGACACACCACAGTCAGCTGAAGTGAGCTGAAGATGAAGAACCAGAACCACCCACCTCAAAACTCCCCTGGGCCCTCTCACCATGGTGATCTCTGACCCTGTAGAGATTGACTTCTTCAGAAGCTCTGCTCACCATGCTTCCTGGTTCTTGCAGAGACCTGCCCCTGGGCTGCTCTGGGTGCTGAGGAGTCTTCTCGGGAGGAGATGCAACTGTTTCCTGCAGAGTCTTCTGTCAGGAGCTCTCCTGGCGGCCTCTTGTGGCCCCTGGTGGTTTCTGGCGGCCTCTGGCTGCCTCAGCGCCTCTCTGGGCCTCTCTGCTTCTCCCTTTCTTTAGACATTGCTGTTTTCAGAAGGAAGGAGTCAGGGAGAGGGACGCGCTGGGGCAAAGGTCAGGGAATGAGCAGAACAAACTGATTGGCCAGCAAGCTGAGTGCTCAGCCCATCTCCCCTTCTTGACCTGACCAGACCTCAGAGAATCACCCTAAGAAGGCTAGACGACACATCTGTCTCCCCAGTACTTGAAGAAGCAGGCAATCCTCTGAGGCAGAGCTCAGTGGGGGCTACACACACCCACATGCCACCCCACCCTTCTCCAGAGCAAGTCCCACTGATGTGCAGACAGATTGAAGCAAGGGTGCAGAGGGCCCCTTAGCAGGTCTTCATTGCAAGTTTACAAGGGAGGCAGCTGTATCCCCTGGGTGTGGGAGTGTGCACAGCCCATAGCTACCATGGAGAAGCACCTCGAACCGGGCCAGGGTTCATAGTTTGACATGTAAGGCCCTGCTTAGCTGACCTCTACCTGAAGGCTCTAGGGAAGAGCTTCCCTCTCTCTTCCTGGTCACGTGACTACAAGGAATCTCAGGAGACCTTTGGCTTCTAACCCTTGGCTGTACTTTGTTTACTTAGCCTATAACTTCAAAGGGTCATCTTTCTTCTTTCTTTCCTTTTTAGACCTAGACTGATGAGGTCTTGAATTTGCTATCTAGTGAGGCTGGCCTTGAACTCTGATCCTCCAGTCTCCACCTCCCAAGTGCTAAGATGACAGACATGAACCAGCACACTCAGTTTATGAAGCTGTAGGGACCAGTCCTAGGATTTCATACATTTGAGGCAAGCACGCTACCAACAGAGCTAAGTGGCTACTCTCACGCATAGTGGCTTCTCCTAGACATCTGCAACCAGCGTGGTCCTAACTCAGGTCACATCCTCAAGTTCCCAGCGAGTGTGAATTTTTGAAGTCATGATTTGAACCTATAGAATGAAAAGAAGAACCTGCAAAATCTCAGAATTTCTGATTCAAAAGGAATCTAAGGTATACCTAATTTAGCTTTGGACCCCTGGTCAATCGCTGCCTTCAGTTCCTCATGATCTCTGAGGTCTGGGCAAGCCAGTTCCTGGAGAGCAAGGCTTGTTGTATCTGCAGTTGGAGTTGGAGATAAGGTTACAGGTATTTTTAGCAGCCACAGGAACTTGCTCAGGGCCTTGGGCTCTCGACAGACTGGCTATAGGGCATCTTCCCAGTGTAGACTGAGACTGAGTGTCTGCAGGGAGATCTTCCTGCAGCAGGGAACTCAGGTCACAAAGGGCAGGTGTTCCTCTCCTGCTGGGAGCCAGGCCCTTGTTTGCAAGAGGCTACTACTCTCTGAGATTCAAAGCCACTTAGTCTCAGGTAGGAAGAAATCATTAAAAACATGTAAATTAAGTTACCCCAGGAGCTTAATAGATTAGTCATCGACTTTTCCCTCCTGTTCCATCTTAACCTTCCACGGAAATTAATCACCAAATGGCTCAAAACAGCCACAGAGGATTAGCACTTCTTTTCCCAGTGGCAGGGGTGAGGTGTGGGGAGCCAGGTCCCAGAGGGAGGGAAGTTGGGCCAGCAGGGCTCTGCCCATCCTGAGCGCACCTGTTGGACAAGACAGCTTCTCTGCCTCTTCCTGCTCAGTCGGCTGCACGGGGACGGGAAGCGCTCTGCCCTTTATGGCCATGACAGTGGGAGGCTACTGGTCCTTATCCTCATCTGGAACAAAAGGCCACGGTGCATCTACATTTAGTAAGCAGAGAGTGAACAGGGAGTGGGGGTGCTCTGAGTGAGATTCCCCCACAGGCACGGGGCATTTGGGTACTTGTTCTGCAGTTGACAGTCTTATTGGGAGGTTTGGAGGGGGATGCAGCCAAAAGCACATGACCAGCTCTGAGAGTTAAAAGCTCCATGCGTGGTCCCACAATGAACTCTCTCTAACATAAACGTCTTCGTTCCTGGTGCTTTATCACAAAACAAAAAAAAAGATAACAATAAGACTTCAAGGCCCACCCCCAGTGACTCACTTCTTGCAGTCAAAGTTCACCCTCTAAAGGTTCCCATGACCTTCCCAAACAGCAGCAGCCTTGGTACCATGGTCCAAACCCATACAGCAATGGGAATATTTCTCATTCAAAGTAGGAAGGTTCTTCAACAGGCAAGACCCACACCGGGCAGAGTCAGCAAGAACCCAGGGCCAGCGGGACCCACCACCAAAGCTGGACACAGCCTCTGACTATCTCCTGATGGCGTGGCCACTGGGTAAACTGCTTGCCAACCTGGACCATCACACTTAACCAACTTAATCTGTAAGAAGCAGTCACAGACAAGAACAGTTAGCACCGGGGCTGCAGCCACTACAGATGGCCCAGAGCTGCTGGAGCTGGACTTGGGGCAAGAGACTGAAGGTGTATACTCCTGGTTACTGCAGCTTCAACCCACTGTCAGATAGAAAAAAAAAACTAAAAACCAGTAGTGTCTTAGGGTAGAGTTTCCCTGTGTGTGTATGAGGGTATAGAGGACAGACAAAGGAGTGAGTCGAAGGGATGGATCGGGGAAGACAATGCGGGGTAAAAGAAAGCTTTGGTGCCCTAGGAGAAACTCCATCCAGGAGCATGTGAGGATCTGCTGCCTTGGAACCGTGGCCCCACACACAGCCTGGGGATGGAGGGACGCAGCAGCAAACACAGGTCTCTGTGCCTTCTTGGGGGCTGGTATTTCTGCCTCCTGCTCCAGGTCAACTGTCCCCTTTAGTCTGAAGCCCAAGCATCCTCCTACAGAGACTATCACCCCCTCAGAAGCCACTCCTTCTCCTGCACCAGGGTCCTGCGTCTACCAAACACCACACACACACACACACACACACACACACACACACACGCACGCCGCGCACGCACGCACGCGCGCACACACACACACACACAACACACACACACACACACACGCGCGCCACACACGACACGCGCACAACACACACACACACCAACGAAATACACACAGCCTGAGGAAGGCTGCTGCCAGGGGGAGGAACTGGTAACTGAGGCTGAAGTTGTGGAGCTAACCAGTGAGGAAAACGGGAGGTTTTATGAGTCCTGTCTGCTTGCAAGCTCCTCCCAGGATATGCCGCCCAGCTATCCTATAACACAGACCGGGGCAGGGTTGGAACAGGCTCCAGTTACAACAGCGGTTGACATTATAAGCTGGTGGCGCTGGCTCAGGCAGCACATCAGCCTTTCTCCTGGACAGAGTGACCTGGGGTTAGCTTCGGGTACTTGAACTCTGATAGCCACAGCCCTGAATGCCCCCTGCTCTGGGCCAGGGCCTTGTGCCTGGGCTGCATTGCACCAGCCTTGGGAGCTGATCCGAAGTTATTGCCGCTGGCAGGCTCACAGGGAGCCTGGGTGATGCCAATTTGCAGCCGAAGTCTGAAGAAGCTATTTCTAAAACAGCAATTACCAGAAAGGAGAACAAATTACTACTTACTTCAGAGAGTTTCACACACGGAGAATCAGGGCCCTAGGAAGTAATCAGGGCAATGTGTTTGCAAAGATGCATTATTTATACTGAAATATTTCACAGAGAAAGGTCAGGAGCAGAAATTGAAGGTTAGCAGCGAATGAAACACCAGGGTCAGTATCTCGGCGAAGCTGCGAGGGCTGCAGTTGCCACCGTATCAGGAGTGTTTGGAAATGACTGTGTGGAACCGGCTGCTGCCAGTGACAGATTTCTAGGGGAAAATGAGCTGAGTTATTGGCCAAGTCCAGTGGCAGGCTTCAGGGGCGTGAAAGATGGTCACCCACACCACCAACCAATAAGGGCCAGGCCACACAAAGAAGCCCCTCTTGATGGCTTCCCACTGGGGAGCATCATGTTGGTTGCTAAGCAGTCATCCAGCCACTCTGGACCAATCATCCATCCATCCATCCGTCCATCCATCCATGCATCCATCCATCTATCCATTCATCCATCTATCCATCATTATGCATCTACTCACCAACCCATCCATCCATTCATCTATTCATACATTATGATGATTTGTATATGCTTGGCCCAGGGAGTGGCACTGTTGCAGTAGGTGTCATTGTGGTTGTAGGCTTTAATACCCTCATCCTAGCTGCCTGGGAGCCAGTCTTCCACTAGCAGCATTTAGATGAAGATGTAGAACTCTCAGCTCTGCCTATACCATGCCTGCCTAGATGCTGCCATGTTCTTGCCTTGATGATAATGGACTGAACCTCTCAACCTGTAAGCCAGCCCCAATTAAATGTTATTCTTTGTAAGACTTGCATTGGTCATGGTGTCTGTTTACAGCAGTAAAACCTAACTAAGACAGACTTGCACTGGTCATGGTGTCTGCTCACAGCAGGAAAACCCTAACTAAGACATGCATCTACCCACTCATCCAGCAATACAACAATCCATCCGTATACACCCAGTGACACACAAACTCATTATAAAGGTTTGTTCATGCCCAATGTGAGAGCCACACATGGAGTAGTCACCTGTTTCATTTGTGCATTCTTAGGTGTACCTGTGCTCCTTAATGGAAGAGTGTAGACTGCTCTGTTCTCTGATGTATCCTCTAGACCTAGATCAATACTCAAACTTTTTTCAGAAATATGTGAAGATCTGACTCATCTACTAAACTAACCATCCATCTGTAAAGCTGTCATCCATAGATTCATCTGTCCACCTATCCATCATTCACTATCTATACATTCACCTACCATTCATCCACGAGCATGATCTTTCTACCTATCCATCCTTCTATTTATCTATCATCTTATCTATCATCCACCATCTATCCATCCATCATCACATCCTATCCATCCATCCTCATCTATCCATCCACTCATCCATTCATCCATCCATCCATCCATCTCCATCCGTCATCATGTCCATCCATCACCATCTATCCATCCACCTCTATCCTCACCATCATCCATCCACCATCATCCATCACCATCTATCCATCCACCATCTATCCATCCACTCATCATCCATCCATCCATCATCCATCATCACATCCAGATCCAATCCATACCACTATAAGTCAGTACCGTACCTCAACAAAAGCCAAACCACACCCTCTTATGGGCACATCCATCATACACACTACTCATACATCAAATCACATCCAACCACCCACCATGGTCCATATACACACACATGCACACATCATCATCATCTAAACATTGACACTCTGGAAAATAATGGCTGTGTTCCTGACTTTGAAAGAAAAGAGACTCCTTCTGCACATAAGAATGGGAGACACTGGTCACTGGCTTTACCATGCTTGAGGATCAACTAAAGGCTCCGAGAAGCAGAGCAATTAAATCATATTTATCTAGTGTCTCCCAAGCCAACTTGACCACCGGACCTTTTTATATGTGGACAGTAAAGAGCACCAACCATGGCAGAAGAAGGCTGAGTCTTCCAGCTCCATAAGCATCATTCTGGATTTTAAAAGGCTCCAGATTAAAATGTATTTTGTATGTCTTTTATATCAATGCGATTCCAGGATCTTGGGTGGAGTACTAAGTAAGCCATGCACTCGTTCCACAAGGATGCAGTAAACCCTGTCACATGTCCAGCTTCTCCGTCTGCATCAGGCACAAAGGAAATGTCCTTGCTTGTCCCCACAAGGTGGCAAAGCACTGGTTCCTGCCGCAGTTCACCCCTGCTCTCCTCCTGAATGTCTGGTTTATGCTGATGTTTGGTTGTGTGGTTATTTTTCCTTTCATGTTTGGTTAGGACCCCCTGCTCATGCCCACATTAGCTGGGCCTCCTTCCTCAACCTTGCCCTCAAGGAGAAAATTCCTGGATGGTCTTCATCGTTGCCTTTGTGTTTCCAGCAACTGGAAAGAGTGCCTGCCCAGGGGCTCAGCTTCTGACTGTATATGAGCATAATCCCAGCTTCTAGCTGACACATTACCCCTCACCCAAGATCTATAAGACCCCCCCTTGCCATAGCTCAAGCATGAGACTTCCCTGGCCCTGTTCCTTGAGACTAGTGGACCCTCCCAGGAGCAGCACCTAGTAAACCTGCAATTATATGCTTTTTAACCTAGTCTGTTATGGTTGTATTTGCATCACTGAGGGGGTAGGGAGCCTATTAGGGTTGGTGGTGGTGATTGGTTGCTTGGTTGGTGGTTAGTGGTTGGCTGGCTGGTTTGTTGGTTGGTTAGTGGTTGGTTGGTTGGTTGGTAGTTGGTTGGCTAGTTGTTTGGTTGTTTGGTTAGCTGGTTGGTTGGTTGATTAGTTGGCTAGTTGGTATGGTTGGTTGGTTAAGTTCCCCCTGTGAGGCCCCCACTTGCTAGGATTAGAAGAGAGAAAAGAACAATGACATACCATGATCACAGCTCAGCCCAGGGAAGCTCCTACCTGGCATGGAAGCCAGCCCAGCACCCTGGAAAAGGCTGATCTGCTTCAGAGGAGACAAGACACTCTGAGGCACCATCTCTAGGCCTCTCCTTGGTGAGAAGTCCCTGAGGGGCAGGTGAAAGATCAAACAACACCTTCTGCCCTCCTGGGAGCCACCAAAACCAGAGATAGACAGAGTGGCAGTCTCTTCTATTCCCACCCAGATCATAGCCCTTTAACAGCGGGAAATGATCGGGAGACTGGCACCATCTTAACATATCTCATAAAGCAATTGGCCCCACAGGCTGATCTGGCCCCAGAATGGTGTCTGGAGCTCAAAGCCTCCCCCAGCCTTACCAGGCCTGCTTAATGCAAAACTGGTAATACCATTCACAAGCTCTCAAAAGCAGACTCATGAATAAAAGAACAACACTCACACACAATCCAGTTCTACAGTGCAAGCAGCTCTGAACAGATCCTGCATGTGCCCAGCACGACCCTCAGCTGGCCCAGGGCTCTCTGGGCAGGCAGCTCTCTTCCAAGGGAGGAGAACAGGAACAGGGAACAGGAAGGGTGACCTCCCAAGCATTTCAGATCCCACAACCATGCCACCCCAGGAGGCCTTTGATGGCAGCTCTAGGGTGGAGATTCAGAAACATTTCCCTGCTGCCCCTACCAAGCACCTGGCTATGTTATTGACTCTCTTGCTGCAAGCATTGACAAGGATTTTGGACTCTATTGCTCCCACTAAACCAGCTGTCTGCAGAAGATCTTCAACCATGGAGATCAGGTTGGATATGAGGTGACCCCTCTATCTCCAGCGTTCTCTGTGAAGGACCGCTCTCTAGCACAGACTCTGCCTATGTAAGTGATGAGAGCAGAGACAGACTCTGTCAGTCCACTCCCAAGAGAGAGGTTGCTCAGAGGATCTGTCCCACATCAGCACACTTCATGAGACTCTCAACAGACAGGAGGTCTTTGCTTACAAGGATCAAGCATTGCTCAGTCAGCTCCTGTCCTGGAGAAGAGAGAAGGACCCGGTCATGCACTCCCAAAATGCAAAAGCGGAAATACACAAAGAGCCACGTTGGAAGGTCTGTGTTCCATAGCTTGCCTGCTATCACCAATGTCAGTATTTCTGTCTCCCCTTTGCTGCCTCAGGCCTGTTACATGGCAGCCTGTCCTGAGAACTGGCCTCACAGACAAACAAACGAACTTAGAAATCCTTCTTGCAACTTTGACTGGTATTAATCTGTCACAGGCAGCCGGGGGCAGCATCTATGTCCTGACTGTAATAACTACATATTGAGCAGCCTGAGGTGTGATTTATTAACAGTGAGATCTTACAAGTTAGCCACTATTGACAAATGGCAGTAATTTTAGGCACCCAAGATCCATACTCTTTAATCGAGTCAAATCTCAACAAATTAAATTAGAGTTCAAGATTCCAAAATTGCCCCCAAACTAAACAAATGAACTTGTGTAAATTTTCCCCACCCCCATGTGGCTGGATGACGTGGGAGTTACTGTCACCAGCTGGTAGAGATATCTTTATATATTGGACAAGAAATGATTTGTATTGGATACCATTACATTGTTGTCTGAGCACTGGGCTTGGACCCCAGTGACATAGGACAGCTCTCCTAGTACATCCTGCCCCATTCAGGGCCATATTGGGAATAAATTCCTTCCAGGCCTGTCACTTCATCAGCACATCCCTCCCACAAGAAAACAATCAAGGCCTATGACTCATGGCAAAGAACAATCCAGGTCTCAGCTGTGTTCCAGGGCGGTGACCCAAGACAATTCTTCATCTCCTAAATGGAAGTGACAGCAGCCATTCCTCTAAAGTTGCCATGACATTAGCAAAATGACTGTGTGAGATCAAGCTACATGGTTGGCAACGAGGTAGGAGGTAAACTGGAGTGCAGCTTGATCACAGACAAGTAGGCCACCTCCCCACAACGCCTGTGGTGAGCGTGCATCAGAGGACACACACTTCCCTAGGATACATGATCACTACCAAGCTGGCAGGTGACCTGGTGTGACCCCAGGTTCTGCAGGGACTTCCCACATGCTTTGCTTGGTGAATTGTCAGAGTTAGTTCCACCCTGGTGTCTCATGGAGCCTCTGTCTAATAGATTCCCAGCAGGGCTCACAGCCCCATCTGTTAGTTTGTCTGTAATGCTACAACCTTAGAGAGGCAACTTAAGGAGAGAAGGGTTTGCTTTGGTTCACGTTTCAGAAAGTCTCAGTCTGTGACCGGAAGGGAGGTAACAGCAACAGGATCAAGCAGCATAGATGGTGATCTACGGTCATGGTGATCAGGCACCCAGAACCAAGCTAAACTCCAAAGGGCCTACCCTGCAAAGTAGGCTTCACCTTCTATGAAGGTTTCAAGGCCTCTTGGGAAAGCAACACTCACTGAGAGCCAAGAAGTCAAACATGAGACTAGTGAGATCTCTGAATGTTTCTTTGTCTCTCTGTCTCTGTGTCTCTTTGTGGTCTCTCCTTTCTCTGTGTGTGTCTCTTTCTCTGTCTTTTTGTATCTTTCTCCTTTTCTGTTTCTGTCTCTTTGTGTGTCTCTGTCTCTGCGTGTCTCTCTTTCTCTGTCTCTCCATTTCTCTGTGTCTTTCTCTGTCTCATGTCTCTGTGGGTCTCTCTAACTCTATTTGCATCTCTGCCTCTTTGTTTCTATCTGACTCCGAGTCAATCCCTCTGACACACTTTGATGCCTGTGTGATGAGTCGGCTGACTCCGGCATGAGCGTTAAGTTCGGTTGACCTTCGAGGGTGGGTCGGAAGCCATCCTAATCACAAGCTGTAAGGACCGGATGCTGCGCAGGTAGCTCAGTGTCCCTGGATAGGTGATGACTCATTCCCAGCAGGACACAGGATAGAGCAGCACAGTGTGACATTTCACTGTGCCACTTCAAATGTCATGTTGCTTGGAACTTAGAAATCATCTAGTTCTGGAATTTTCCGTTTCATATTTTTGGAGTATAGTTGGCTGTGGGTAACTTGAAGCTTCAAAGGGGGAAAACACAGGTGTGGAGGGTTTACTGTGAAGGGTATGGGCTGAAGAAGATGGGGCTGAGGTAACATAGGGTGGAGAAGATGGGTGCTGAGGTAACATGGACTGAAGAAGTAGGGCTGAGGTAACATGGCTGAATAAGATGGGCTGAGGTAACATGGGGTGAAGGAGATGAGGCTGAGGTAACATAGGGTGGAGAAGATGGGGGCTGAGGTAACATGGACTGAAGAAGGTAGGGGCTGAGGTAACATGGGGTGAAGAAGATGGTGGCTGAGGTAATAAGGGTGAAGGAGAAGGAGGCTGAGGTAACATGGATTGAGGGGACAAAGGCTGAGGTAACATAGGGTAAAGAAGATGGGGGCTGAGGTAACATGGAGTGAAGAGGACAAAGACTCAGGTACTACAGGGTAAAAGAGGTCGGGGCTGAGATGGACACAGCAGAGCAGAGCTTCTGTCCTGGCAGAGTCTGGCATCTTTCAGATGCTGTGAGCACAGCAGGGACAGAGCAATGGAAGTACCAAGTCACAGCCACACACAGAGAAGGAGCTATACTGTGCAGCCATGAAAAACCCTAAGCACAAAGAGCTGAGCCACTTGCTGAGTTGGGCTTTGTGGAAGCAGCAGCCCCAGCCCCAGGGAGCAGAGGTTCCATTTTACTCAGGAGAATTTTTCTCCTCACTTGCTCTCCCTTCTGCTCTTCTGCTTTTCTTCTCTTTGCATCCATCCACATACATATAGATAGATGTTTGATAGGCAGGTAGATAGGCACTAGATATATACAGATACATACGTACATCTACATATAGACAGATGCTCGATATTTAGATGACAGATAACTACATATGTATACATATATGTATCTATATATATGCATCTACATATAGAGAAATAGATGCTTGATAGGTAGAAAGATAGTCTACATATATACATATATGCTTTTACATATAGATAGATACTTGATAAATAGGAAGATATATATATATATATATATATATATATACACATGTACATCATATACATATATATGCATCTATATATAGATACTCAATAGGTAGGTGGGTAGATAGGTGATAGTTAGATACAGATATATGCATCTACATATAGACAGATGCTAGATATTTAGGTAGATGTATAGATTATAGATAGATATATACATATATGTATCTACTTATAGGTAGATGCTTGATAAATAAGAAGATATAAATACATATATATGCATCTACACATAGAAGTTGTATAGGTAGGCAGAAAGTGATATATGCATATATATATTATATATATATATATATATATATATATAAAATTTCATCCACCATGCTGCCATCTCTCTAGCCATTGCTGGCCTATCTGTATATCTCTGTATCTGTCCATCATCTCTCTATGCAACTATCTGTCTATCTACCCACCTATCCATGCATCTCTCTGCCACACGACATGTATCCATCTATCCATCAAGTGCAACACACACACACACACACACACACACACACAACTCATGTATTTGTTATAATCTCTAAAACAAAACATGGAGAAACGAAGCCATGCTAGGCTCTTCGGCACATTTGTGTCCCTCCGTACATTTCTCTAACGTGAAAAAAAACATTTTGCCTAATGTTGTTCTACTGAAATAGCTCTTAAAATAATTTGGCAAAAGCTTCTTCTAGAATAAGCATATCTTTCCCTAAAATAACAGGGCCAAGCTTGTCCTGATTAACTGAATATTCTGTTAAAAAAAAAAAAAAAGTTGCCTTTGGAAATGATGTGATGTTTAATTTCAGGTTTTTTCTGACTATTAGCACCTGGAAGTAATTTCAGTGGCTCCCCGACTAGGGCACAGAGGTGCTTGTGTCTGAGATGCAAGAACCTGTCCAGCCTCTGGCTGGCCTCTCACATGCCTCTCCTTCCCTGTACAGAGAGCAGACATCAAGTCTCATTACCGAGCCTGCCCTAGCTCGAGTGGATTTAACTGGAATTTACATAAAAGGCTGACTCGGCGAGCTGGGAAAATGGATGCTTGGAGGCTTAATTTCTCCTCTCTTAAGTAACGTCTTTTATGAAGAATTTATCCATGCCATGTCCCTCATCCCTCTGTCTCAATCTATCTGCGATGACAACCCTGCCAGGCTCGCATTTCTGTTTTCCGGTTAATTCATTTCTCTTCATTATTCATGGGGCCACCATGCATCCACAACCACAGAACATCCCGCCCTTACCTCGCCTGACAGGTGCACGTTACAGTCTCTGTTCCCCGTCTCTACCCTCAGTCTCTTAAATCAGCCATAACGAACTGAATGGGGCAGACTCTTCCAGAAGTCACATGTCCTGGAGAAAGTTGGTTAAGACGGCCATGGCTGACAAGGCAGAGACGTGTGGGCACGTCTCTGAGAGCCATCAGGATTTCATGCATGACATTCCAGATCAGAATTCAGCCTCATATCTCAAGGGTGACCCCCAGAAAGTGCCAAGGGGCAGCCAATCCCAGCTATGGATGGCTCCATTCTGGGCACCTGAGGGGTACTGTTTTACTTCAGACACCAGATATGAGGTTGCAAGTTTAGAAGCTGTCCTCAGGGTCACGAGGCCTGAGGCTGGAATCCCAACGTCTCTTGCACGGCTATCTTTAGACTCACAAACTTTTCTAACCTCATTGTCTTCACCCAGTGCTAAGAGTTCACGCAAGGATAAGTAGATGTCCTCTGGCCATCCCTATCTGAGGCAGAGCTATCTCGTTGCCAATGGACAACCAGGAAGAGCATGTGGCATCGCAGCTAAGAAGGGAAAGAGTGGGTGTCTGTAGCTCGCCTCGGAGCCTCGCGCCACTCAGCCCTGCGCATGTGCCTCGGCATCAATCCCTGCTCAATTCAGCCGGGTAAAATATGAAAGGTTCCATTGCCAGCCTGCCCATACGTTCGCACTGCTATGCCCAGTATTTATGGAGACACCCTACCAGTCGAGGGAGACATACGAGCTACATAAATACAAAAGGATAAGCCGACAAATTCCAGGATATACTAAAGAGCTATAAACCAGGCTCCTGGGCTTGGGCTGGATCCAGGGAACGTGTGATTAAGTGTGACTTTGGAAAGTTTTTTTGGATTTATTCCTAAAAGCTCCTTTACCCAGAGACGTGGATTTCCTGTTGGCCCAGATGGTGCCTTGTCATGAATCAGAGGAGGAGAAGTTGAGCAGTGGCCAAAGGAGCCCAGAAAAACGGAAGTACCCCAACCCGAAGGACTCCCCACAAGTTAAAAGTTGTTACCACCTGTCCAGTCTGAGACTCTGGAGCTCTGCTGTAGGAGTGTTCCTCACAGCAGCCTTTGCTGGGATGTCTCCCTCAGGGTCTGTTTGCACTCTGGCTCTAACTGGACAGGTGCCGTACTGGGCATCTCCAGCTTTGGGCTGTGTGCATGAATATGAACATGGGGGGCACTTTCCAGATACAGCGAGCCTCAGCTAGCACGGTGGAAACACGTGGGACAGATGAGCGGATTCCGAGACAGAGTCACATCAGAATTGCAGGCTCTGATGGGCAGCCATCCATGGACAGCATGGCTCCCAGCCCACCACAGGGCAGAGGTTTGTCTGAAAGGAAGGCTCTGCACACCACAACATCCTCCCTCCTGTACCTGGGGTGGGGGCTCTCATAGCTGCGGAACACCCTGAATCTGCAGGTAGGATCCCCCTGCCCTGCTCAACATGGGTCTGCCTCTTTATGGTGGGAACTTGGGTCAGGGTGGGGTTGCATGCTGGGTAATCTCTTTGGACTCTTTATACCTGTAGATGAGGTAGGCGGATCTGGTGGATTCTGAGGTTGGGGGCACACCAGAGCCACACCCCGACAGCCCCTGATATGAAGGGGACCTTTGGCTCCCTTCCCTGCTCTGACTCACTTCTATCCTTCGCAGAACATGAGAAAAGAGGAAGGCTTTCAATCAGACATCCAGGGCTAGCCTCCAACCTGGGCCTCTCATCTGGTCTCTGCTTTCCTTGATGGTAGAGAGGAACTTTCTGCAGAAACTCAGAGATGCTCCTGGGAGTCCACAGCTTGAGTCTTAGTGGTCATGGACCCATCCTAGTCTTTAGCCAACAAGAACTGACACAAAGGTCCTGCTATGAGCTCCATCTGGGGCAGCCAAGGCTGTTCTAGTCATAGGCTGCCCGCACCAGGGTGGTAACCTCGGCCCTCTGTGCCTGAGATGGGCAGCCACAGCTCTAGAGCCAGAATGCCTAAGGAAACCCCGCCTTCTGTCACCAACAGGGGCATACACAGAGTCAGAAGCACCTCATCCTGGTTCCTGTTGTCAGGGAGAATCTCTGGGTCAGCCATTATGGGAATTACTCTCGGTCAGCAATTGTCAGCTCCTCAGACACATGCCATTAGCAAGGCCGCTGGGGTGCAGACCAGGGTGTCTCCCAGTATACAACATCTCCCGGAACAATGGCTTTCCTCAACCCTTGAGGTGAGACATGACCACTTGACCTTCCTTGACCCAGTGGACCATGGCTCACTTCAGAACAAGAAGTGCTGGGTCTAGAAATTCACCATCCATTAGCAGGGCAGTGTGACTCTGAGCCACAAGCAAGGACTGAGATGCCAAGGTTCCGTGTGTCTCCATCTCTAGTTAGCATGTAGATGCCCCATCCCCCGAAGATGACGGCATTAGGAGGTGGGGTACTGAGGTCTTGACTCTTAGCTCCTCCTGCTAGCGGGAGGTTGTGGGACCTTCAGAAGGAAGGATGTAGGAACTCAGCCTCTTCCTCTGTCTTGTCTGGGCCCCAGAACTGAGAATAGAACGTGTGCTCCCAAACTGCATCTGCAGAGTTCTAGATATCACCTTCTCTCCGCCATCACTACTTCACCATGGTTCCACTAGAGCCAGTGGTCATAGGCTGAAATCTGCAAAGGATAAACTGAGGTAAACCTATAGAGTCAAGTTCCTGTCACAGCAAGGACAGGGCGACTGATAGCACATGCTAGCTAAGTTGGTTTGCTCCCTAGGTTCTGTCAAACCTAGACACACCTGAGGAGAGGAGCCATCAGACTGACTGGTGGTCATGTCTCTGAGATATCTTCTTGATGGTCGGCTGAAGTAAGTGATTGCATCCCTGGGCAGGTGATCCTAAATTATACTAGAAAGTAAGACAACAAGGCAGTAAGCATCCTTCCTCCGTGGTTTCTGGCTCCTGCTCCTGCTTGGGCACCAGACCCAACTTTCCTCGGTGACCAGGTCGAGTAAATGACCTTCACAAGTTACTTTTGGTCACCATGTTTATCAAAAAAATCTAAGGCTGTTATCTACTACCACCCGAATTCTACTTGTCTACCCACCCACCCCCAAACACACACACACAAACTAAAAGTTTAGAATAGAAAACTTACTCAACAGCCAAGCTTGCTTAACGACCAGCAGATTTGACAGGGATGTGTCACTCTAAGCTTTCAAATGAACAGGGCGGAAAACCTAGAGAGGAACTCACGCATGCAAGCCACACACTCACGCAAGCCACGCACGCACGCCACGCACGCACGCACGCAAGGGCTTTTGTTTGGAGAAAGAGAGATGTAAGTGGCCTATGGAAAAGAACAATATACTTGACTTGGAAGCTTGCACCGTCCTGATTTCTCAGCGGATGAGGAGAGGGACCGCAGATCGGCTTGTCAAAACCATTCTCTGAGCTAAGTCAGCATGCCCACCACTCGGAGCTGTTCCTCAACTTTGCAAAGTCATTAAACTAACAGCCTCACTTTGTCTACCCTGAGTCTTCGCTGCTCTTATTGAAGTGGGGTTGTCGGTGGAGGTCCTCAAACAACAGCACAAAAACCCAGTCCGCCTAACTGGAGATGCAAGTAGACCGAGAGGTAAGATGGGCATCTGTCAGCCAAGTCCACGGCCACCATTATGAGAATGAAAGTGCCCACAATCATCTGCACAGGCTGTATCCCAGAGAGAATGAGGCTCTGAGATCTGTCATCCACACTGCCCGAGGGGAAAACGTTTATTAAAAGTTTGCCATCACCGATGCCCATCTCTTTAATCACACAGCACTTCCTTTTTTTTCTTTCCCGTAACATCTTAAGCACATTTACTGCCTCCACATAAAAGACTTGTGCTTCTAATCATATCGATTTTACTATAATTAATTTTTAATGTATTTCCAGGGTGTTGCGTGTATACAGACCCAGATATTTTATCATCTATTAGCATAACCATTTCTACTCTTAAAGTGGGTTATTAAGTGAGGACTAATTTATTATTGCTTAAGATGTTATGATGGTAACCCGATTATAATTTGCGTTTTGTCGTGAACGATTCTCGATGTGATAAGATGTTGATAATAGACCCAGGAAGATTAAATTTGCCAAATTGAGTGCTTGGGACTATTGCTGAGTTCTAATAATACCTTGGCTACTCAGTAGGCTCTATGCACTGTCATCAAGGTGTCTCAGAGGACACTGTGGTGTCCTCTCTTGGAAACAAGAAATAGTTGGCTTGGGTCTTCGATGAGAACCCACTTCCCTCCCAACACATGGGGCCATATTAGGCCTCCATGTCCTGTATCACTGGGCTCTGACTCTAGACTTTTCCCTCATTGCCAAGGACCAGATAATGACTCATCCAGAGGAAGGTCAAGAACACTGCTCTGTCATGTTCGTGGAGAGATTTCCCCGAAAACTCAATGTATGGAAGCCCATGAATGAGTCTGCCTGCTGTCCACAGCTGGGTCTACAGCATCTTCCCTTATTCCTATGGCCACGCTGAAACAAGGAGGCTTTGGACCAGTCACAGAGCATGTGGGCTAGCAGAGGGGCTCACTACAGGCACAAACCTGAAAGAACAAAGCCACACAAGGTACAGTATCCCTGGCTCACTGGGGAGCTGCATGTGTCAAAACCATGTTCAGGGAATCTGCTTCTTCCAGATTGGCTGAACTGGAGCAGACAGGATGGGACAGGGAACAACCTTGTCCCTTCCAGAAGGCAGAGGTGGCATGCAGTGTAAGGAACTGTCACTGTCTGGAGTCCCAAGCACGGGGGTGTTGTCTCCCTCATTGCTAAGAGGACCAGCTTGTCCTAACACCACTGGGGATTCTGGTCCCCAGCCCTGTGACCTCACAGGCTGTCAGGTGAGGCACTAGGGGACTTACAGAGCCCATGTGATGTTATGCTTCTTTCCAGACACATGTAGCTCTGTTTCTTAATTCAAGGGGCCGGAGAACAACCCTGGCGCTGACTCTCTCCTCCCTTCACAGAGATGGATTGCAACTGAGGAAAAAAGCCTCGTTAAATCATCACTCCCCTGCATTAGGGTAACGTTGCTTAACCCTGCGGCTTCCAGCCTCTCTGAAGGCTGCCACTTCTCCCCAGAAGCCCAGGGTTAGGGAACGTGACGGGTAGCAGAGGGACCGCACCTCGAGTTAATTCTCAGGGGAGCTGACGGCTGGATCTCAGAAGCTGTTTATTTATGGTATTTACACTTAGAGTGCAAAGAACCTTCTGGCTTGGGGCCATTTATCTCATTCCCTTCTGGAAGCTCTTCCTGTCCTTAACTAATGAGGAGATAGCTCCGTAAATAACACACAGTCCTCCTGCCTGGGTGACACGCTGTAGTTCTGTGAGGACCACTGGCCAACACCAATGAAGGAGCTCACTGGCCAGGCACGTGTCTTCATGTCCAGGGGACTTGTTGCCAAGACTCCACTTTGGGGGTCAGTCTAGGAGGTGGGTAGCCTTGGCTACTATGTCAGCTGGGGAAGCTGAATGTATGGGAACTTGACATTGGACAATACACTTGGCCCCTCCGGTCGGGGATTTATACATTCTAATGTCATCATGGTAACAAAGGAGAAACTGAGGCACCTGGACAAGGCTGTGGGAAGGTCATGCTCAGCCTATGACCATGTAGAAGATCTTGAGCCAACAAACACGTCTGGGTCTGGTTTCCAACCTGGGTTTTAAGATCCGGACCTCTGCCTTTCGTGTTCCTAGGCAGGGGTGGGCCACACAGGTCGGAAGGCGCAGAAGGAACCTTGCCAGGATTGCTCTGCATCTGATCCCTGTGCCCCGAGACCACTTCCCTCCTGGCTTAAGTTCTTTGTGTACACAAGCACGTTCCGTGAGCCCCAGTAACCGAAGACCCTGCCTCAGCCTGACTGAGACAGACACCATGGTTAAATCGCCTTTCCTCTGTGGGGCTTGATGTCTTCAGGAGACATCTAAATGCCCACGCTACTCCATGTGCCAGTGACATTACATTGCCCCAGTGGGAAATCCAGGGAGCTGCACTTCACACCACCCTGGTGATTACCACCTACAACCTTAAGCTGTGAGGCCCAGGCAGTGCCTACACCCTTGAGCTACTTAGATGAGATCCAGTAGCCCAGCAAGCTGCCAATCCTAGGCCACGCCCCCAAACCGCCCAACCAGAAATCTTGGATGTGAGGTCCCACCCACTGAGTCTTTGTGCCTCTCTCTCTCTCTCTCTCTCTCTCTTCTCTCTCTCTCTCTCTCTCTCTCTCTCTCTCTCATATATATACAGGCATCTGGGGCAGCATTCGTACAGTTTGGCTGCTCTGAGCCTTCGGGCACTGAGGCCTCCTGGGCTTTTGCAACCTTGAAGTCTTTCCCAGGCCCATCGTAAGGAACCAGGTAAACTCAAATGCCCAGGACACTAATGTATCCCAAGTACAGAACTACTCTTCTGTCTGGCTGACTTATAAGGCTCCAGAAGGATTGGGAACCGCCCTGTGTAGTTGTCAGAAAATGACAGGAAGACGCAAAAGAGTGTAGCAAAGGTGGATTGGAAGAGAGGCCAGGTATGTCCTGCACAGGCAACACGGTGGAAGAGGCCACACCTCCCCTCTTGGAGATCCAGCATGGTAGCCTGCTGCAGGCCACTGGAACCTGCTGCACCAAGGAAGGGTGCACGTCCCGGAAGGGGCTGGAGCCTGCTGCACCAAGGAAGGGTGCACATCCCAGAAGTCCCAGAAGGGTGCACGTCCCGGAAGGGTCCACATCCCGGAAGTGGCTATGTTGGATGTTCTGCAGCAGCCTTACTCACAACGCCCACGTGAACAAGGCTCAGCACGGTCTTCCCGGGTCGGTGATCTCAGGGTGCTTGGGTAGCCCAGGTCATGTAGAGAGCCTGCATGCAGTGGCACCATCTCTTAGAGGCCAAGCAGGGAGGGACCTCCCCAAGAGAGACGCTGGGGCATGGAGGGACCTTTGGGAGCATCTCTGCCAGATGAGCCATGTTGGGGAGCCAGAGTCAAGACCTTCTGGCTGGGACCCCTTTAAGTGTGCCTCACTAGGCCCGTTTGGCAGTATATCCCACTACCTCCTCTGTAAACCAGCTTCCAAATACTCCTGACAAACCTGAAGGGTTTCTAACTTACTTCCAAGTCTACACATCCTTCAAACCTGGAAGGCAGAATGTCCAGAGACCACAGCTCAGAGAAAATCACCACTATGGGGCCTTCTATGCATTAGCCTTTCCAGAAAAGGGCTTCGGAAAGTCTGAGGTCCCTCCAGCATGAACGAGGCATTCACACAGTTTGACACCTGTCAGAATAAGATAATCACTTTAGCTGATTTAGCTTGAGGCCCTGTGCCCTGTACCCTGTGACCACTGTGTGACCAGCTCCCTTCCCAGGGGAACCCTTAGTCACCGCCCCACACCCACAGACAGGCAGATTATGACAACAAAAAGCAGGAGGTGGCCTGTGACTCACCTCTTAGACTTAGGGGTGCACCAGCTCCCTCTGAATCCAGGAACCTCATGTTGAACTTTCTCACATTTCCCCAAACCCCCATCGCTGAAGTCGAGGACAGGCACCCCCTTGGGAATATATGGCTCACTTAACTATGACCCAAAGAAGCCTTCTTCTATAGAATGCCTTGATGATCAGGATGGCTGATCTTGGCTATCAACTTGACTACATCTGGAATGAATTATAATCCAGACATGGAGGGCACACCTGCGAAAGATTTTTTTTTTTTTTTTTTTTTTTGCTTGGTTTGAAGTAGTTGAATCCACTTCTAGTCGGGACCTTCGAGATAGGAAGACACACAGTTTTAATCTACATCTTGAGGTGGAAAAAACACATCTTTATCCTGGGCCATATATAAGGCCGTGGAAGAAGGAAGTTTGGCTCTCTGCAGGTTCGCCCTCACCTTGGCAGGCCATCCCTTCACTAACATTAGAACCTACTTCTTCAGGATTCCAGCGTCTACCGGAGACCATCCGAGAGCAGCCTCTCAGACTGAGCATCTTCCCTTCACAGCCAGCTGTTGACGGATTTGCTGGGCTGCAGCCTGTAACTCATGCCAACAAACCCCTTTCTATAGAGGGAGACTCATTCTATAAACTGTTACTCTAGAGAGCTCTGACTGACACAGCCACGGTGATTACCACAGCAAAGCAATGAACGTTCCCTTCCTTTCTCCAAATAGTCCCCATATGGAGGCTCTGGGGTTAGAACTTCAGCAAAGGGGACGGTTACAGCCCAGCCCCTAACAGTTCCCTGCTCAGACGCCCTCAAGGTAGACTCCTTCCAGAACAATCTGAGCTCACAGCAGCATTCACCAGATGGATGGTGTGCCCCCTTTTCAGTAACTTCTCAAGAGAGTTTTGCTTTCTTTTTCTTTCTTTTCTTTTTCTTAAAGCCTTTTCATCTGGGAGACTTAAGGAGGAAAAAGAGAGAAAGCATAGTGATTTAAACTTCTGGATTCGAATACAATAAACCTCATTAATTTGGGCTTATTTTAGGAAAATATTCTAGGTTAGTAAAGACTTTCTATTGAAGATTCCTTCCAGAAGTTTTCCTTTAGTGGATTAATCAATCCTGTCAAAGCTGAGAAGACCTATTTTATTAAGCTGACAAAATCCCTTGCAATTACCCATATCGTTGGTGTGCAAAGAGCTTGTTCGGCTCCTGACTCCTGCCCTGAGCAGTTAACCACAGGCTCCTTTTCACCAGACTGCCTCCCACTGTTAGCCTATGGGTCTGGGTCGGGGTCCGGGTGGGGACCGCGTCCGGGTTCAAGGGAGACCAGGCAGGGCGTAGCCCCAGGCTGGCGGGGCCCAGGCTGGGTAGGACTCCAGGATGGGCGGAGCCCCAAGCAGGGCGTGGCCTCTGACTGGGCGTGGCCCAGGCATCAGCTCTCATTTTCTCTCAGGCACTCACCTCACAGGATCGATGCTCCAAGTCAGCTCAGCAGAATTCCCAGATGTGTCAAGTGGAAGCCTGGGTTAAAAAACCTACTGTAATCTCCGATACCCGCCATCCCTCTGAGATCCATAAAGCGAGGAAGCAGAGGCGAGGCGACTTGGAAACAGCATCTTTCCTTCAAGTTAATGGGGCCCCGGTCGTTAAGAGGAGACATTCGATTCTCTCAGGTTTCGCTTGCTTTTAAAAGTGTTTTTCAGCTCCCAGTGCGACAGTTAAATATGTCAGCGAAGCTTCTATTTAGTACTGCCAAGCACTTCATTTTCATTAAAAAAGATGGCACTGTGAGAGAGACTATCAGGGCAATCCATATTGGGGGGGGGGTATATTCATAGGGACAGACCATGGCTTAAAAAGCAGAAATCGCCCAGGTCTGCATCTCTGCGTAGCCCACGTAGTCCTCACCCCACTGGCTTCTGTCTTCCCACCAGAGCCACAGTCTGGGACTTGGTCTCCATGAGTTCACGCCACGCCCCAACCGGAGCTTGCATTAATCTCTGACTATGACACTGATGGAGCCACAGTTCGGCTGGCTTCCTCCTCTAATAACCTTTTTAACACATGTTCCTTGAATAAGAGAAGCAGCTTCGTTTGGTGTGCCGTCCCTCTCCAATCCAGTCAGTCAGAGTTCTCAGGAGTCAGTGCCACTCACAACACTGGGCGGTCTGGTCTGGAGCCCAGAAGGCAGGCAGCCAGACACCAGGGTCACACAGCCTGCAATATGATGTGTACAACCACGATGGGTAACCAAACTGAAGTCGGGCCACGCAGGAGATTTGCTTTAAGGTCACTCAGAAGGAAATAGCTGAGAGTGCATTTGAACTGAGAACTGTCTCTGCTCAGAGCTACCATCTCCACAGTGCCGGTGGCGGATTACTGAAGATGGAGCCAGTGACGTCACAGCTCGTTTCCCACAGTCCTCAGAGGAGCATGAGAAACAGATCCAAAACTGAGAGGAGCTGGCTTGCAGTTCAATCAGATAATTCAATTTAAATGGATCTGCTCAGACATTGGTTGTAAGGGGATTTTTAGAGGTTCCTATCTCGTATGTCAGAACCTTTTTTATTTATTTACTTTTTATTATTTTTTTAACCCTATGGGTTTTGCATATATTTTATGGCTCCTGGTTTTTTGTTTTTATAGGATTTTTAGATGTGCAAGCTAGCGTGTGTCTGCATCTTTTATCTGTTTCTTGTGCCTTTTCTTGGGCTCTTTTTCTTCTGCCTGTTTGGTCCTATCTGACTTGTTTGTCGTATCATATCATATCCCATAGATGCTCGTTTGTTTTCCAATGAGAGACAGAAACCAGCTGGATCTGGATGGGAGGAAGGAGGGACACAAGGAACTCAAAGGCATAGAGGGAAGGAAAACCATAATCAAAACATATTGTGTTTTTTTTAAAAACTGTTTTCAGTAAAAGAAAAAAAAAGTTTTTGAAAATGTTTCTGTTTCAACTGGGAAGATGTTAACCGTCTGTAAAATGCTTGCTGTGCAAACATGAGGAGCTGAGTTTGGATCAAAAACCAGGTGTGTACAATGTAATCCGAGTGTGGAGGAGGCAGAGACAGGAGGACCTCCGGGGTTCGCTGCTCAGCCAGGCTACCTGAATAGGAGGAGAGCGCCAGGCTCAATGAGAGAGCTTGTCTCAAACATTAAGGTGGATGGAGGAAGGTACCGACCTCAGCCGCAGACCTTGACACACACGTGGTTTCAGGCTCTGCTTCTCTTCCAGAACGGTGGAGTCTGCAGTCGGCCTCTTCCCTCCTTAGATGCAGCTAGCAGCCCACCAGACCAGGAGGGGGTGAAGCGGAGCCCTGGACTGATAGGATCCATGATACTCCAGTCCAGCCGGGAATGCTGGAAGTGTTACTCTTATACAGAAGTGCTGCTCTTAGAAAAGGAGTTAAGAGGTTCCCGTGGCTGCAAAGGGCCGGTGCTCTGGGTCTCAGGCCCCAGATCCCAGGCCCCAGACCCTGCTAGGGAAGGGAGAGCCTGCCCAGGCGGGGACAAAGCCAAGTGTTGTGGATAGCCCGGTCTTGTATCTTGATGCTAATCACGCTTTCCCGGGAGGGGCTGCAGACAAGGAGCGAATTTGTATACAGGTGACTTGACTTGTGTCTTAATTTGTAAAATAAAGGCTATAGCCAGTGATTGGGCAGTAGAAGGGGAGGCGGAGTGGAAAAGTTTGGGGACAGGGAGAGAAGAGGAGGAAAAAAGGAGAGGAGGGAGATAAGCTGCGTATGTCACTCTCATGTTTCTAGCAGTATCCGGTAGTTATTCATATAAGGTTAGATAATTTGGGATAACGATTCTAATTGTGTGAGGCTCTTGTGTATTGAGTATTTGCAAATATATAAATCCATTGATTAATTTTTTTTGTTTTGTTTTTTGTTTTTCGAGACAGGGTTTCTCAGTGTAGTCCTGGCTGTCCTGATTAATCTTAATCTTTACAATTTTGATTTAATTACTGGGTTACTGGAAGGTGGGTCTACCGACAACCGGGTGGTTATAGCTGTGAAGGAACTAGCGGCTCCAGGACAAGCAAACTAGAGCTGGAAACAGCGACCGGTCACTATGGGAGCAAACTAGAGAGAGCAGCCCGGCGGAACCAGCTCGAAAGCTCCAGCCTTGCTAGAGAGCTTGCTGAGACAAAATGAGTTTAGAGCAGAAACATGGCGGCCAGGCTGGGAGCTAGCCAGAAGCGCTCCTCTTTTCTAATACTTCCCGCAACAGATAAATGCTTTGGGGGGTGAAGATAGCCTTCCCCCAAGTGTTAAGCTCAGAAAAAACAGCCAGTCTCCGAAGATCCCTGGTGAAATACCTGTGTGCTTTATGCATATGAACCTTAGGGTGTAGGAAGGGATTTGGGTACAAGCATTCTGTCGGCTGAGGCTAAGATTCTGGTGATGCTCTACTTGGATGGGGAAGAATTCCAGGTACTGTGCTATGTGACTGACTACCTGTGATCTCCTGGTTCTGGGTCTCCAGGTCCCGTGCTCCAAGGCGAAGTGTGGAAACTGGGTGGGAGCTAGTTCTACTCCTGCCTGGCTCAAGTTTTGAGATTTCTGGGAACTGAACTTGCTCTACCCTGACAGTTCCATGCCAGTTCCTCTAGTGACAAGGTCCAGTGCCCCATAGGCACACACACACACACATCCCACACATATACCACATACCACACATATACCACATACACACATACCACACATATACCACACACACATACACAACACAAAACACACACATACATACACACACATAACCACACACACGTACACACCACACATATACCACACACACATACCACACAAATACCACACACACCACACCACACATATACCATACACACAACACTACACACCACCACACTGTACACCACACACCAATACACATACAAACACACACACACTGAATAGATGAAACAAAAGGCAGAGTTCGATAACTTCATACACACAAATACACACATACACAGAGAGAAGTGAGAGGAGAGAGAGAGAAGAGAGAGAGAGAGAGGAGCTGTACCTGCTCTGAGAGTGGAACTGTGATAGATTAAAAATAAGTATAAATAAATAAAACAGAGAAAGAGAAGTACTTAGACTTTGACAACCAACCAAGCAATAGACATCTCCAGGGACCACAGATGCGGGGAGTCATGGAAACCAACACAGTCCCTAACACTGAAGCCACAGTGACCAAAAGAACCCCACAGAATACAGGGTCTAGAGCCAATTATCCCACCCTTCCCCCAGAAGATGTATCCTCACTCACCAACTCAAAAAAGGCAGCAAAAAGAGACTTTCTAGAGAGAAGTGTCAGTGGGTTACCAGGACAAGGAGATAGGAGGACACAGGTGACCCTTAGGCCAGGGACATGATAGGCATTGTCCCAAGGTCTAAACCTGAACACAGAGGCTAAAGGCTGAGTGTGACACACACACACACACACACACACACCACCACAGCACCAGACACACACAGAGAGAGAGACACAGACAGAGAGAGAAAGAGACAGAGAGACAGATAAAGATAGACAGATAGATGCATGCACACACATGGGGTGGGTGGGGATTAGAAAGGATGAAAGTCAAATGTAGCATGGTTTTGAGAGAATGTTCTCTCAGGCTTCTGTCTGAACAGATGCTCTCAAGCCGATAGCTCTGAACTGTTTGTTTCCTGAGTAAGAAACCTCTTAAGAGGCAGAGCCTCGTAGGGAAACTGGATCACTGGAAGTGGACCCTGAGGTTTGCAGCTTGGCTTTACTTCCTGTCTGCTCTTTGCTTCCAGGTCATCTGAGTGGGAGGAGGTAAGGAGTCCCAGCCTCAAACCTGGAGGCCAAGGAGCCACTTTACTGCTGCTGTGCCGTCTCCACCATGACACATCCCATAAACCATGTATCAAAGCAGCAACAAAAACTACGATCCACATCCTGTCAGCCAAGATACAAAGAACAGCCCAGGTCAGCTGCCAAGAAGGACCTCAACCAGGTCCAGACAGGTGGGCTGCACCCTCAGTGTGGATCACAGCGGACGGGTGTGAAGTGGAAACTTCAGGGTTCTTTAGAAAGCCAGTTGTGTCGGATGGTGTTTGCTGGAGCAAACACGTGAAGTGTGTTTTCACTGGACACAGGTGAAAGGCTAAGGTAGACTCACGAAGGAATGCTCAGCTGAAACAGACACAGGAGAGAGGATGTTCTGCTAAAGCAAGCACGTGAAAGACATGTGATGAAGGATTCTTCGCTAACAACATGCATGTATTGGTCGCCTTACATTGTGTAGCTGAGCTGCATTTTGGGGGGACTACATAGAGAGAAATACACCAAGAAACTTGTGGTGGTGTGCTGGCAGCTTCTTGACACTTCCTGGACTCGAGCTGATTGGCAGAATAATGTCAGCTGAGACAGACGCACATGCTGAGGCAAGACCCGTGAAGGACACGTGATGTTGGGAGGGTATAAATAGGACTCCACAGAGTGACGGAGGCTGAGCTAGGCTTGCTGGTACAGCTAGCTGTGCAACATTTATGGGTCTCATACCTTCAGTGGATCAAGCTGCCACTGCTGACCTGTGACTGAACTGTCCATTTCCAGACAACACAGACAGGAGTTGCTCCAAAGAACCTTTCTAAACAGGTCCACTTCCCCTGTATCCTTTCTTTCCTACTACCTCTGGTGGTTGCTGGGCTAAAAATGAGATTAAAGCGTTTAAGAAACATCATTTAAAATAGGGTTTGAAAAAATTATAGTTACACAGGTATGGTGGCCTCTCGGTGTGGACCACAGCTGCCCATAGAGTAGCTCCACATAAAAAAGATATGGTAACAAGCTGTCCAGGAAACGAAAGAGCAAACACCTCAGCCACTTCCTTCCCAAAACCAGGACTGAGATGTGAACATTGAAAATATTACATAAATAAAATGAGCCTGGGTGTAGCAGATATAAAATGATCTATTAAAATTTTGATGAAAATACGGTCATTAAAAACAATGAATGTATTGCAGGGGGAAAAAAAGTCAATTGATTCGCTCTTTCTGGAAAGCACTGTTGCAACTCAATCAACTCTCCACAAACCATTATCGAACACCTGCTGAGTGCGGGATGCTGGGGTCCTGCTGAGTGCTAAACATGAACCAAACGGACAAAAATCCATGTCTGTTCTCTGGGGGGGGAAATGGATGCGAAAGCTATCAGGGCTGAAACGGAGTCGCTTGTGTCAAGTTCCAACAGAAAAGCTGGGAAATACAGAGAAGTGAATCGTACAGAAGGCTCACGTGGACTCCTCCAGGGCTGAGGCTTACCCAGAAGTCACCGCTGCTTCACGGCAAAGCACTGTGCAGACATCTGCACCTCAGAGATCCACCATGTTATTAGCCTTTGTGGATAAGGATTATGGTATCAAAATATTACGTGCAGAGCTTTTAACCTCTAAAAAACGTTCCTTGCCTCAACCTCCCTCACACCGCACAGTTCACCAAGGCTCACCCGCCCCCACCCCATCGCTATTTCTGACCAAGCTTAGAGCATCTCCCTCCATCTGGTCTCTGGGCTGGCTGAGGCGCAAGAAAGACAAGTGGGTCCGTAGGGAGAAGGTCAGCGCAGCCACGGCAAAGAAAGCAGATGGTAAACCACACCTATGGTGGCCATAAGATGACAAGCCGAAAAGAGACAGCGACTATGGAAGAAAAAGAAGAGGCAGAAAGCCAAGAAGGGACTTCAGAATGCCTTTCCTGTACCGCTTCAAATCTGAGACAGGACTGGCTAACCACGGCAGACACTCCTTTAAACCACAGGAAGATGATGCTTACAGGTAAACTGATGTGCGTGCAAGACTTGTGACTTGGAGCATTTATTCTAAATAAGGGTAAACAGGTTTTTTTAAATTTTACTTACTCATTTCTCTTTTATATGCTTGAATGTTTGGCTGCTTTAATGGATGTGTACCACATGCATGCAGTACCCTCAGAGGCCAGCAGAGGGCAGAGGATTTCCCCCACCCCCACCCCCCTAGAGCTGGGTGGTTATGAGCTGTCATGTGGGTGCTGGGGTTTGAATCCCAGTCCTCCACAAAAGCAGCCAGTGCTATTATCATCTTATCATCTCCCCAGCCCCAGGAAACAGATTTTTAAGAGTTGAATAGGGCCAGAGAGATAGCTTAGCAGGCAATAGCACTTTCTAAAACATGGCTCAATTACCTGGTATTCACATGGTGGGAGGAGAGAACTGACTCCTGCAAGTCCTAAGACCTCCATGCAATGGCACTCATTAGCACAGCAGACTACTTACCAGCAAAAAAATAAAATAATTAGAAGCTTGGGGCTGGAGAAATGACTGATTCGGGGTTTAAGAATGAAGACGTACATAGTTAAAAAGAATAATCCTCTGCTGGGCAGTGGTGGCGAACGCCTTTAATCCCAGGCGGATTTCTGAGTTCAAGGCCAGGCTGGTCTACAGAGTTCCAGGACAGCCAGGGCTATACAGAGAAACCCTGTCTCGAAAAGCCAAAAAAAAAAAAAAAAAAAAAAAGAAAATTCCTTAAACAGTCTTTTAAAAGCTCTTTAAAATATGATGAGAAGAGACTGTGCTCACGCGCACAAGAAAGATGGGACCCTCCGCTCCTCACCAGTCATGGGAAGGTGACCTTGGGACTGAGCCAAAGCTTGGGTGGACCCCGCCCCCACTCAGCCACCGGCAGGCTTGTTTAATTAGGCCAAGTTGTTCAATGAGGTAGGTGAAAAATTTTATCCACAGGCCACCCTAGTGTGCAAACTGTTAAACAATTCAGCAGGTTGCTCGTGTGGACAGATAATTGCATCTGACACCGTTGAGCGTTCTGGCTGAGCCTCCTCTGGCTCCAGAGGGAAAGCCGCTACTCCCTTTGTGGGCTGTCCGTGGGTGACACATGCTGCCAAAGTGTGATCCGGATAAGTCTGGAAGACAGTATGCTAACCAGTGCTAGAGGAGGATTCTGGGAAGGACCTGAGGATCCATGAATCTGTAGCTGGAATTAGAACGGTCATAGCTAAGGAGCTTCAGACAGCAAACGCGCTTGTCCTCACAGGGATTTATGAGAAGGAAACAGTCATAAACCCGGGAGAAGATCGCAAACATGGCTCATTAAAATGTTCACAACAAGAATGGTAAGTGTTGCTGCTTAGCCAGCCTTGAGAGAGTAGGCACGGAGGCGCTCAGGCCAGCCGATAGCTAGCTCGCTCTTTCCCTGCTGGTGAAAAAGCCTGAGGCCTCCCCTGAGCTGAGGTGGCCCAGTGTCTTGTTTAGAATGGATCCCAAAGGGGAAGCAAATGCCTGGCCTGGTGTGACTGTGTGGTGGTTAGAATAGGAATAGCGCCATAGGCTCATAGATTTGAATGCTCAGCCGCCAGGGAGGGGCGCTATTTGAAAGGATTAGGAGGTGTGGCCTTGCTGGAGGAGGTGTGGCCTTGCTGGAGGAGGTGTGGCCTTGTTGGAGGAGGTGTGGCCTTGTTGGAGGAGGTGTTTCACTGGGGGTGGACTTTGAGGTTTCAAAAGCCCATGTCAGGTCCATTCCCGACACACACACCTCTCTGCCTATGGCTCAGGACTCTCCACTATCACTCCAGCACCATGTCTACCTGAACGCTACCATACTCCCCTCTATAACGACAATGGACTAAGCCTCTGAAACCGGAAGCCAGCCCCAGTTAAACGCTTTCCTTTATAAGAGCAGCCGTGATCGTGCTGTCTGTTCACAGCAATAGAACACCAACTAAGACAGCCAGCGACCTTGCAGCCATGAGGCAACAGGTTGAAAGGGGGAAAAGAAAGACCTAGGCGTTAAGAGAATGCAAAAGTTGGACATTCCCTAGATCTTTGTTAGAATAACCGGACTCAGTGCATGCTGCAGCCCCTGGCCACCAGCAGACCTTGCTGATGTTAGTGAGTACCCTGTGTGTGGGGAAGCAGCTGGCATGGATCAGCAGAAGGGACCATATTTCTGTGTCGCCCTGCTTCCATTGCCAAGATCTAAGGAGCCCCCAAGGAAGGCTCTGAAGCTCCCCAGGGCTTGAGGCAAGTCCTGAATCACAAACTCCTTGGAGCATCCAGAGAAGGGGGCCTGGTGTTATCCCATACAATATCGAGGACAAGTGATCCAGGGCCATAGGACCACCCAAGCCCACCCAGACCACAGAAGGGACTTAGGGCTGAGCCCAGGAGCCTCTGACTCTCTCCCACTAAGCTGTTCCCATGGAAACGGACAGTCCTGAGCATATGGAGTCCACGTGGCCTCCCCTTCACTAGCCAGCTCTCTGCACTCAGGCAAAGTCTTCTAGACCTGCTGGAACTTTCCAGAAGAAGGCTTGCAGCCTGGAGGCAGACCTCCAGAGAGGCAAGGCAGAGGCCTATGGCAGAGTGGAGGGGTCTGGTCTGCACCTCCCCGCCTACACCCAGATAACAGTAGGCACCCGTACATGCTCAGCCACCTTGTTACTGAGCAGGAAACGGCTGCTGGCTGGTAATGTGACAAGGACAACTGAGAGAGAATGGGGCAGAAGAGGGAGGCCCAGAAGGTCTCTAGTAACACTACAAAGTCTCCAAACAGGAAAAAAAAAAATACTGCCAGAAATAAAGGCTGGAACCCCCCTCCTCCTCCCACCTCAGTCCTGGGGGAGAGGCAGAGGTACACAAAACATGCTCAGAAAACCCTGTGCTGAGCAGATGAGCCCCAGGGCCCAAGTATAGCGTAAAGTTCCATCCCTGGTCCAGCACGTCTAGACTCTCCAAACTTTCTCCTGGGCTTCCCTAAAGTCCTTCCTAAAAGCATAACCCTTCTCAATAAACTCTCTGCTATTGCAATTGCAGCTGTATGTCTCTGTCCAATACTGTGCTCTATGGAACAGGACTTAGGACCCTTGTGTGATGCCCCAGACTCTCAGTAGCACCTGCTAGACTTTGTCACACAGCTTAGAACAAACAACACCAGACCAAACGGTTCCAAGGCGGGGGAGTTATTCAGGGCAGAGGGCAAAGGTGAGGGGAGAGAAATGGGAGAAGATGGCGGAGAAAAGAGAAGGAGAGAGAGAGAGAAGAGAGAAGTAGAGGCCGGCCATGACCACGTGGAAAGAGGGGGAAGGGAGGGGGAAGGGGTGAGGGGACAGAGAGAAGCTAGAGGCAAGAGAGCAAGAGATTAAGAGAGAGAGGAGGGGCAAGCAGCCCCTTTTATAGTGGGCCAGGCCTACCTGGCTGTTGCCAGGTAACTATGGGGAGAGCATACCTGGCTGTTGCCAGGTAACTGTGGGGGTGGAGTTTAAACAGAATACTAACAGCACCCCCATAAGGGCTCAAGTCACAGGTGTTGTGTATAATTGCAGATCTGTCCACAAAAAGAAAACATCACCTATGCATACAAAAATGTCTGGAGCCAAGCATGGTGGTTCCTCCCCACCCCCGACACACACCTTTAATCACAGTACTAGGTGGGTCTCTATAGGTTCCAGGTTAGTCTGGTCTATTTAGTGAGACTGTGTCTTAAAAATGAAAAAAAAAATGTTGCTTTTGAGAACAGGTTTACACATGGGGAAATGTTTACTCTGTAATGTTCTATTAAAACAAAGTTGAGATCTTAACCAAGGACATGATATCATTTTGGTTTTATGATGCTTTATTTCCTAGATACAGAGAGGAATACGCAGATAAACAGGAAATCCTGGCAGTCTTAGTTTTATGACGCTTTGTTTCTCAGATACAGAAAAGAACATAGAAGATAAACAGAAAATCCTGGCCACCCTTTGAAATGAGATCAAGGGGAACGGATTTTAATCTTTATGGTCCTTTATATACGTTACCTCTGCGGTTTACAGCTTTCTTGTTGTGAGCATGGAATACTTTTAAGATTAGAGGGTGCAAAAATAAAGCAGTTTTTATGGATGTCAATTACAGGGGGAGTGTGGCTAAAGCTGCCTCAGTTTCCCCAGTGTGTCACGGATGTCCTTAGCACTGGCCTCTTTCCGTCCACGCTTTGGTGGCCCAGCACATGATTTAGCTGGGGGAGAGGACATCCTGTTTCTTAGAAGTCCTGCTTCAGACCCTCTGGCTGCACATGGCGACGTGGTGTTGGCAGAAGCAGGTTTAGTTGAAGTGACGAAATTGTTCTCTCTGAGGGTGTGTGCACTGCACGCAGGAGCCTCGTGGTTTAGAAGGATCCAGAAAGAGCCACCTCTCCGCCGATGTAGGACCAGCAGTAGGGATAGTGACCCTACCTCCACATGCTGGTGTCAGGTAAGGAAGCCACACTATGAGATGGAGTATATGTCCCTCCCAGAAACTCTGCCCAGAATGAAGGATGTTTGCCTTGGGTATGGGCCTCTGCCCCTCCCAGAAACTCAGTGGCGGTGAAGGGAGTTACAATGGAATAGGAGTGTATTTGCAGTCAGCTGCACTGGGGACAGCTGTGACCTGTCACCTGTGAGAGGACTCAGCCTTCAGATGTGGATGGAGGACAGGACCACAGAGACCTGAGCCCTACCCCTTACCTCTAAGATCCCACAGTAAGAGGTCATACTCTGTCCACAGCAGAACAAGACTTAAATAGTGGAAGACTGATGTAAGCCACATTCTTCCAAGGACATCTCAATGGTGAGGATGAGTCTGTGGCCACAGAACCTCCCGCTTCGAGCCCTGGGAGCCAGACTCTGCCCTGGGAATCTTCCAGAAAGCTGATCAGGGTCTCTGGAGACCTAGTGGTTCTCAGGTTGGAGTCACACCCCAGAGAAGGCAGCCCTGAAACCTCCTAGGGTGACTGGGTCTGACTGTTGAAGCCTAATGCACCCAAACAGGAAGCCTCCTGCAGTAGCTTTAAGGCTTTTCTTCATGATTTCCAGCCCTATTCAGAAAGTAGACAAGACACTGGAGCAGGAAACCTGGGTCCCTCCCAGAGGTCCCCTGACAGAGGATGAATGCTGAGCAGAAGTCTGTGTTGGAAAGAAAAGCATGAAGAATAGAAACATAGTTATCCCCCAGGAAGGGGCTGTGTTAGCAGAGAGGGGAACTGACCGTGGAGCCATGATCGGCCTTCAGGTAGGAGACAGTTAGAAAGGGCCGTGCACCAGATCAGAGACGACATGACAGGGTCTTAAAGGGAAAGAGGCTTCAATTCAAAACCTGGAGGCAGGGTCCTAAAAAGTAACTTAGATGAGTTGTTGTCTTTAGGAAATATGGCTGTTTGGATGGTTTTCCACTCAGCAAGGAACAACTTCACATCCACAAACGAACGGGACATAGCAAATTATTAATGATCAAGGGGGAAAAGGGAAACAGGAAGCTGGGGGGTTAAGGAGTAGTAGGGTAGGTGGAGGGGGGGATACACCTGAGCAATGCACAGGGTCTACACGTATTATATTTTCAAAGGATGAATAAGATATTTTTAAAGGGAATACTTCAAAGTAAAAAGAGATGCTGTCAAGGGCAGAGGGATGGGAGTGGGGAGAATTAGAGAAAAGAGAAACCTCCAAAACAAAGAAAAACATTTGACTTCTTTGTCTTCTGGGGCGTGGGGAGTTCTTCATCATGTGACCTTGTCTGGAGTAGCCTGCCTGACCAGCGGCATGAAGGAGTCAGGTATTGGGTAGGGGCACAGATGAAGGCTGCAGTGCCCTCAACTCCACTGAATGCTGACAGAGAGGGGTCTGCAGGGGCTGAGGCCTCATTTCCTCAGGCTGTGAGACAGGGCTGCTTAGAGCGGCCACTGTGTTAAGAGTGTATCCATGCTGTGATAGCAGGAAAGGGGGGAGGGGGATGGAGATTCAGCGCTCTCTCTGTTCAGGGCTGAAGCAGCACCCTGGCCCCATTGATACCTACAACCAACACATGTAAGAAGCCAGGTCTGGCAGCACAGGCCTCTCATCCCAGCTACTCAGAAGGCTGAGGCAGGAGGATGGCACGTTCAAGGCCAGCCCGGTGAGACCCCGTCTTGAAATAAAGGGTTTATCAAAGAGAGGCTAAAGAATGAAGCTCAATAGAAGAATGCCAGCCTGTCTCATGGGCTCTGGGCTCAGTCCCTATCCTACTTGGGTTTCTGTGGCTGTGATCCAACACCAAGACCAAAGGCAGCTCAGGGAGGAAAGGGTTCGTTTAGCTCATAGCTTACAGGCCATCATCACTGGAAGCCGAGGCAGGAGCTGATGCAGAGGCCAGGAGGAAAACTTCTTACTGACTCATTCCCAACGTGCTTGCTCAGCCTGCTTTCCTACACAGCCAAGGACCACCTACCCAGAGGTGACACTGCCCACCAAGGCTGGGTCCTCCCACACCGATCATTAGCCAAGAGAATGCCTTACGGCCTTGCCTACAGGCCCATCTAGTGAGGGCTTTTACTCAGTTGAGGTTCCCTCTTCGCTGATGACTGTAGCTTATTTCGTATTGACAAAAACAAAACAAAAATCCAACAAACACAACCACCAAACCATGAATGAATGAATGGATGGATGAATGAATGAATTCTAATCAACTTGGCTTTTGTATACTTTTTTTAAAAAAAATATTTCAGACATCGGTCACTCCTGAGCCCAGTCATCCTGAGACTGTGAGATGACAGCCATCCCAGTCTCCCCAGAATGCGCTCACGGCTCTGTCAGGCCCAGGACACCAGGGCCCCAGCAGCTGTCAGTCACAGAGAAGGATTGCTGGAGACATAATCTGGCCTCAGGTCTAGATCTTGTGTCTCAAGCAAGTCCTGAAACATTCTTAGTAACAACTGTCCCATGCCGGTTCCACTATACTTCACACCTCTGTGGAGGACCCTGGTTTACAGGAAGTATTTGCCAGACAGGAGTCACCATGACAGTCAGCAACATAAGGCAGTTCAGCCTTCGGAGGTACTTGGTGTGACCTGCTGTGGGCACCCACCAAGCCCTCAGGCATCCATTCAACAAACACTGAATCTCATGCCTGGGCCTGTACTGGACCCTGAGGGACAAACTGAGGTGACAATGGTGTTGGTGTTCAGGAGCAGACGTAGCCGGGTTAGCTGTCACAGTTGAACCTTGGAGCCTCAGGATCGACCTCACCATCCTGAAATTCTTTCCCACAGAGCCAAGGAAGCTCTAGAGAGTCAAGTTGGTTCATGACATAACCCTCTGCATCATGCCAGATCATGCTTCCTGGAACTCGGTCCAGACATGTTGATGGGGTCACAGATGTCCTAACCGTGGGTATCCTTGCAAAGCCCAGCAATCTCACTGAGTCCTCCACACCACAGCATACACACACACTGGAAAATCAGCTACCTGTACAAACAGTCATGCTCAGAACCAAGAGGGGGAAGTCAGGCAGAGGAGTGGAGACCTGCGCCACCTGCTGCCGATTGAATTCCTCAGGAATGGGGTCGGCACCTGCAAGGTTTAAATTTTCCAAAGGCAAAGAGAACAACGATATTAATAAAAGCAAGAGGAAAGTAATCTAGTCTATGGTGGCTTAATGCTTTACACTGTATGTAAAATACATCACTTTACGGCTGCATAATAAAAACCCCGACATTAATCACAAGAGGGCTTGGTGCCGGGCGCGGTTCCCAGCTTTTGCCAGGCCATCTGCCAGGGAACTCTTGAGATGGCCGCAGAGTGGTTTGCCACTGGGAGAGAGGCCCATGGCACTTCCAGAAAGAACAGAGCAATGAGCATTTTCCATCAGCTCCCTCTGAGCTCAGGGGAGACTGAAGGAGGGAGTAGAGGAAGCCCGACCTTTTCACACAGGGCCAGCGGCGTTCAGACAGCCATCCTTGGGCACTGATTTACTGCATTTTCATAAACGCTGGCAAAGCGTAAACCACGATGCCCGTATTGAATTTCAGTTCTACAAAGAGCTGGAAAGCCGATACCCACCCTGCGTGCCACTCGGCAGGGAGTGTTGCCACCACAGTAATTTGCTCTTTCCAGGTGAAGGAACGAAGACATTGCAGGCTGCCCTGCCCTGCCCGGCCCTGCCCCTGCCCTCCCTCTCTGGATTCAGAGAAAGCCACTGGCTCCTTCTGATACTAAGCACCTAAAGGACAGGGGACACCATCTTTCCAGGAATGAAGGCACACATAACTGCTGCTGCTCCTAGCCTGACTCCAGGAAGGGTGTTGGTTCCTCAATTGTGGGGGGGCGGGGGAGAATGGCCCGGCATTGTCCTTGCAGTGAAGTCGGGACACTTTGCTGCATCTCTCTGCCCTAATGGGTGACAGTTGTCTGGTATGCACCACCAAGTGTGAGCAACTATGGTATCTTATCTTCACAGCTACATGGAAACCATCAGCACTGCCCGCCATCTCACCGGAGGTTGAGCCAGGAAGGAAACACACACAACTAGTACAGTTAAAACTTGATTCCAGCCTTGTGAATGTTGTTGGTTGTCCAAATTCAGTTCCAGTCACTCTGGGGAGGAGCCTGGCTGGCTGAAAGGCATGGCCCTGGGGATGGCTGTGGGGCATTATCTTTGGGCGTAGCTGTGGGCGTGGCTGTGATCATGTCTGTGGGCGTGGTCACGGGCGTGGCTGTGGGCGTGGCTCTTGGTATAGCTTATGCTTCAAACTTCTTAGCAACGAACGTGTGCCCTCCCCATAGCCCAATGGTGTATGTTCATCACTACTATGTGCTATGCGTTGTTCTCAGTTCTAGGCAGAATGAAAGACAGAAAGGGCGTCGGCCAGCCCACGTGAGACTTACAGAATTATATCTCCCGATGTGAAATCCTTTAACTCTTACATGGTGTATGAGTTACTTTATTGTGACAAAACACCTGACTGAAGCGATTTGAGAGAGGGATGCTCATCTGGGCTCATGGTTTCAGAGGATTTCAGGTCATTGGGCAGGGAAGGCATGGCGTCCCGAGCCAATCCATCTGTGGCAGTGGGAGGTTGCAGCTGTTTATTCACACCACAGAAGACAAGAAGCAGAGAGAGAACCAGAGCAGGGCAGGGCTATAACTCTCTAAGTTATAGCCTACTTCTTCCATCTGGGCCCCACCTCCTGAAGAGTCCACACTTCACCCCAAATGTCACTGCCAGCTGGGAACCAGGTGCTCAAACACATAAGCTTTGAGGGGTCGGGGAAGGTGGGCATTTCACATTCGAACAATCGAACAATCGCAGGAAGTTTCCAGTGATCTCAGCCCACCACTGGGTATTCCCAAAGCCTTAGCCCCGACTAGTTTTAGCATGCTGACTCTTGTTCATTTCCCAGAGGAGTTAATGGGAAGCTAAAGCATCCAAGGTCACACAGCGTAAGGCAAGAGGGAACGATTTTAGTGGAGTCAGTATGACTTAGAGTGGGCCACTGTGCTGTGTCTGCCCCATGATAGGGACTGGAGAACAAGAGGTTGAACTAGACGGGCTCTGTCTAGTTGTCAGCTAGGAAGGTGAGGAGTGAAGACAGAGGCACAGAGTGGACACAGGGTGGACATATGCACTGACCACATTAACACCCAACAGGGAGTGGAGAACCGGAACGGTGCCAAGGGCGACTGAGCCGTGTTCTGTGTTGAAAAGGTCAGACAGATGCAGGATGAAGTCTGAGGCAGCAGAAATGAGGCCTCACTACACACATACAGGAACCTGGGGTGGGGTGTGGGTAGCAGCTCATGGTAATGAGATTCAAACTTCCCATCTTGGAGGTAAGGTCACTCAAGAGACAGTGAAAGACGAGGTATTCTAACATGGCATTCTGCAGGAAGTCATGCCGAGGCAGGAAATAACTCAAAATGGCTTCAGGAAGTCCCTGAAACTGACCAGATTGTCTAGTCCCTCTCTCTCCAAGCATATGTAAACAGTAAAAATGCCTGAGAGTCATCTGACAAGCCCAGGAACGAGAAAAGGCTCAGACCAACCAAGCTATAAAAAGCAGCAGAGACCAGCTAAGATGTCTGGAAGAAAGAAGACAGAGTGAACTCCCATGGAGACTCAGACCAACGTGGTTACCCAAACTCTCCAACCTGTTGAGGCACAGGCTGTGCAGTAAGCCTCTCCAAGGCTCCATCTCTCCCATGAGCTGTTACCCATGCTGTGGTGGGTTTTGAAAATACAGCTGTCTGATCATTTCTACTCTTGTAATTAACCCCAATAAAACTCATTGCTTCACCTCAATGGTGTGCTCGTCTTTGGTTTGACATCAGTTCCCTCACAGGGATTAGCAGACAGGTTTTCACATCTCTCCAGGAAGTGTCACGTGGTACAGGGAAGTTTGGGGGTAGCTATACACATACGCTCTAGAACTTGTTAAACTTGAGCCTACACGGAGTCCACTGTCTCAATTCGGATAAACCTTTCATAAGGCTGATATTTACAAAGAATCTTTATCTGCCCGGTCCTCGAGGCCCTGCCCCAGCCGACAGCCTACGTCTGCTGTATCGACATCTCATAGCTTCAGTCACAGTCTAGTTTCATTTCCATTGCTGCGATAAAGTAACCTGACAAGATGCGGCTCCATGGAGAAAGGGTTATTTTAGCTCAGAATCCGAGGCTACAGCTCATCACTGCCGCGAAGTCACCACAGTCGGAGCTTAAGGCAAATGCTTGCTTCACATCCACAGTCAGGCAGAAAGAGAAGAACGCACACGTGCTTGCTGGCTTGTGTGCATGTCGGCGTTTCCACGCACACAGTTCAGGATGGCCTGCTAGGGAATAGCACCACCGGTAGTGGACTGAGTCTTCCCTTATCAGCCAACACAGGCAGGCCCACAGGCCAACCCAATGTAGACAGTCCCTCAACGAGACTGTCCACCCAGGTGTTAATAGATTGTGTGGAGTGGACAACTGAGGCTCACCAGGAATCTGTTCCATTTCACACTCCATGAGACACCCATGCTCCCTCATCCACAGTGAACACTGGGGATATAGGGCACTGTTTCCACATTAGGAGATCTCAGAGAGATGGTCCCTCCTCCCAGGCTGTCAGATCACAGAATTTATTTCATCCCCTGGTGGAAGAGTACACAATAAAACTACACTCTTCGGGAATGCAGAATAGAGATCATTGAAGCAGACATGTTCTGCGGGGTGAAGGATAACCTCCAGGGTTTAGGATTACAGAGCAGACTTCAAGATGAGATTAATTAAATTCTCAGTCATAAGAGGAGTCCCAGCAAAACCAGTGAATGTTTTAAGACATTATACCAACAGGGGCCAACACTAAATCTAACCTAACCTACCCAGATCCTAAAATAACCATAGCCTAACCCTAAGTTGAATCTAACCCTAATCTAAGACTAACCCTAACCATAAAATTTCTACACATACTGTGGCATCATGGGGCATTAAAAAATCCTAACTAACCTTAACCTAACCTTACCCTAACCCTAACTCTAACCCTAAACTAACCCTAACCCTAACCTGATTTTATCTCTAACTTTACCCTAACCTAACCCTAACTCCAATTTAACCCTAATTTAATCAAAACCTTAGCTTAACCATAACCCAAGCCTTACCCTCTACATAGGAACACGACCCCATGGAACCTCCCTCACTTTCAAAAAGACACTGTAACAGACACAGCCTGACCCTAATCCTGACCCTAAAATCCACTAACTCCTCCAAGCCTGAGTCTTTCCCAGGTGTACTGTAATTACCTGGATCTTAACGTCAAACTCAACTCTATCTGTAACCTTAACTTTATCCCTAAGCCGAACCCTGATCTTAAGGGTAACCAGTATCCCGGGGACTAGCTCTAAATCTCTGAAGCCCCTGTGATCCCCAGGGACATTTTAACCCGCCCAAACCCCCAGACTCAACCCTAACAAATAATCCTAACTCTATGGGGCTGGAGAGGTTGCTCAGTGGTTAGAAGCACTGCCTATTCTTCCAGAGGTCCTGAGTCCAATTCCCAGCAACCACATGGTGGCTCACAACCATCTGTAATGAGATCCAATAACTTCTTGTGGTGTGTCTGAAGACAGAGATGGTGTACTCATAGACATGAAACAAATAAATCTTAACCCCAAAATAATCCTAACCCCTAGTCAGCAACCTCACCCTTAACCCTTAACCCTAACCCTAATTTTATCTCTGACATCATGAGCAGCAAGTCTCTCTGGGAGGCTGAAGCCAACATCAGCGAGCTCGCGAGTCCTAGTTTTTAATCCCACTTCCATGTGTTCCCCAGGCCAACTGCCTGCTGGACCAGTTCAGCGTCTGAGGAATTCAGTGGATCTTGTGACTCCAGCGGAGAAAAGTTGAATCCTCTGGGGACGACAGGGAACAATTGGTAGCATTAAGGAAATTACTGGCAACAATCTCTTAAAACAATGACTGACATGTAGCCTCCCAAGCTGTGTCAACCTGTGGCAATTTCTCCGACTCCATGGGAGGATGGACTGCATGACCCTGACCAGCTCAGCTCTCCCCTCGGCTAGTATCGCTCAGCCAGCTCTGGGAGGGCGGCGGGAAGGTGCCTGCAATGGTCTCTCCTCTTAACATTCCACCCGGACTGTCTCAGGTCACCATGCAGCCACACTCAACTCCCAATTACCTTCTTGCCCCAAATTAGAGAGGGAGACGTGATTGTAAATGAGAACCGACAGCGGACGGCCGGTGATGCGCGCAGGCCCATCAGAGGGGGCTCCCTTTGCTAATCATGTTTGCTGCTAGCTAATTGCTGGCATTCAGCAGAGAGGCACCACACTCCCTTCACTTAGCAGTGACACGGCAATGAGAGGCAGCCGAACAGCTGACCTGCAGAACAACGGAATGGCTTCTCCAACAACCTGGGGTACTAGCTGCATCAGGAGGCTACGAGCAACAAGGGGTTTCCCCACTGCCCCTTAGCCCTGTCATTTCCTAACAGAAGGGGTGGAGTCCGGGCTCGGGAGAAGAGCTATTGTGTGTCTGGCGTCTCCATGCACAGAGGCTAGCTCAGCCTCTCCAAGTTGTATCATTTGGGTCTCACATGGTATATATTGGTATATCTGTACTGTGAGATACATGTTCAGTTACACGCGTGCATGTGTGTGCTACGCACAGTTTGAGAAGCTAATCATTCCAACTCCTTTCCCAACAACGCTCATTAGCCTACGCTTTGTCTAGCCTCCTTCCTTTTACTTTTCTGGTCTTGCAATTCTTAACAGTATGTTCTTGATTTCGTCAGCTTCTGATGTTAACATAAATACACTGCACCCACACGCTCTCTGGCTAGCTCTTCCTGCCTAAGGACTTACCCATGTTTGTTCCGAGCACTGTCATTCCTCGGTGTCTATACTGGCTGCTCCTGGGTGAGCTTAGAGCATGCTCACCACAATTTACTCATCACGATGCTGTCGATGAATGTCTGGGTTATCTGCTTTCTTCTATTACAAATAAGATCATTATTAGCATATCCGGGGCCTGGAGTTTCCCCGGGGATGCCATATATGGACATGGAGTTGCTGGGCTATGAGATAAATTCTGTTCTGTTGTGAGTGTTGATCAGGCCCTGCAGAAAGCAGTTTGTCCCATGAAGAGGACTTAGTGAACAGATTCATCCCTAAAAGGGAACCAAGGTGGTGGAGGGTGTTGATACCATGCCTGGGGTGAAGGTATGGGCAGAGATCTATCTCACTGGGAACACAGGGACGACCATTCAGTAAGGGCTCAGGTGGAGAAGGGCACCCTGATGGCATCAGGGAGCCTTCCAGACACATTCCTCTCTGTGCAAGCTGTGGAGATCAAGCCTCAGGTGTGGGCTAGTGGTGAATCCCACGAGGCCAGCCTGCAGCAGGGGAGAACAGGAGGGATAGAGGACAGCCAGCCCAGTACACCCTGACCCTAGTCTGTCGGGGTAAGAGGGTCCCTCCTTCTTATTTAATTTGCATCTCCACGGTTACTAATTAAGTCTCTTCACATAACCTCAATGGCAGGCTAGTGGGGAGCTCTGCGCAACACCCCTGTGTGATGCTTGCCCACTTTTCTTACTGGCCTGTTAGATTTCTTTGTGGGTACTGAGAACCAAACCCCGTCTTCTGATAAAGAAGCTAGTGCTCTTAACTGCGGAGCGATCTCTCTGGTCCACCTTGTGTTGTTCAAAGGGCACGGAGTGGATGGGGGGATGTTTAGTGTCCTTGTTACTGACCATGAGTCAGCACCAGGAAAACACAATCACCTGTAACTCTAGCTCCAGGAATCCAACGCCCTCTTCTGGCCCCCGCGGGCACTGCATGCACATGTGCACAGACACACAAGCAGGCAAAACACTCATACATATACATACATAAATAAAAGTTTATTTAAAATAGAAGGATTTAGATTCTTACATTATCAGATGTGCTAATTGGTCATTATGGATTAATTTTGGGGGGCATCTCAGTGGTAACATTTCTTCTAAATCTTGTTTAAGAAATCAGTCTCTCCTTTTTGGTGTGTGTGTGTGTGTGTGTGTGTGTGTGTGTATGTGTTATAAATATATGCACACATACATGTACATGTAAGCTCACATGCATTTAAGAAATCAGCATTTCTCAAGGAGGAGCATGTAAAAGGGTTTGGAGTGGAGAAAGGAGAGGAGGAAGAGTGTAATTATATTATAATCTCAAAAGAAAAAGGAAAACAGTTTTAAAGGAAAAAAAGAGAAATGAGTTTTTCTTCTTTGAAATTGTGTCTGTGTGAGTCGGTATGTGTGTATCTGTCTGTGTACGTGTGCTTGTCTATGATTCTGTGTGTTTGTCTATGTATCTGTGCGTGTTCTTGTCTGTCTGTGTGTCTGTGTTTCTATCTGTCTGTCTGTCTATCTGTCTGTGATTCTGTCTGTATGTGTGTGTATCTGTCTCTGTGTGTCTGTCTGTGTGTTTATGTATATGTGTGTCTGTGATTCTGTCTGTTTGTGTGTCTGTCTGTGTATCTGTGTGTGTGTATGTGCTTGTCTGTGTGCTTGTCTGTCTGTGATTCTCTGTGTGTGTACACGTATGAATATACATGCGTGTGTACTTGTGTGTGTTCACATGCTGAAGGAGGAGGTCGGATGTCTTCCTCCACTGCTGTCTTCATTCCCCTGAGATAGCATCTCTCACTGAGCGTAAGGCTCACCGTTCCCACTGCACTGGTTAACTAGCTCCCAGGATCCTGCTGTCCCTGTTCCATCCCACCCACTGCCAGTGCTAGGGTGTAACCAGCTCCGTTCTGCCCCACGTTTGGGGGCCACTGTGTACCGGCCAGAGCTGCTGCTCTGGTTCTTGGGTCAGGGTCTAGCAAGAGAGAGAGTGGGGATGGAGGGGCAAGAGACTCGAAGAATGGAGACAAGACAGGGTGTGTGATCAAGTCCCTCCTTAATGAAAGGAAATCCTGGGTATTTATACCCTTTACCACGTGCCTTGCCCTCGTGGACAAGCAGGGGAACACAGCTGAAGGCATTATGTCATGTGCCTTGCAGCGTGGATATATCATGAACCTTGCAGCTGGAGGCACTAAACAGCAAAACAAGATATATGAGAAAAACAAGATGTTTATCAGAGTGTGATCAGCTGTTGTAGGCTGTTGAAAACAAGTCTCTTGTCAGGGTATATGGCTTGAGATGGCTGCAAGATGATAGCCGCTTTCTGCTAGGAGTTGGCTCCCAAACTAGGGTTACAGGTACGGGGCGCCATGCTTGGCTTTTGCATGGGTGATAGGGATCCATTTAGATCAGGTTCCCAGGCTTGTACAGGAAGCTGTCTTACCTTTGAGCCATCCCCTCAGTGTATTCTTTGTTTTTTGAAGTGCTGGACCCAACACGACTTGATGAATGCCATATGAGAGGTGAAAAGGAGAGTCCATATTTCCACAGAGAATAAACATCATTTCCACATTACTAATCGATTAATTAGTCCCTTACTCATCTTGGCCTGTCCATAAATGTTGGGTAACTTTTAATTTATCAGAGTGTCTTGAAGAAGTCTTCAATGATTTTGGTAACATTTTGTGTAAATAGTTCGCAATCACTTGATTAGATTTATTCCTGCTTTACCTTTCTTGGCATTGATATTTGCAAATTTCTTTTTGGTAAAATGAAATCAATCATTTTATTTACACAAATACAATTAACTTGCCTATTGATCTTATATCCAGTAAGGTTTCAAAGGTTGTCTAAGACATAGGATCGATAAGGTGAGGCTTCTTACCTTAAGAGGCTGCTTCATTTGTAGTGTTTCCCTCTGGATTCCTGGAGACATTCACCCCCCCACAACCCCCCATGTTCGATTCTTTTCCTTTTTGGCTCTCTGTCTTCTGTTAAAATTCATTTTCTTGTGCTATTGCATTGCTTGCTTCCTCTGGTACAGCATTTCCTGGAAGTCGACAGGAGCAGAGCCTTGTAGAACACTGTAACCGTTTTGTCCTGGAATGTGTTGTTTCCTGGGGGGAAAACAGCTGCTTGGAATTTGAATACGAGCTGCCATAAATTAACACTGAATGTAAGAAAAGCTTCCTAGGTCTACTGAGACAACTAAATGTTTCTCTTTCTTTTAAGCTGTTAATGCAGAAGAAATAAGAAAGTCAGCATAGTTCCCAATCTTGCTCCCTAGAAATGAAAATCTATGTAGTCAGGAAATGACGCATGTTTGCACCTTCAAACTGTGTTTGGCCAACATATTTTTAGGACTTTTGACTGTGTGTTAATGTTTGAGTCTAGCCTTTTCTCAAACACCCTTGTTTTGACTTCGAGATTATATACTTCTCATGGGTTGATTTTGTAAAACTATTTTCTAAAATTTTTGAGTGGGAATAATAATACCTATTCTTTGAATAGTAAAATTTGAAGGAAAAACTCATATGGTATTATATATTCTCTATAGAAGTATTTTAAGCTGAGCTCAATTCCCATAACATTTATATGAATATTGAGGGTTTTTTCCCTCCTGGGGCAACCTAGTCAATTATACTTTCCAAAGATTTTGCTTCAATTTTGTCCAAATCTCCAATTTTTGGTTTCATATTATTTGTAATAATCTCTTACTATTGTTTTAATTTTTGTCCACAATCTATTACAGAAGACAGTAACTGAAGCAGAGGAGCCCCATCCACAGGTGACCGAGCTACAGGCAATTACCAGCTGCTGAGAGAGGGAGAATCACTCATTGTTTCAGAGGAGCCTCCGTAGATGGTCTATTCCCATGCGGCCAGCCTTAAAATGTATCCATATGAGCAACGCTAAATGAACTTATCAGGTTCTATTTAAAAATTTACCAGTATATATGTGTAACCAAATAATAATTGCACAGCAGGAGGCCATGAATTTGAATAGGAGTGGGGGACACAGGAGAAGCCGTCAGGGCTGTGGAGAGGGGGTAAATGATGTAAATAGCATACTCATATATAAAATTCTTTTTAAAAATAAAATAGTTGAAAAGTCCATAAATCAGGCCAAATTGCACTTCCTAGCTATCTGTTTTTGCAGCCGAGCAATTATTTCTGAATAATTAGTTGCATTTGTTTGGTTTTTCACACATGCCCAGGTTGTCTATTGGGTTACTGTATCAAGTGTGGAGTGGACAGCTCAGGGGAGCTGTGTTTTCCTGTCACTGAAGGGAACAGAGCAGACAGCAGAGGGAGCCCAGGTGGCCAGAGGCAGGTGGTGGCCAGGGGCAGGCTGTGGCCAGGGACAGATGGCCAGGGGCAGGTGATAACCAGGGTCAGGTAGTAGCCATGGGCAGGCTGTGGCCAGGGACAGGTGGTAGTCAGGGGCAGGTGGTAACCAGGGGCAAACGGTGGCCAGGGGTAGGTGGTGGTCAGGGGCAGGTGGTGGCCAGGGTAGGTGGTGGTCAGGGGCAGGTGGTGGCCAGGGTATGGGGAAAGGTGCTTGGATTCTAGACTAATTTAAAGACAATGGAGAAAGAGAAGACTTCAGGATGACACCCCCCTAAACTGTCACCCTAGCTAGGAAGTACATCATGGGCTAAGGATGGATACTTACACTTAGTAGGAAAGATGGTGGCTCAGTCTTGCACAAGATGAACTTTAAATGTCTCAAGTACCCAAGAGCTACCAGTGTTGTCCCCATGAGGGCTCTCCACCCAGCGTCTCCATTCACAAATGAACCCCTGTGGTGCTAGACCTTCAATTCATCCCCCAGTGTCTGGTCCTCAGCACCTCGTTTAGGGGTGAGATATGCGTGGCACCACCATGCCAGTTCAGGATAGTGAAGAAACTCTGGTGTGGAGGGGCACCCCATCTTCAGTTACTGAAAGCTGATTTTGAGCCCACACTGTCCTTAACTAGCAAGAAAATAATTCAACCTCCTCCAGAATGACAAAGCTGACACAACATGTGACATTTAACAGCATTGAAGTTTTGCCCCCTCCAAAAGGGTGACTGTGAATATGACCTTATTTGGAAATATGTTGTCATCAAGGCTGTACTGTATCAGGGAGAAGCCGAAGCCCATCACAGCTATCTGGCATAGAAGAGGGGCGTGGTCCGTCACAGAAGAGGGGCGTGGTCCGTCACAGAAGAGGGGCGTGGTCCTTCACAGAAGAGAGGCGTGGTCCGTCACAGATGAGGGGCATGGTCCTTCACAGAAGAGGGGCGTGGTCTTTCACAGATGAGGGGCATGGTCCTTCACAGAAGAGGGGCGTGGTCTTTCACAGATGAGGGGCATGGTCCTTCACAGAAGAGGGGCGTGGTCCGACACAGAAGAGGGGCGTGGTCCGGCACAGAAGAGGGGCGTGGGCAAGGGTGTCAAGAAGAATGAGCACCCAGAGAGGAACAAGGGGGACGCTGAGAAAGCAGAGTGATCTAAGCCAAGGTGTGCTGGCAGCCACCCAAAGCATGGATCCCTCCCCAGAGCCTCAGAGGGTCTGTAACTCTGCCAACAGCTCACTGTAGACATGACAGCCTATGACACATGAAGCTCCACTACTTGAAGCCACTCAGTTTAAGAACTGTTTCTGCCACCCTAGAAAAGATGTGTGTGTGTACTTTGTGGTGTCTGTGTGTGCATATAGTGTGTTTCTGTGTGTGTTGTGACTGTGTGTATGTGATGTGTTTCTGTGTGTTTTTGTAGTGTTTGTGTGTGTCTGTGTGTGTGCATGTGTGTGTATGTTGTATGGTGTCTATATGTGTGTGTAGCGTGTTTCTATGTGTGTATGTAGTGTGTGTCTGTGTGTGTGCATGTGTATGTGTGTTGTATGGTGTCTATATGTGTGTGTAGCATGTTTCTATGTGTGTGTATGTGTGTGGTGTGTCTGTGTGTGGGGTGTGTGTGTGTGTCTGTGTGTGTATGTGTGTGTGTGTCTATGTGTGTGCGTGTGTGTCTGGGGGACTTCTGTGTATAGGTGTGTGTGGTCTGTGTGTGTGTAAGGGGATGCCTCTGTTATATAGATGCATGTATACTACTTCACACAGGCACAGAAGCCAGGAGACAGTGTCCAGTGTCCCACTCTCTAACTCTGTCTTATTCACTTTAGAAAAAGTCTCTTGCTGAAACTGGAGTCAAGCTAGCAGCCAGCAAACCCAGTAATCCTCCTGCCTCTGTCCCCCACAGCTCAGGGGTTACTGGCACTTGAAGCATCATGATGTGCCCTGTGTGTGGGTTCTGTGGATTTGAACTCATGTCCTCACACTGAGTGCTCTTACAAACTGAAAGTCCTCTCTCTGCTGCTTGCCCAAGGCCCCACTGTGATTACAATGAACTGTGTTTCGGCTCCTTGTCTTTCCATTCGACATCTTCCCTCTCTGAGATACACAGAGGGTCTCCAGTTGCCTATGACAGAAATTAGCCAAACCTAGAAGCTTCCATCTTATCTTACAGCTGGTTCGGAGGTCTCTTTGAGATTTGACTCTATACACCGGAATCAGGAGACACCGTGGGGTACTGCGCATGCTCAGGGTCTCAAGCGAGGTGCTGAAACTAAAGTGCAGTGGGCTGTATCCCGAGGGGGAGCCCAGCACTGGGATAGCCCCTGCCCCTCAGCACTGGGATAGCTCCTGCCTCTGCAGCCTGGTCCCTAGGAGGATACAAAGTCCAGGCGGCCAGAGGCTGCGGTTCTGCCGTATGCACGCATAATTCTACCCCAGGTTTTAGGGTTTTTTCTCTGTTGAACCCTGCCCCGCGCTTCTCCTAAGAGACAGTGGGGCTGTTGGGGTCAGCTGACAGAGGAGCTGACACTCAGCAGATCGAGCCCCTGGGATGCTTGTCACGGCCTTGCATTTGCTTGCCTTGCTCTCCTGCCTGCTGAAACGGGGTTCTTACAGCGCGGCAGCATCGCTGAGGTTAGTACCGTGCCTGCTGTTGAATGATTGGAGTGTCGAGCTGGACGCCGCTCCACTGTGAGTCATTCTGCAGAAAAAGACTCACCTTGTTTCTTAAGCCTGTAAATGGTCCGCGCCGCTGCTGTGTTCGTGGTTCTAGCAATGTGGTCCCACCCTCTCCACACCTGCTCCTCAGAGCATTGCATTCCAGGTAGCCATGTGCCACGGGCCATTTCATTTCCATCCCCAAGGCCCTCCCCTGTCTTTCAGCTCAGTAGCTATGATTGCTAAAGGCCCAGCTACCTGGTTTCCCTTGTATTGTTAGAATACACTGTCCACGGCTGGGGCAGCTAAGGGGTGGCCAGCTAGCCATCAGCTTCCCAAACTTCCTGGCAGCTTAAATAGGGCAAGCTGACAGAGCACACACACACACACACACACACACACACACATACACACACATAAACACACACATACACACATAAACACACACATACACACATACATACACATACACACATACACACATACATACAACACATACATACACACACATACACACATACACACACATATACACGTACACACATACATACACACATAAACACATACACACATATACACACACACACACACATACACACACATATACACACACATACACACATACATACACACACATATACACACATACACAAACATATAACACACATACATGCACACACATAAACACACATACACATAAACATAACACACACACACACACACACACACACATGAAGGCAGAAGTGATCTGTGCACTCCTCAGAAGACGATAATCCCCTTTAGCTTTTCTTCCTTCCTTCTGCCCATTGGCTTGGAAACAATGTCCCCTTTAACTCAGAGCTACATGTCGAGAGCCTCAACGCTTTTCTGAAACATAAGCACTGCCAGAGACAGAACGAGCACACAGCTTTCAGCCGCTCTTTGTCACTGTGCGAGTGACTCTGGGTGTCCCTCACCACATCCTGGATGCCTCTCACTCTGCTCCAGGCTGAGCATCCATTTGTGCACAGACTTCTTGGATGGAGCAGAGAAACCAGAAACTGGCTCCCGGGAAATTTGCTACACATGAGCACACGCAAGCTTAAGCACACATGGGCCTTAGACAGGTCGCATGAGCGCACAGGACAGGTCATGTGAGCACACAGGACAGGTCATGTGAGCACACATAAGCCATTATAGTTGCTTCTACCCCAGGGTTCTATAAGAAAGCAGGCTGAGCAAGCCAGTAAGCAGCACCCCTCCACGGCCTCTGCATCAGTTCTGGCCTCCAGGTTCCTACCCTGTGTGAGTTCCTGTCCTGACTTCCTTTGGTGATGGAATGAGATGTTAATGTGTGAGTGAAATACACCCTTTCCTCCCCAGCTTGCTTTTTCGTCATGTGTTTCATCACAGCAACAGACACCCTGACTGAGGCAGCCGCTAATTAGGACGTGGCTTTGCCACGAGCCTGACACCTCCTTAGCCTGGTGCCTAAGACATCAGTTTGGTGTTCAGGATGCACAGTCACAGGGACTTGTCACCACAGCCAAAGCTAACTGCACGATAACCACCAGAGCTGAAGCAAAGACAGAGGACACACTTGATAAAGGACATGCTCGATGCTTGTAGGGATGTGGCCACAGGGCCTGCAGAGTGGACTCAGTGAAGAAGCCACCTGACCTCAATCTCTAGGACCCACATAAAAGGCCATGGGTTCCCTTTCCGAACCCACAGGATGTTGACAAAGGGGACAGGATGTTTTTAAACACTAGAGAGAACCAGAGTCAAACAAAACCATCAAGCTCGTGAAATCAGACAAGACCAATGCACTCTGGATCTCCGACAAGACTAGCATTCTCTAGAACTCAGAGCAGCTGTAGCACTTGTTCAAGACATGCACACGATCAAACCGGCCAACATTCTAGCATGAGGAAGGAGGGTCACCTGAAGAGCCACCTGCAGCTGAGGAGCAATAGTTGGTGGCTTCTAAGGGAGGGAGAGCCAGGTTTCTTCAAGGATATGACATCTGGTAGATAGATGGTGCTTCAATGGATGGCTTTACACCCTCTGAGTACATGGGCAGCACAAATTGGTCCAAGTGGGTTATAGAGGAAAAAAAGAGGACATGAAATAGGGAGAGGCAAATGAAAGGTGGGGGTGGATCTGGAAGGGGTGGGGGAGTGGGGGTATATGTAGTCAAAAGGTATTCACATGTATGACAATTTCAAAGAACTAATGAAGATATTGTAAATACTGTACTGTCTTAGAATTGGGTGTGTCAGGAAGCCACTTCCTACTCTGTAATCTCAGCACTGGGGGGAGGCAGACAGGTGGATCACTGGGGGCTCACTGGATGCCAGTCTAGCGTGCTTGGTAACCCACACTCATGCAGTGGTGAGGCTGTGACCTGGACAACACCCCACCAGCACCGAGGGAAAGATTTGGAACGTGACCTGTGCTGTAACCTTTCCTGTTGACCCTGACAACAAGCGGCCTGTGAGGAAACGTGTTCCTCTCCTCCTGAGAAGTTCTCTGTGGCTTGCCCAGGACCACACCTTGAAGCTGGCTTCTCTGGGTGGCTCCAAACGAGGCTCTAAGCCAGTATGCACCAGTCCACTGTCCATTACTCACCAGGATGACTGAGACCTAAAATAACCCTTCTGCCCTTCCTTGGAGTGCTTTTATACAGTATTTTATCACAGACTTAAGAAAAGTAGATAACACAGGTCCTAAGTAGAGCCACACCCATCCTTACAAGGTGAAGGCAGAGGGCTATCTGACACAGGGACCGAGACAACGCTCTGTGACAACAGAGACAGAAGTCAGAATGATGGGGACTCAAGTCAAGGGACACAGGATCCACCAGAAGCTGCAAATACTGAGGGCCAGATTACCCCCTAGAACTTCTAGAAGGAACCATAGATTCAAATCAGATTTCTCTTCTCGGGAATGTCCTAAGCCACTGGGTTTAAGGCATGTTATCATGGCAGCCATGGAAACCAAGACATGAAACCATATGTCCAACTGTCAACACAGCCATCAGCCACAGAAAGTGTCCTCCAGACCTGTAACTTATCACTGCTCCACAAATCAACAGATGCTGCAGCGGGTACAGCCCAGGATGCTGCAGCCGTCTTCAGCTCCTCAGCTCACGAGTGCACAAACACCACAAGATGAGAAGAATTACTTTAAGAAGGGAGGTAGATTTGAGTAAGGGGCTTTGAGAGGAGCAGCATGCATGCGTTGGAAACATAGTCTTACCCTCCCCCAGAGCTCTGCCAGCACCTATGTCATCGTGAGCTCCTATCCCGTCCCTTACAAGTCTCCCAGAGGCATCTTCTGCCTTTCTCACTCAGCCGTTCCTGTTAGTTAAGGAGTTAAGAATGGTCACTATGGGCTGAGCCCGCAGCCCATCCAGCCCAGGAGCTGGTCTCCAAAATTGGTACCCAGGGATGCTTTGAAATGGCCATCCTCTTTAGAGGAATTACTGATTCCTCCCTTGAGGCCCACTGGTTGAAATATTAGCATTTGTATCACAGGAAATTGTCTAAGACAATCCTACCGGCCTCCAGCTCTCTCTAGCTGAGTTCCATTAGTGGTGACAAATCACCAGGTGCCCCCTCTCCCTGAACTCCAGGTTTGAGCTGAGCCAACTACAGAGGCATTGGCAGGGCTGGTGTCGGAGGATCTCAGAGTGTAGATCTTCTAGAGGCAGGGAAGACTCCAGAGAGAAGACTGCTGGGCAGACAGAGGAGAGACAGCCAGCAGCAGTCTCAGAAAGGCTCTGGCGGAGGGGAACCAAGGCACCACGCGAAATGAGCTCAAGGTGCCGACACTAGTGAGCTCAGACTGGCAAGGAACCAGAGACCTGGTGTCTTCCACAGCACAAACCTCCATTCTCATAATTATGAGGCCTTTGAGGAAATGCACTGTCACCAGGGTGACAATGTCTCCTGCTGTCATCTTCTGAGGCCTCTCTCCTTAGCTTTCAGGTGGTCCCCTTCACAGTGCCCCTCGTGGTCATTCTTGCAGGAGAGCATCCACTGTCTCTTCTCCTTTCTCTAAGGACATTAACCAGATTGGGTCAAGGTTCCACACCTATGTATGACCTTATTAACCTTGACCTATGACCCTATCAACCTGATCTCCTCAAAGACCCCCATCTCCAAATACAGGGCCTAGGGAAGATACAAATCTTCTAAATGCAAATTTTAGGAAGTGAAAAATCAACCATCCTAGGACCAAGATTTCTCTTTTCAGACTGTGTACCCAGGCTGGGGACTCCAAGAATTTTCCTTCCCTTCCACCCTACAGGACCAGTCCTGTCTCACCTTTAATGTCTCTCAGAAGAAGGGAAAAAGAAAGCTCAAATAAATAGGTGTGATGATTAATCTTGATTAATTAATCTTGGTTGGATCAAGATTAATCCTCCTGGATTTAGAGTTGCCTGGGAGGTTAGCACTTCTGGGTGTGTCTCTGAGGGAATTTCCATGGATAATTAGATTATGAGGATTCTGACTTAAGCAAAAGATTCTCCCCTTGATGCATTAAAGAGACGGTGGCTTTATTAGGAAGTGGTAAAAAGTTAGATAGGATCAAGATGGGGGTGTATCCCTGAGGGCTCTATCTTCCAGTGTGGCCCCCTCTCTGCTTCCTGGCCACCACGATGTAAGCTTGCTCTGCTTATTCAGTCTCCTCTGTGATGGAAAAACGCTTCTCAAAACGCGAACCAGAGCAAGTAAGTCCTTCCTCACTTAAGTAATCAGGTGTGTTGTCCACAATGAGGCTAAGGCAATTACCACAACCTGAAGACTGCAGAGCCGTATCACCTGGGATCCAGACAGTACTGGTCTTGGATGGCCTAGGAGTGGCTGCTCTGGGGAGCCAGGAAAAGCTGCCCAGCTACACAGGACCTGGCTGGAAAGAGTCAGGGTCTCCATATTGTCCATGGAGAATAATGATTCATGTCAGAAGGCTCACCAGGCAGCTCTTACAGACTTCCATGTCAGAAGGCTCACCAGGCAGCTCTCACAGACTCCACTTTTCAAGTGTAAGGAGGGCCGGGGCAGCTCAGAGTGTTTTCTATGAACCAACATCCCTAGTGCCTTCCTTCCCCCCAGTTAACACCCAAACAAGCAGAGAGTTAATGAGGGAGAAATCTCCACGCCCTGGGCATTCCATGGCCAGAGACTGTACTCTAACACAAGGAGAAACGACAGGAGACACAGGATTAGCCGTGTCTATTGATTCAACTCCCCCCACGAGCCTTTGATTCCGTGCTTCGATTCTCCTCTCTGAGGCTTCTGACTGGGGCTCCAGCCTTTGTCTAACTCGCCAGCATCTTTCTCAGAGAAAAAAGCCAAAGATTAGCTCATGGTTGCAAATAGGCAAAGCTCCTCCGGAACAAACACAAACAGCGTTATGCCCTGGCCTGCACGAGATCCAACTGCAAAAATCATGGCACCATCTCGAGGAACATCTAGGAACAGAAGAAGGTCATAACTACACCCTGCAGTTCCAACTTCCCCCGGACTGAGAGCCCTCTCTGCAGAAAGAGGTTGACGTGGGACCCTGGATGGAGGAGACCAAGCAAGGTCGATGGCCTTTCACATTCCACCAGATGCAGATGAGGTGGTTACCGGCAAGTATCACTCTGCCCACGTGGCTCTGGTGGACAGCTCAAGACAGAAAGGGGAGATCCTGGAATTTGGAGGTACTTGTAGGTAGCTCCCATCAGGCCCTTGGGTGCACAGAGCCCATGGAAGACAAGCACACGGAGCCAGAAAGATGGCTCCATACTTAAGAACATCGGCTGCTCTCCCAGTGGTCGCACATCTGACTCCCAGCACTCATGTGATGGCTTACAGCTATCCATGATTCGGTGGATCTGACACCCTCTTCTGGCCTCTGAAGACACCAGGCATTTGGTGCACAGACATACAAGCAGGCATAAAAATCATACACACGAAGGAAAAGTAAACAGACAAAAGACACACGCAGGCCATGAACATGTGTGTGTCCCTTTCCTTTGTAAACCTGACATCACTCCAGCATCTGTAGGCAAGAGGAAAAGCAGAATGCACAGATAAATCACAAGATCCAGTTACTAAAGGAAACCCTCCAATTTCTGACCCTGACAGATTACTCCCTAAGAGCCCAGAGGCCGGGTTCAAGCTTAGAATCCCGAGACTCCCTGGAATTCAGTGTCAGACCTGTGTGGTGCCATAGAGAGCTGGTCCAGAAGGCACTTGGCCACTTAGTTTGTCCTAAGAGAATGGAAAGGCCTCCATATTCAGAACTGGGATGTCTCCTGCCCTGAGTATTGTCATGTGAGTTCTAGGCTTTCACGAGTATGTAATGTCTCCTGCCCTTGCAGACTTTCTCTGCCTTGTGGGAAGTCATAGAGGGCCTTCTGAGCTGGCTGTCCTAAGGCTGGTCACAGCTGCCTCATCTGCTGTAGCCTCCAAGCCGAGACACATCTGAAAGAGTCAGGCCTAGCTGACTCAACTCCCCACGGCAAACCCTTTGGGTACAGAGTGAGATATAAACAAATTAATGAGAATAATGAAAACAACGGCCCCGTGCTTCCTTGACGTGAAGACACGTGTTCTCGATTCTCGTTTTATCTTGTCTGGAATTGGGACACATTTTATAATTATGATGAATGCCGAGCACAACAGGACTTCGCAGGCTGTCCCCGTACTGTTGTTAGGCCTATAGCGCCCCCTACAGTTGAAGACAGCCTACAGCCAGGAGCTTTAGTGGAGGAAGTCAAACCCCAGCATCCTCTGTGTGAGCCTGGGATTACAGGCAGCGGACTGGAGTATTGGCTGTGTTCCTTCCATTTTTTTTTTTTTTTTCTTGAATCCAGAAGCAGCTAGGAGAGCCAGGAAAACCAAAATCACGAGTCTGGGCCTCCACCCTCATCGTCCTTCCCACTAAGTATGAGATAGACCTGTGTGCGTTTTACCAAGCCTCGTGCTTTTCCGGGCCATACTTTCCCTACATCATTACAGATGTGGAGGGTGGGAGGGGAGGGGAGAAGATCGGAGGGGAAGGGAGGAGAGGGAAGGGAGGGGAGGTGCAGCTCCCGTCCGTCCTTCCACTCTCCCACCAGCAGCGGTTTCCAGCAAGCACCCTTCACTCTGACCAGTAAATACACCAGGACTTGAAGTTCATTTCCTCAGGAGTAGGCTGGCGCTGCAGCTCACCTCTTCAGTCAATAACTGATTATCTTGCTTGCAAATTCAATTCACTGCCTGCAGCCTGCCTTGCTTGATGGGTCCTGACAAGTCTGATTGTTTTGGTGGAGTCTGTCAGAGGGAAAGGTCTGCTGGAGCTGGATTTACTCAGATTCGGGCTTTGTGAGCAGAAAGGGGCGGGGCAGCAGTCTGCTCCAACCTCCCAGTTTCCAACCTCCCAGTTTGTCAGGTGATGAGGTTCCGTGGGGCTCTGAGGCGAATTGAATAAAATGTTCCCCTCAATCTGGGGCATTTGAACACTTGGTCCTCTGTTGGTGGCTCTGTTGGGGAGGGTTAGGAGGTGTGGCCTTGAGGAGGCGTGGCCTTGAGGAGGCGTGGCCTTGAGGAGGCGTGTCACTAGCGGTAAGCTTTGAGAGTTTAGACTTCTGCTCTGCTTGCTGCTTATGGTCCGAGATGTAAGTTCTTCGCTTCCAGCTCCAACTACTACGCCCTTTTCTGCTTCAATCGACTCTTACCCACTCAGAACCATAAAGCCAAATAACCTTTTACTTCTGTGAGTTGCCTTGGTCATTGCGTTATGTCACATCAATAGAAAAGTAAATTACATAGGCCCCATTTTGCAACGATGTCAACAATGGCTTCATCTAAATTCAGTCTTCAGTTCTAAGACGCAGGCATGAGTGGCATTGGTGCTCTGGCAGGTAAGGGGGCAGGCAAGGAACTAATCACTTGGGCAGGCATGTGGGAGGAACCAGTATGTCTGGGATACTAGATACAGAATACTCTGGATCGTCTTCTAAAGCCAAAGGTCAGGTGATGTGAGGACAGAGATAATTCCTTCTCTTTGCTGTGATGGGAGACAAAGTCCTTTCTATCCCTCTCTTATCCACCCATCCATCTGCCTACCCATCTCTCATGCATCTATTCACCCACCATTATCCAACCCAGGTATGCACTTCTCTACATATCCATCCATCTAAACCAAGTTATCCATCCACCCACCCACCTAACCATCTATCTACCCAACCATTCCACATATACATTCATATACATAGCCATCCTTCTAATCAATGCATCCATCAATCCACCCATCCATCTATCTACCCAACTAAGCATCGATCTGCCCAACAGTTACCATCTAACACATCTATCATATCTAATCACCCATACCAATCACCCCACATTATCATCATCCACATCCACATCTCAATCCACCCATATCATCCACCCACCCATCCATTCCACCCACCACTCCATCACCACCATCACCCATCTCACCCATCCATTCATTCATCTACCCACCCACCTCACTCATCCACCCAGCCATCCACCCATTCATTCCACCCACCACCCCATCCATCTACCCACCCATCTACCCACTCACCCATCCACCCACCTATCCATCCATCCATCCACCATCCATCTATCCACCACCCATCTATCCACCCACCACCATTACCAATCTACCCACCCACATCTACCCACCCATCTACCCCACTCACCCACCTTACCCACCCACCCATTCACATCATTTTGTCCGCTAGCTCTGAGGCCTTATAGAGTCCCACAGATATGAAAGAATAGCAATTGCTTCTCCTTAAGGAATAGACATGTATTTGTTTCATCCCCAAGCACCAGTTACATGGCCCTAGATTTTGCCAAGTAAAGTTTAAGAATGGGACTTTGTTCTCACCTCTTGAATTATTCCTGATGCCTAGCCAGAATTTCAGCCAGCGAAATATAAGGGTCCTAAGAGAAATTTCAGCGGTAGGCTTTCAAACCATGCAGCTCAGAATCCTTCCGAACTCATTGGAGGATGGCCAGGATCATCTTACAAACTTCGCTGAAATCGTATTTAAACCATTTTCTTGGGCAACAAAGATAACACATTTACCAGGTGTTAAATGGAAAGTGTCGCACACAACAGGCCAGCAGTCTGCTTCTCGACTGGCCGGCCACCTCGCTCTTCAGAAGAACTGGAAACAGTCTCCTCTAGCCTCCCTGTGGGTGCGTGAGTGACTGCATGTGCTGCTGATGCAGAGCGCCCAGGCACACCACAACAGCACCTGCAAGTTGGGCTCTACTCCTGCGTGGCCAGAGTCAGGCTCAGGTAACATCAAATTCCTCCCGTCGCAGGGTCCTGAGTGGGAAGCTGGGATACTGAAGTTCTGTGGGAACAGCAACAGGTGCAAACGGGAGGCAGAGGTACCTCAGTGCAGGGGTTTTGGTGAGAGACGAGGGAAATGCTCACATGGACGTATAGAGATGCATCAGTGGGTGCAGGAAACACAGTCCAGGATGCACGAGATGTGGGGAAGCACAGCCTGGGAGGCAGAATACATGGCGGGGAAGCAGGCAATGCTATTGTGCTGGGGATGGGTTCAGTGCTGATAAGAACCTAATCACTTCAGGTTGGCTGGCAAGACAGCTCAGCAGGTGAAGGCGCTTGACACCAAAGCTACTGATCCAAGTTCTACTCACGAAGTTGCAAGGCAAACATGTAAAAGATCGTTATGTCAGTAACGACATCCCCCAGAAGAGTCAAGACCCTCCTGACATAACCCAACTGAGAGAATTTTGAAATCAGACTATCTGATGATCTCTCACAGTCTCGTCTCAAAGCACTGCATGTGTTACAAAATGTCTTTGATTGGATGTGTGTGTCTCCGTCATTACAATCAATTAGGACACCAGGAAAATGATTTAGTCTCTTACTTATTATATCTTTTCTATGAAGAATTATATATATATAATATTGCAGTGGTCAGTGTAAAAAATACACAGGCTTTGTTACAGATGCATTCCTGTTACTGTGAGATATATATACACACACACATATATGCCAGGAGGAACGCAGTGAGGAAAAGGTATAATTGAAAAGCCAACGCAGAAATGTAAAGCAGCTAGGCACATCACATCCACAGTCAAAAACAGAGAGCAAACATGGATTCTCGACTGCTTGTTTCTCAGCTTTGCTCAGCTAGCTTTCTCTCTCCTCTCTTATGTAATTCAGGGCCGAGCCAAGGGAATGGTGCTGCCCACAACAGGCTTAGTCTTCCTCTATGAAATAACAGTCAAGACAATCCCATCCCCTACACATGCTCACAGAAGAGCCTGGCAGGATGATTCTTTGTTGACTGTCTCCGTGATATGTTTCCATCTGTCCAGGCTGGTGACCTCTGTAGGGTTGATTATTTCTTCATCACTCCTGATAGCATTCTCTTTGCGTTCTCTTTGTCCTTCATTGGTCTTTTAGGAATCTCTGGATTTCATTGACCTCAGACACAACTTTTTTTTTTCTCCCTTGTTTGATAATTGTGTATTTACTTTCTATAATATTTATTTTTTGGTTTTATTCTCATCATTTATTTCATTCTATTTTGTTTGGAGTTGGCTCAGTCTTCTCTATGAGTGTATAGATGTGCATGCACACACACATGCCATCACACATGCACTACACACAATGCCATACACATACATGCAAGTGCACACTAATGCACACACACATGCACATACCACACATGCACAACACATACATGCAAGTGCACCACTACATGACATACATGCACACACACACATACATCAGTGCACACACATGCACAGCACACACACATGCAAGTGCAGACCATGGTACATATGTGAAAGTCAGATGTATATATGCACACACACTCACACACACACATGCAAATACACATGCACACACACATCATATGCACCCACGCATGCACAAACAGGAGAGCATGCACGCACTGCATGAGTGCACACACATGCACCACATACACAATGCACACACACAAAAGTACAGACAGTGGTGTGAAAGTCAGAGGGCAGCTTGTACAGTTTGTTCTCTGCTTCTACCATTTGGGTTCCTGGAATTGAACTCAGATCATTAGGCTTGGCCACAATCACTATTACCACTGAGCCATCTTCATCCTTTCCCATCCCCTCTCCTTCCTCTCCTCCCTCCTCTCCTCTCCTCTCTTCCTCCCTCCCTCTCCTTCTTTCCTTCCTTCCTTCCTTCCTTCCTTCCTTCCTTCCTTCCTTCCTTTCCTTCCTTCTCCTCCTTCCTTTCTTTCTTCTTTAAATATTTTCAGTCTTTCTTTACATATTGCATCTCTTCACTGCTGTACATATAGATGAGGCCACACGTTTTTCTCCAAACCCTGTATCAGCCATCACCTACGATCCAATCCCATGCATCTTGTTGGCTTTTAGTCAGAAATGTTTTGTAATCTCCCTTGCCACGAGGTTCCTTCTCTGAACCACAGGCTGGTTAGCAGCATGAGGTTTAAGATCCAGCAGCCAGGATTTTCTGCTTATCTTTTCGATTACTGGTTTCTGGTGTAATTGTGCTGGGGCCAGCGAACGCTTCTGCATTATTTTGGAAATGTTCAGACGTGCTTTATGAACCACTGTGTTGTCGCTGTTGGTAAATGTCCCATGTCCATGGCCGCAGTTAAGGAAGGTGGAGCTGTCTGCTGTTACGTATCCATCAATTAAGTCCGGTTGATTTATGGTACCGTTCAGAGCCTCTGCATTCCGTCTGGATAGTTCGTCTGCTTGTGATATCTGCTGTGGAGAAATTGTCTAAATTCTCCTACCAAGACAAAGCGGGCATGTTCCCATTTTCATATTTTCTCGGTGTTTGTTCTCTGTCTGAAGTGTAAGCTCACAGCTCATGCTTTCGTCCTGGTCAGAACTGTAAAGACATAGAGTCCTGGTAGCCTTGAACTATTTCATTTGGGGAAGATAACTCCATTGAGGATAAAGAAAAGAATCTGAATATTGGCAGAAAGGGCTTCCAGGGAGAAACTGACCAGTGGCTATTCCCAAACTGAAAAGTAAAAATAATAAATCTTTCCCCCTTTTCCCTCACACTCAGTCCCAGAAGGGAACTCCCAGCACACCCGTGGAGCTGAGAGGAGATCGATTTTTCCAGGCTCCAGAAACTAAGACTTTAAATCCCAGTGAGCTGTAATCCAGCACAGGGCTGAGGCAGGACAGTCTTGAGTTCCAGACCATCCCCGACTACGTAGCGTTTTCAAGTACAGCCTAGACTAGATAGATACACGCATCTCAAAAACTATACAGAAACATGGTCACATGGGTGGCTCATGCCTGTGTCTCAGGCTGGGACAGGAGGTGTGGACGGCATGTGTATTTGAGGCTAGCCTGAACTAAGCTATCCAACCTATTCTAAACCAGCCTCGAATGCAAAGTAAAACCCTCATATCCCCTCCTCTCTCTTTTCTATCCCTCCCTCTCCCACTCCCTCTGCATCTCCTTTCCTCCCTCTGTTTCCCTTTCTCTCTCTCCTCTCTCTCCCTCTCTCCTCCTCCTTCTCTTTCTTTCCCTTCCTTTTGCTCTCCCTCCCTCTATCTCTATCTCTCTTCCCCCCTCTCTTACTCTCCGCCTCTCTCCCTCTCCTCCTGACCATCATGAGGCTGGCTGCTCTTCTCCACCATGCCTTCCCCTGGTACGATAAACAGATGTCTCCAAAACCATGATCTGAAATAAACCCCTTATCTCCTTAAATGTTTCTGTCAGGCATTTTGTCACAGAAAGCATGAAGTCAGACTAAGTCAGCGTCATCTTGAAGCATATATGGGTACTCATCCCTCTCTGTACAAGTCACACTTCAGAGTTTGGCTGGCCACACTACTGTGACCAATCTTGATGATGGACTTTTGCGGTGTTTATCAGCAACCCTGACACAGACAGTGTATATGAGGGTTTGGTGGTCCTATGTTCTTGGGTCTATGGGGTCTGTGCCTAGGCTCAGAACTGCCAGGCTTCATGGTTACTCTGCCCTTAACCTCTGAGGATCCTCATAGTGATTTCTGCAGTAGCCTCACCATGGGACACTCCCCTAGCAGGTCACATGGGTTCCTGTTGCTACACCCTTTTCAGCACTCATAACTGCCTGTCTTGATAATAGCCACCCTCCATCCTCACAGTGTGAAGCCATGAGTTGTAAACTGCACAAGTCCTTCATATCCAAGATGGCTTCTCTCAAGCCCTCGGTTCTCTCCACGCCACCTGCAGACACGCATGCTGACACAGCATCCAATGGCCTCATCCCTGGATCCTGGACCCCAGTTGCCCTGGCATTTGGGGGTATGGGTAGGGGACTGGCTCTCGCTGGCTGAGCCTCGCAGCTCTCCTTGGAGTTGTCATGGAAACCGCATAGCCACTGCTCCCTCCTGCCCGTTCCATGTTAACAAACAGCCTCATTATTCTGCAGAAAGCATTTTGGAAAATCACCAGCCCCATGGCTTCATCGTGGCCCAAATTAATGAGGAAAGATTGCGGGGATATTTTTATTGACCATGAAAGGAGGGAAAGTTATGGCTCATTTGTGCACTTTCCCTGTATTTATGGTTTATGCATTAAAAAGTGATTTCCACTTCCATCTCCCGTCTCTAATGCCCTCGTTACATCAAAGGTGCACATCCGGAATAGTGTCTGCCATCAAGCCACCAGCAAATCGGGGTGAGAGGAACCAGGGCGGATAACACTCCGGGCCAGCTGCACTGGGCCACTCAGGGAGAGAGAAAGCTGACCCTCATCCGGGGATAAGGGAAGCAGCGGGCACTCAGGCAGGAGCATGGTGACTTCATAAACTGATCTCTTGGGCCAGCAAACACCTGTGAAACTCCAGCCCCAAGTCACTTTCAAGTGGGTTTGGAACAACAGGAGAAGTTGACATCACTAAGTATCTGTGACATCACACAGCAGGGAGTGACAAGCTCACACTGAAGGAAAAGGCCCTGGCTTCTCAGAACTTCTGATCAGTTGCCACTCAGACACACCACTCTGAGGACTCAACAAGGAGATCTGCTCACAGCTCCTCACAGAAGTGCCCCCTAGGAGCTGGAACATGGAAGGCCCAGCAAGCATTCATGGGAGCAGGTGGCTTGTCTGCTCCTCTGGACCGAGCCTAATGAAAACTCCTACAGGAGGGATACCATGGTCCCACGGTCAAGCTCAGACTCAGGACCCCAACACCAGATCCAAATTATAGCCCATACCTGCTCGCAAGGACTTAACTCTGTTTCCTGTGACTTCTCAAGTCTAATCATGAAGGTCAGAGACCAGACCGAGTGAGAGAACACATACGTGCCTTGGGTTTGTACCCGGCAACTGTCAAAATGCAAAACAAGTACCCAGGGACTATGTTTCAATGACTTGACATGGGTGGCCAGCGGATAGAAAGCTGTGAACCCATCACAAACCCCGGCCTCTGTCACCCCCACCACATTCCCCGGAGCAGCTCTTTGCATCCATCTTCTTGCTGAGACACAACACAACAGACAATGAAATAACCAATGCAGACCGAAGCAGGAGCCTGAGCATGCTCACAAACCTCTCATCACCCACAGATCCTAAAAACGGGCCACTGAGGCTCTCCCCGCTCTTCTCAAGGGCATGAGTCCCTAGTAAGCGGCTAATCTGAATCTTTCCTGTGGGCCCTTTCTCTCTAAAGTCTGTTTAATGCTGAATATACAGAACCACCCACCAGCCTCCGCATTCAGAGATGCTGGCTCTGATCCTGCTGTCCTCACTGCCGAGCTGATGGGAAGGGAGATGACCACTAGGGCTAGGTGCTATCAATACACTCATTGTGAAAACCTGATACAATCAGAAACCCCCACAGGGACAGTGAACCTGGTGCCATCTAAGTAGAAAGAATGAGACTGTGTTACAGGGACACGGGTAGGCTTAGGGAGGTGTTAAAATGGACAGGTTGTGGCCTGGTGGTCACAGGATGGGCACCGGTAGGCAGTCAGCCATACTTGGCCCCTCTGTGTGAAGACATCTGACCTTTTCCTCTACACATTAGATGAGGGTTCACACTACACGGTTGTAGTGTGAGTCATGTCATGTGCTCACAAACTGTGACATACACCACACATGCAACATTGCTGCTCACAACATGGCTGCAAGGTGTCCTGCGTCTCACACCTCTGAGCAGAGACAAGAACAGATCTTACAAGGCTCAATATCCCCTTGGTCTCTAGAGTGTGCAAGGCAGACAATCCAGAACATTCCTCCAATAGATTTCAATAAACCCTCCTCTGCTCCAGGCATGAATTATCAACAAGAAGCCAGTGGGCAGCCCTACCCTGTAGTGGAGAGAAGTGATTCAGAACCAGGAATCTGGAGTCTCCTTGTGCCTTTTCTATTGCTGGGATTAACACTGTGACCAACAGCAACTTGGGAAGGAAAGAGATTTCATTTCAATTTACAACTCTCAGGACACAATCTGTCACTGAAGGGAAGTGAAGGCAGGTCTCCTGGCAGGAACCTGGAGCCAGGAACTGAAGTAGAGGCCATGGAAAAGTGTTGCTTACTGGCTTGTTTCCTAAGGCTTTCTCAACCTGCTTTAGGACCACTCACAATGGGGCAGGCCCTCCCACATCAACTGTCAATCAAGAAGACGCCCTACAGACTTGTCCACAGGTCAATCTGATGGGGATATTTTCTCTGTTATGATTTCCTCTGTAGCTGTATCAAGTTGACATAAAAGTAGGCGGTACAGGGAACATGCTCTGAAGGACCTTGGGGTCCGCTAGGATACAGGCTTTTCCCTAAGCCCTTGGGCAATGCCTGTTTCCTATGGCTCCTGTAAAAAACCAAGTCTCGTTTCACAAGCTACAGTACCTAGTCTGTGGAGCCAGAGTTCGTAAATTGAGCGACTCCAAAATCTGCCTCCCTCATTTGGATCTGTGAGCCCTGTTTTCTCCTGCAAGGATACAGAGCTCTTTGTGGTTTGAGACCACATCCATAAAGACCTTGTTTCCAGGTGGTATCAGATTCCGACAGGTAGATGTGGGTTTTGGAGGGCACCATTCAGTCCTCTTGGGCAGAGACACCGGATGGTGTGGAGACAGAGTATGCACGGTGACACGGGGTTCTAAGGATTCCTGGGACACACTGAGGCTAAGGCACAGTGAGCATGCGGCTGGGCACTGGCTGAGCAGTGCTGGGAGCTGGTGGATTCTGGATCAATCTTGAAGGTGGTGCTGAGAGATTGTCCCGCTGACAGATGGGACTTCTTCAGCCAGCACCCAGGCTCCCGCAAACCAATTTCCATGCTCTGGTCTGAAATCGCTCTTTTCATCCGCCTGGCCCTCCTCTGCGCACACAATTGCAATACCATTAGATCTCAATCCATCAACAGGCTGCAGAAATGGTCTGCCTCAACCCAGGGGAGCTTCCCTACTCCCACAGCCTGTGACCCACAGACTTTGTCATACCAGCCTCCTGAATACCAGGGAGCAGCATTTATTGCCCAGCAAGGGAGTCAGTAAGAGGCTTGGGCTGCATGGTGTCGGGCTCCTGAATTCCACCTACCTGCTATCTTCTGTTGGCACAAAGAATAGCCAGCTGCAGGAGCTCATAGTAACCCCAGTGGGGACAGTCAGATGAACACAGCAACCCCAGTATGGGCAGGGCCCCTCCCTTTGGCATCCACACCAGCTCTGAGAGCTTCAGTTCTGACGCTCCTGTCTGCTAGCCCCATGTCAAAGGCAGAAAGCAGTATGTTCCAAGGCTCTGTGCTGGCAAGTTTTATGTCAGCTTGACACAGGCTAGAGTCATTTTGGAAGAGAGAATCTCCATTGAGCAAATTCCTCCACCAAATTGTCCTGAGCGAGCCACAATTGGCGACTGATGGGTGATGCCAACCTTGACTGAGTGACCCGGATGGTGTGAGAAAGCAGGCTGAGAGAGCCATGTAGAGCAAGCCTGAAGCTGCACTCCTCCACAGCCTCTGTGTCAGCTCCTGCCTGGCTTCCGTTGATGAGTGGAGGGCTGGAACATCGAACTGTAAGCTGAAAGAAAGCCTTCCCTCCCCAGTTTGCTTTTGGTCCTGGCATTTCATCACAGCTTGGAAAAGCTTGACTTTACAGTCTCCATAAAGTCTTCTCAGCCGGGTGGTGATGGTGCACGCCTTTAGTCCCAGCACTTGAGAGACAGAGGCATGCGGATTTCTGAGTTCGAGCTAGCCTGGTCTACAGAGTGAGTTCCAGGACAGCCAGGGCTACACAGAGAAACCCTGTCTCAAAAAACCAAAAAAAAAAAAAAGTTTTCTCAGTGTCCGAGACTGAAATCCCACGTGGGTGCCCTGGAGATCTCTGCAGGCAACTGTTAGGGCCTCAGAAAGGAATTCTCGATAAAATATGAGTCCTGCTGACCCCACGCCACATTATGCTGGCCCAGCCTTGCTGGCCCCACTCACCCCACATCACATTAGCCCCGCCCTCCTGTCCCCACCCACCAACCCCTAGCCCGACCCTGCAAGACCTTGGATAGGTAGCTACCCTCTCTCTCTGGCTCTGTCCCAGGTTCAACAATGTGAGATTTCTTAGATGTTATCCAACACCCCATAACTTACATAATGCCCAGTGGTGGTTTGAATACGCTTGGCCCATAGAGAGGGGTACTGTTAGGAGGTGTGGTCTTGTTGGAGGAAGTGTGTCACTGTGGGGGTGGGCTTCAAGACCATACCTCCTAGCAGTACCACTCCTTATACGCCAAGAGTATTCAAACCACCACATCACCCGTGTTTCCAGCCTCCAAAGACCGAGACAAGGGATTTCCAGAGCAAGTTGGCTAACAAGACTAGGCGTATCAGTTAGCTCTGGGTTGGATGGAGAACTCTGCCTCAGTGAATGAGGTGGAAGAATGACTGAGGGCACTTCTCAACATCAACCTCTGGCCTCCACATGCAGACATACACATGTCCACAGCAACACAATCACATGTGTGTACAGCCACACATATGCAAACAATGCACACACACGTACACCACACACACACATGTGCACACAATAATAATAATAATCAGAAGTCCATGCCCTTCATCCTATGGGCCATGATCAGGGTTAGCCACTTTCCTCTGGAGAAGCATCTATAGGGAACACAGGATGGGGTCAGGATGAGGTGCAGGCTCCAAGGGACACAAACCCTCTCACTGCAGAGAATCAGAGCAGAGCCATGTGTATGCTGTCGTCATAGCAGACACGGGCTCACAACTTTGACCCTTACAGTACCTCAGGTAGTTGCAGGATCCCAGATCTCCTCACGACTTCTTCATGGCTGTGGACAGTGAAGTGCCGCACACAAGGCCAGTGCTGCCCTCTCCCTGAGGCCGCCGGTGAAGAAGAGTCAAGCAGCGTGTTTTGATGTGTTCTCCCAGGAGGTCCGCGTGACTCCATACACACTTGCCCTGTTTGCACTCATTCTTGGGACGAGGTGTAAATGAATAAGAAAAGAATCACGTGCCTGGCCCCTGAGCATCATGCGGTGACCCATTTTGTCACATGCTTTCCCATTTAATATTATGGTCTGCATGCCTCCTGTGTTATTATAGATTCCTAAGCATAATTTTTAATAACTGCCATGTTTCTTCAATTGCTATCATTTATCAAAGACCTTTCCTGCATTTGCCATTGATTTCCAGACTTATAAATAGCTAGGGACACAGGAACCCGATTTGTTTACTATCATAGCACACATGTGTGTATGAGTGTGTATGTGTGCATATGTGGTATGTGAATATGTGTGTGCATGTATACATGTGTGCATGTATACATGTGTGCATGTGTCTACATATGTATATATGTGTATCCATCTACATATGTATGTACCTATGTGTGTATGAGTGTGCATGTGTGCATATGTGTGTTTGTGTATACATGTGTGGTGGCTTTCTGTATGCATGTGTGCATATGTATGTATAAGTTTATGAATGCATGTATATATGTGAATATATGTATGTGCACATGTATGTGCACATACATGTGTGTGCATGTGTGTGTGTGGTGTATAACATGGCCGAGAAGCACTGACCTATTACAATACTAGTAACAACAGAGCCTCTGAGAACACTCGTTTTCCTTCTTTGTAGCACTGTGGGAGAACCAGGCCCCACCTGTACTGTCACTAACATCCTGGCAGCCAAGCCCACCCACGCCTGCCTGCTCTTCCAAAAAAGAATCTATCTCAGTGAAGATGGTGGCAGGCTTGATTGGCAGAGAGTCTCCTCTCTCCATGCAGCCCCAGCTTGGGGAGCACTGCCATGTACGGCAGCCGGTGATCCCCTGGAGCCGAGCAGGTTAATATCCACCATGCAGGGCAAGTTGCCCCTTGGCCATTAAGATTCACAGCTGTACATGGGACACAACAGACTGTGAAATGCCAATAAATCTAGAGTCGCCTCTCAATTTCACCAATAATAATTAGCAAATTAAAATGGAAATGTCACCACCAACCCATAAACGTCCTTAAGTGCAGCACAGAAACCCTCTCAGGAGCCGGAATGACATTTCTCCATGCAACATCCAGGGCAGACATGCTGTCGGGATTTGTTCAGGACCGCCATGGTGCCCAGGGAGCCCGGCTTGGAGCAGATAGATCACAGGATCAGCTGTATGTGTCAGGTGGCAAATGCAACTGTGTCATCAAGCGTGGTTTATGTGACCTAAAAGGCAGGGATTAGGGCTGGCAGCCACCACTCCAGCGAGATAGTAGGGCAGAGAGATACACACTGATTGTGCAGTCACTTTATACCCAGTGTCGGGGCCTTGGAGCATCCACCTGGCCAAATACAGGGAAGACAGGGAGATGATAACCAAATCAAGTGCCACCAGGCTTCCCTTGACGAGCCTGGAGCCAAAGAGTGGCACATGCCATAAGAGAGGCCAAGGCTTGCAGTCTGCTCCATAGCTGCCTCTCTCCTGTTCTTGAGCCATAGCCATATACATAGGAGACCTAGCTTGTGCTAGCCCTGTCTTTCCAAGTGCTATCCCAATCTTTCCATCCAGTGAATGAGGAAGAAACTGTGTCTTTGTGCAATGTGAGCCTGTGGCAGAGAAGCTAGGCTTGCCTTTCTCAGAGGGGAAAAGGAGGAGATGAGGTGGGGTGGGGGAAGCACTCAGGATGCAGGGAGCACTCAGGATGCAGGGAGCACTTGGGACGCATGCATAAACACATGCTCCAGAGGAGCAGAATAGTGTGTCATGAGTAACTGACCCCCTGTTGTGGAGACTGACCCATCCTGAGATTGGTGTAGAAAGTCAGCGGAAAATTTGAGGGAGCCTGCAAGTCAGACCAACAGATGAAGAGACCGGGAGGAGAGCCTGTAACAAGAAGACTGAGGGCACAGCATTTTTCCGGCATGCACAGTTGCTTGGCCTGGGTCCCCAGCTGTACTGGCTGGTTTTGTGTGTCAACTTGACACAAGCTGGGGTTGTCACAGAGAAAGGAGCCTCCCTTGAGGAAATGCCTCCATGAGATCCAGCTGTAAGGCATTTTCTCAATTAGTGATCAAGGGTGGAGGGCCCATTATGGGTGGTGCCATCCCTGGGCTGGTAGTCTTGGGTTCTATAAGAAAGCAGGCTGAGCAAGCCAGGGGAAGCAAGCCAGTAAGTAACACCCCTCCATGGTCTCTGCATCAGCTCCTGCTTCCTGACCTGCTTGAGTTCCAGTCCTGACTTCCTTTGGTGATGAACAGCAATGTGGAAATGTAAACTGAATTAACCCTTTCCTCCCCAACTTGCTTCTTGGTCATGATGTTGTGGCAGGAGTAGAAACCCTGACTAAGACACCAGCACTGCCCAAAAGCTCAAGACTGGAATAGGAGAGTGCTGAGCAGAGAGCTGTGAGCTTTGGGGAACGCACCCCGAGTTGCCCCATCTGACCACACTGAGTTTGCAGCCCATGGCCCAGGCACAGCACAGTGGGCTCCTGGAACTGAGAAAGCTCAGCTCAGAGTCTTAGGGGACTGAGGCAGACAGCATATGCAAGAGTTTTGAGGTGTCATATGGTCCCCAAAAGAAGTAAGTCACTGCACATGTGTCAAGAATGACTGGTGACCACACAGGGTCCATTTTTCAGACACAGGAAGTAAAATGTCACCTGCCTACATCAGCTGGATGGCAAACTGCCTCACTCAATGGAAATGCCTGGAACGAAATTCAGAAGGTACTCTGGTCATCTGGAATAACTAGCCAGCTTCCACACAAGTCATTGCTCTCTGGGCCCATCGCTTTGAGCTCACCACAGAGGAGGAAGTCAAGCCTGTGGTAAGCTAGTAAACTGAGGTAAGCTGAGGTAAACTGAGGTAAGCTGGGTAAGCTGAGGTAAGCTGAGAAGCTGAGGTAAGCTGGGGTAAGCTGAGGTAAACTGAGGTAAGCTGGGTAAGTGAGGTAAGCTGAGGTAAGCTGATGTAACTGAGGTAAGCTGAGGTAAAGGACAGTGAGGATTGATGTTGGAGGCAGGGAGTGGAGAACAGTCAACAAAGTCTCGGCAGACTGCACCAAGTAGAAAACAGAGAAGAAACAAGTCCCCAGTGTGGGGATGAGATCACAGTGTGGCCGCGGGTGCTGTGGGCAGACAAGTGAACGTAACAGGGTCACAGGAGTTCGATTTACAAAAGTTAATTGTGTTTCTATATAAAAGTGAGCAACAAAACTTGGAATTGAAACTCAAAAACAGTGGCCTTTGCCATGGCATTTAAGAAATACTTTAAGATGTAACTTCTAAAATAGGTGTGATGTCTACAGTGCAAACTAAGAATCGTCTCTGAGGGAAAGCAAAGACGCCGGAAGGGCCAGGGAGATGGTTTAGTTGGTAAAGCGATTGCCTCAAATGCACAAGGACCTGAGTTCAGATCCCAGCACAAACATAAAAATCCTATAAGATAGTGCATGCTTACAATCCCAGCAGTGGAGAAATGGGAGGCAGACACAGAAGGATCCCTGGGAAGTGGCTGGACTTGGGTCAAGCACATGTGGTGAAGTTCCAGGCCAATGAGAGACCCCATCTCAAATAGAAGAGTCGGCAGTACCTAAGGAGTAATATCCAAGATATCCTCTGACTTCTACAAGCACAACACACACATACACACCACACATGCACACTCACACATGCACACTCACACAAAGACACATACACACACATACACACTCACACAAAGACACATACACACACACATACCACACACATCCATGTGCACACACACTCACACACATGCACACATAAAGATACACACTCATACACACACACACACACCATACATGTGTACATACAGATATACACACACACAGAGACACACACAGAGACACAAGCACACCACACACCTGCATGTGCACACACATTTTGTACATATACACACACAAACACATACAAACTCAGACTATATACAGAGAGACATACACACACACACACACACACACACACATGCAGACACACAGACATGCATGCATACCACACACATGAATGCACACATACCACACACATGCATGTGCACACACACTCACACACACATGCACAAAGATACACACTCAGACTGCACACACACATACACCACAACACCACAGGGACACATGCACACCACATATCTGCATGTGCACACACACTTGTATACACACAAACAACTCAGACTACACACACACATAGATATACACACATGCACACATGCAGTAACTAACTGGAGAATATGCTATGTCCATGGATGACAAGATGTGTGAGACCCAGCACATCACGTTCCTGATGAGGGTCTAGAGGCTCAGTGCAATCCCACTGATAAATCAGCCAGACCTTTCTTTTTTATTGATCACATTGGTTTATTCTATATCAGTGCACATGCGTGCATGCACATGTGCCTCTGCAGGCATCTGAATGCACATGAGTACATATGCATGCAGAAACACACAGATACACATACTTAAAAGTAATTCTTTTCTCACAGATCCCATGCTGCAGGATTGGCCCCTCCCGAGACCTCTCTCCTGACTTCGTCTCTCTCACTTTCCCATATCACTTTGTCCCACGTGAGTCTTGGCCTCCTCTCTACTTGTGGGGGTGACAGGCTGCACGGGCCCACTCGAATGACTTGTACAACTTTAAGGACTTTGTGTCCAAGCACAGTCATATTCTGAGATGCTGGGCATTAGGACTTCAACATGACAATCAGGTGGAGTGGAGATCTGAGATACTTACATTTTAAATATATGTGCTTTATGGTGTGCTGCCTCTGCCTGGTCGGGAGGACTCTTTGTTTTATAGAAGATGGCTCTCAGATCACCAAGATCAACTGCTTAGTTAAGACACTCCCATCCCAGGGGTCTGTTTCATCCAAGTCCTATGGAGGGAGTACATGGCTTCCCATGACCATCCCCTGAAATGAAAGTTTCTGAATATGTCAGGTGATACAGACTTACATGGTGTTTTGCTGAGGTGAGACCTCTGGGAGGACATGTGATGTTTGCAGGGAGTATAAATAGGACTCAACAGACATGCTTGCATGGCTAGGTTTGCAACACTTTGTAGGTCTTGCGTCTACATCTTTGCGATCTCCACTTCATTGAGAGAGGAACTGCAGAGAACTTCTCCTGGTGTTTCATCTGGTCCTGGTCGCTCCCCTGACTCACGCCAATTAGGTGGCAGAGGCCTAGCTGTTTCTGCTGGATCATGCCAACGCTGCCTGCTTTGTGTTTGGTGTCCTGTCGCTACTCAACTGGACTGCTGGTATTCTTTTTTTTTTTTTTGGTTTTTTGAGACAGGGTTTCTCTGTGTAGTCCTGGCTGTCCTGGAACTCACTAGGTAGACCAGGCTGGCCTCGAACTCAGAAATCCGCCTGCCTCTGCCTCCCAAGTGCTGGGATTAAAGGCGTGCACCACCACCACCCGGCTGACTGCTGGTATTCTGACAACAGAGATTGGAATCACCCCAAGAAACTACTGCTAAACAGGTCCACATCCCCTTGTACAGATTACCATCTTTTCTCCCCTACCTTTGGACGGTGGCCTAGGAGCGGGGTCAAAACATTTGCGAACCCTTATTAAAAGTAGGCTTTCAAAAATCTAAGCCCACAATCTCCCTCACTCCATTTTCCTGATACTTCTCATGCTTTGATATGAGTATACCGACTAATTTACGTCACCTTGACACAAACTAGAGTCATTTGAAAAGAGATAATCTGACTTGAAAAAGTGTCCCCACTGGATTGGTCTGTAGGCATTTTCTTAATTAATCGTTGGACCCATATTGCTGAGGGTGGTGCCACCTCCCCCAAGAAGGTGATCCTGGATGGGAGCCTGAGGAAGACATAACGAGCAAGCCAATAGGCGGAACTCTTCAGGCCTCGGCTTGAGTTCCTGCCCTGACTTTTCTCAGTGGTATGCTGTGGTAGAGCTATAAGCTACAATAAACCATCTCCTCCCTAAATGGCATTAGTCATGGTGTTTTACCACACACAGTGTCTTAGACACTGTTCTATTGCTGTGAAGAGAAACTATGACCAAGGCAACTCTTATAAAAGAAAATATTTAATTGGGAGTTTGCTGACAGTGTCAGAGGGTCAGTCCTTTATCATCATGGTGAAGAGCCCAGCATTGGAGCAGCAGACAAGAGCTACATGTGGATGCACAGGCCATGAAGGACAGAACTTGGCTTAGCATGGGCTTTTGAAACCTCAAAACCCACACCTAGAGATACACTTCCTCCAACAAGGCTACACCCACTTTGAAAGACCACACCTATTCCAACAAGGCCACACCTCCTCTAACAAGGCCACACCCACTCCAACAAGGCCACACCAATCCAATATGGTCATAGCTACTCCAAGGCCACACCTCCCCCAAGAAGGCCACACCCACTCCAACAAGGTCACACCCACTCCAACAAGGCCACACCTACTCCAATGAGGCCACACCTCCCCTAATAAGGCCACACCCACTCCAACAAGGCCACACCTCCAAATCCATCTAATCTTATCAAAGAATTTCATTCACTCCCTGGTGACTCATTGGCATTCAGCTCCAGGAGCCTATGAGGGCCATTCTTACTCAAACCACAACTCACAGCAATAGAAACCCCAACACTGGGCTTTCCTTCATTACTCTGCTCATTACTCTGCTATACAAAACGATAGGGGGAGCGGTTAGCTCAGGCAGTAAAGTGTTTGCCTGGCAAGCATAAAGACCTTAGTTTAACCAGCAGAACCCAGAGAGAAAGTCAGGCATGGGTCGGCAGTATGACTTGGTGGGTAAAAACTTGTGTTGTCAAGACGGATCCCGAGGAACCACATGGTAGAAGGAGAGAACTGCTAAAAGTTGTCCTCTCATCTCACATGTGTGCTGTGAAACACACACATGCACACACACACATACACACGTGCACACATGCACTCACACACGCACACACACACATGCACACACATACTCACCCACACACAACACACACCACATGCACACACGTGCATACAAGCACACACACACATGTACTCACACATGCACTCACACACACACACGTGCGCACCCCCACACACATGCACACACATGCACTCACACACACACATTCACACACAAGCCCGAACACACACACACACACACACACACACGTGTGCATACACACACAGAGATTGGGGGAGGGAGAGTAAATAAAATAAATAAATGTAAAAAGCATTTTAAAGCCATACATGATGGCGCATGTATGCTTATAATAATAATTGAAGTACTGAGCTGGTGGAGGCAGGAGAATCCCTGAAGTTTGGTGAGCAGCCAGCTTAGCGTACTTGACACACTCCAAACCAGTAAGACACTCACCCTGTCTCAAAAACCAAGGTAGGTGGAAGACCAACACTTGAGTTGACCTCTGGCCTACACATGCACATGCGTCTACATATACACATATGTGTGTATGTTGGTCCTAATCATGCCTGTGACCCTTAACAATCCTCTTTACTTCTTAAAGTCTAAATTCTGCATATGAGAGAAGAGCACGGGATGTCCTCGGATGTCTTAGCCCTGAACACTGGGCCACTCTGCACTCATTTTTGAACCACACTGGAGCTCTCTGTGGTCCTGAGAGGCTCCGCTGAGGATGAAGACTGTGGGGGGCTGTGGAGAGCTCTCAAGCTCTGTCTCTGGCTTTTGAGATATTCAGTAATGCCCCAAACCTGTTCTTGTGCCACATTGAGGATGCCGTGACCCCTGTACGTGACACTTAGTCCCAGCCTAGCCCTTAAATGTCTGCCTACAAACATCCAACTGAGCCAATATCTCTTACTGAGTCTCCTGCCTCAGCCAGCCTCCCCCCAAGAGAGCCCTGTTCTTTGAGCATCTCAGGAATCTAGTGCATCTGAGGGCCTCTTTCCAGGCAGTGAGAGCCTGAGAGACAAGGACAATATTTGATCTGTTTACATAACCCCACAAGGACATGCCTTCCCACGCTAGCCTTCATTCCTGCCCATTCCTGCCCATTCCTGCCCATTCCTGCCCATTCCTGCCCATTCCTGCTTCTGCCCATCCCTGTGTCTCCTGCCCTGCACATGGCACAGTAGCAATACATTCCAGCCCCTCCATTGGACTGCAGATCTATAAAAGCCAGACTTTGTCTTTTCTCATTTGTTGCCATGTCCCAAATACCTAACAAGTCCTGGCATACGGCGGATGCCCCGTAAAATGTTAGTTAGATGAATAAATTGGGCTGTAAACACTTATGGGAAGCCTTGGCCTACTGGAAAGCTGCAGTCCAGAACTATCCACGCAGTTTCCCTCTATTTGTAGCAATGGGGTTGACAGTTGCTTCAGGGCCACTTCAGCAGCCAGGGCTGGGCACTTGGACTCTTGCCCCTACCTCCAACAGAACAACTCATTTCTGTGTGTTTGGTACATTCGTGTTTCCAAGAAAAGTCATTATAAAGCAAATGATATCACTCAAATTTCACATGTCTGACATCCATTCTGTTTACGGAGCCCATGCCATGGCGTCCTCCTGGGAGCGTAGTCTTCAGTAAGCAAACACAGTCTGTAAATACATTCATCATTCCCTCTTAACAAGCTGGAGAGATGGCTGGGTTTGTACAATGTTTGTGCAAGCACCTGTGCTTGGATCCCCAGCACCCATGTGAAAAGCCAGGTGTGTTTACACACGTCTGTGATCCCAGAACCAGGAAAGAAGAGACAAGAGGACCACTGGGCTCACTGGTCAACTGGTCTAGTCAAATTGGTGAGTAACATATTTGGTGAGAGTCTGTCTTTGAAAATAAGATGGGGAGACGTTGAGAAAGACACCATGTTGACCTCTGACCTCCACATACATGACCATGCATGCACATGCACACAGAGAGAGACACCAGTGTTGACCTTGACCTCCACATACATGACCATGCATGAACATTCACACAGAGAGAGACATCAGTGTTGACCTTGACTCCACATACATGACCATCATGAACATTCACACAGAGAGAGACATCAGTGTTGACCTCTGACCTCCACATACATGACCATGCATGCACATGCACACAGAGAGGGGGGAGGGAGAAGGACAGGGAGGGAAAGTGGGAGATAAAAAAGGAGAGAGAGAGAGAGAGAGAGAGAGAGAGAGAGAGAGAGAGAGAGAAACCCACACACTAATAGATATGTTGATTACACAGTGGCTATGGGCAACAGAAGATTGGACCAAAAAGCATCTTCTTTTTCTCCTTTATCTGGGAAGTTTCTTCTCCTCTGCCACCATCAGGGGCCATGTGGGTTGAGTGCATGGCTGCCCAGGAGAGAAGACCAAGGAAGAAAGAAAACAGGAGTAAGAGGCAGCCAAAGTCAGGGCAAGCATGACTTCCAGACAGAGTACTCTAACAGTTCTGGCAATGGTCAAGGTGCCGCCAGCTGACGGTGAATCATGACATCACAAACACTGAGGAGGAAAAGGAGTTTGAGGCTAGCCTCTGTTACACAGTGAGATTGAGACCAGGCTGGGATCCATGAGATCTTGTCTCAAAAACATTGAATTAATAAATAAAACAAAGCAATTAGCTAATACCCTATGTGCACAGTCACCATGTACCCTCCACCCTACTCAGCCCGGAGCACTCTGGACTGTGGCCATCTTCATCCCAGAACAAGGCATATCATGATCTCTCTGGATGGCACTTCTACCGCTGGGACACGAAGGAGCATCAGACTAGAGATCCACAGTCATTTTCTCCAGAATTTTCTCTCCAACTCGGTCTTCACAATGTAGAGTAGTTTATTCCATGTGCAACAAAGTACGATGAGCACAGAATATAGAACAAGACTGTAGGTTTGGCTCCTAGGGGCTGCTAACCTTTGCAAACTGACAAACAGGGTATCAAGGACAGGACAGACACTGCCCTCAGAGAGGAGACGAGCATAAAGGAGGGTTCGTGTCCACAGGGGCTTTAGCTCTGTGGAAAGTCCATGGTTTATTGCTGGATTGCATTGCTCAGAGGAGTGGTCTTCTAGCTCCCACAGAATGAGAGGGAAGCATGGTGGTCAAAGGCCCCAGAGCCCCGTTGGAAAAAGCATCAGTAAAGAGCTACCCCTGTGCCTCCCTGAGACCTCCTCCCACAGCTCTTGAGCATTTAATCCAGTCTCTTCCAACCCACATATGGAAGCCCTGCCTCATTTGGTCCACCCTCAGCTAGCTAGTGCTAAAGGGATAGCCTAGGACAACTTTGAACAAACAGCTCTGATTTAAGGAGCATGTTGGACAGGCATCCTGTCTTCGAAAATGCCTGTCTGACACCCAAAGGCTACTCCATGCTGGCCCCGCCCCCATCCAACTTTGCCCGTTGTACAGTAAGCATTGCCTCTTGTAAGAATCCCTGTGCTCTTGGTCCAGGCTTCTAAATGAAGTCATCCTCGTGGGGCTGATGAATATGGGGCACGCTGAGCCCACCGGCTTCCAAGCCGAGACTCTCCCCCAATTCTAACACTTCCTGGCTTGTGATTTCTCAACCTTCCTTTTTACCAAAAAGTGAAATTAGAACATTCTCTTATCTCCCATCCCTCTGGCTGCCAGGACCACCCAGCACTCTTTGGGATAAAGCAAACCCTTCCACGCTAAATCGGCAGGGGCATGGAGGCACACTGAGGCCTCAGGGAAACACCACACAATCTTCTCTCTGCTTGCCCAAGACACAGCTTCCTTCTGTCAGGCACACAGCATTAGAGCAGTGATTAACTGATCCATTGGCTGAAAGCAAGGGCCAGCATTTTAGTGTTGCCTGAGGCCTAGTGTTGATTGGCAGTGAATGGGCCCTTCATCATAATCCCAAACCTTTGTGTTCTCTGCTGAACCTCCTCTCAGGAAGAACGATTCTCCACTATTCCAGGATAGCTGCCCCAGATTCAGAGATGATGTCAGCCATTAACCCTCACCTCGACCCCAGCCAGGAGCGGGGTCAAAGAGGCGGTGCCCCTGAGAGAGAAGGGCCTTCAGTGCTCTAGAAGACTGCTTTCCTCTCTGCGTTTTCTGCGTCTCTCAGCTGGGCCACCAAGGTCTCTTTCTCGAAAACTCAGTGCCAACAGGCAGTCACTGGCCCCTTCCTATGTTGTACTGGGACAGGAGCCTCTACAAACACGGGAGTGGAGCTACTCGGCCCTTGGCCAGCAAAGGGCGGCTTTGCAGTGACTTTTATGTTCCCGTGTAGAAGAGCTGTAAAGAAAACAAGACATAAAATGCCCCCCTGTTGTGATCTTTGTTTTATAGACAGCTTCATCACAGTTTTTAAGCAGCTGGCTATCTAAACGTGCCTCCCCTAGGGTTTATATCCAAGGTGCCAAGAGGGGCTGGGGAGGCAGCAAGGAAATGAAAGGCCTGAGAATCCTATGTGCCCTTTCCGGTTCCCAAGATAGGCTGTGTGGGTGTGTACTGAGGAATGTCCCCAGAGTGAGCAATACTACTCTCGGATGTCACCTTCTCCTCACTGCAAGATCCATACATGGGTGAAGACAAACTGCTACAGACATAACTGAGGGGAGAGACCATGGCATGGGGCCATACTGTATCTGTCCTGCCTTGCCTTGACCCCTTTTTCCCTGTCTGTAGGCGTGGTTCCGATGCTAAGGTCCTGTTCCCCAATTGGTTCTTTTTCTGTCCATAAAGAAGCCATGGGCCAATTGCTGGGCAGAAGGGATAGGCGCGACTTGGAGGCAGGGAGAGAAGAGTTCACCATGCTTGGGAGATGAGATCTAGGATGGAATGGTGGCTTGTGGCCCCTCCTACAGGTTGGAGGTTGGAAGTGTTTAGCTGGGATTAGAAGTAACTGAGCAACTAAACTTTAGGGCAGGTGGAGAGGTGCGGAGCTAAGCATATCGATATGGTACACTTTTCCAGGCGGGAGATAGTAGCAGCCAGCAATTGTGTCAAAAGGCAAGTTAAAATTGAACAACTGTGTGTCTGTCTTTTATCCGTGGATTCAAGGGAAGTGGGTGGGGTCTAGTAGTGTGGTCCGTTCTGGAGCTTAGGCAAGGTAGCAAAGCTACACACAGTACCTGTCTCACTCTTCTCCCGACACCTGTCACCTCCATCCTAGATCCTACCAATAGCCGCCACCGATCTACTTCCTGCTGCTTGATTGCTTGGGTTTTTAAGTTTTTAATACACTTGTGTGTTGTATCTGTGTGTGTGTGTGTGTGTGTGTGTGTGTGTGTGTGTGTGTGTGTGCCTGTTTGCATGTGTGCATGCACACTCACCCTCTACTCTCATGTCCAACTTGCATGTGAATGCCAGAGAGCTATTTGGAGGAGTCCGTTCTGTTCTTCCACCATGTCAGTCCCCAAAGTGAAACTCAAGTCACCAGACTTGGCAGCAAGCATCTTTGCTTGCTGAGCCATCATACCAGCCTTGCCTATATTTTGATAAATAGAAATGTACATCTTTAGAAACTTAACTGGTGCTTCAAACATTTAAGCCACCTTCAGGTGACTGTTTAATCATTGTTTATATTAATTGGCTATAATAAATTAAGTGTAATTTAATATCAATTTGATCCAATTGAAATAAATGTATTGTTTTTGAAACATATTAAGTAGTGAGCTATTAGATTATATATGTTAAAGATTTATGTCTTCATTATTTCAGGAGTGTGTGTGCGCACACCTGAGCATATTGTGTGCACCACATCCAAGCAAGTGTTCTTGGAGGCCAGAAGAGGTTGTGGTATCCCTGGAACTGGAGCTACAGTCAGTTATGCACCACCTGCTGTGGAGATAAGAGCTGAGCCCTGGCCCTCTGGGAGAGCAGCCAGTGCTCTTAACCACTGAGCCATCTCTCCAGCCCCGAGATTACATTCTTTATCTCTCACAATTGCAGGCTCAGTTATGTTGCAGAGGCAATATGGAGATGTCTAGCTAGATCCCAGTCAGCTAGAATCCCAGCGGAGACATCTCATGTAACTACACGGCAGAGACCAGACAGGAGGCAGACACTAGCATGCTCTGCAGTACACACACTGGGATGTCTGTGTGTGTGTTCACGCAGGACTGTGTTTGTGTGTCTCTGGTGTGAGTTTGTGTGGGTGTGGGCCAGTGAATGTGTGTTTGTGCACAGAGGTGTCTTGCACATGTCTGTGGTGCATCTGTGTGCGGATGCATGTCTCTGAGTGTGCCTTGTTGCTTGGGTCCACATACGAGGCTGTCTGTCTGCATGCACACAAGTCTTATGTGCATCTGTGATATATCTATGCGCATCTGTACCTGTGAGTCTGTGTGTGTCTCTAACTCTGAAAATGAGTGTATTTCAAATTGCACATGTGCATACACACAATTTCATCATGCACACACCTTCCTCCCTACCCTGAGGCAGAGCAGTGTTACCTCACCACAAAAACCCGCTCTCGGCACCTGGGCACACTTGATGTATCTGCTCCCTTAGGAGGTCATGATGTCCTTGCTCTCTGCCTGTTCTCAGTACAGCCAGGCTGGTGCACCACCTCTGTGGCACAGGATCATACCACGTCTGCTGAGTTGATGATTTTGGGGAGCACGTGATAGATCCCTCAAGGGTCAGGACGGAATGAAGTGAAGGCAGTGTGCGGGATGACAGGGATAGACACTGCTCTCCAAACCTCAGGCTGGACCCCAAGCTCCCCCAACTCCACTCCATTCATTCCCTCACCTCCCATGTCCTCATCCACCTCACCGCCAATCCAGACCGGGACAGGAGAGACATCTGACAGCCAGGGAACATTTTCCCATGGTCAACTTCCAGAAATACAAGATTATCATGATATTGAATTGGCCTGTCTCTGGGGAACCTCTAGGCTTCCTAGGAGCGGCTAGGACTAGGGAAGGCGGAGAACACAGCAGATAGCTGGGTGGCTGTATGTCCATCGGTCCCTTTGTGTCAGGTGACATAGTTGGGGACCCCATATCTGCACACTCTCCTATTGGGGCATCTGCTTTATCAATGGCACTCCTGAGGTTCACATGGAAGCTGTGGTACTTGAATCATGTGAGCCTTTTCTCTCCCTGAGAAAGAACACAGGCCTTGCATTTGGACCTGGGACAGAACCTGAGCTAACAGCCTTGGGGCTAGAGCTGGACGGACTCTCTCAGGTTCTCCACCATCCTTTATCCACCCTATCTCAGCCTCACGCCCACGAGGGTGCCAGCCCACCTCAGCAGGAAGCTTAATGCTTTTCCGAGTGAGTGGTGAACTAGATAATAAAAGGTCTTGACGGGAGGGTCATTTTCAAATCCCCACAGCTGTCTATGTCCATGGCAGTGACATCTCCCATATCTCTCCTTCTGCATCCTTTCTGATGCTAGTTTCCAAAGAAAATGAACACCACTGACCCCTCCGGAAACCACACAGTCCCAGAAGAATCACAGAGGAGAGAGCAAGCAAAGGCCACCCTTCGAGCCAAACCCAAACCTTCTCTAGCCTCCAGTAAGAACCTAATGCTGAAATGTACAACAAACACCCGGAGGTGATGCTGGTCTCCAGGGTAGGACAGTGCTCTGTGGGTCTACCAGTGAGAGAAACTGGACAGTGAGCTGGTTAGTGTTTGTTTCTGACTTGTCACAACCTAGAGTCACCTAGGAAGAAAAGATTATCTCAGTTGGGGAATTGCCCAGATCAGACTGGCCTGTGACCATGTCTGTGAGAGATTGTCTTGACTGATGGATGTGGAAGGATCTGGCCCACTGTGGGCGGCACCATCCCTAGGCAGGCCATCCTAGGCTGTATGAGAAAGCTTGCCAGGCATGATCCAGGGAGTGAGCCAGCAAGCAGTATTTCCCGATGGTTTCTGCTTCAGTTCCTTCTTGAGTCCTTGTCCTGATTTCCCTCAATGACGGACATGTGACACAGAAATACTATTTGACACAAAACTTTCTCTCTTCTAAGCTGCTTTTGGTCACGATGTTTATGACAACAGAAAGCAGACTACAATGGTAGATGTGACCAGGAACTTCAAAGCTCTAATAGAACCAAACAGACCTGTGTCTTCCACTTCCAATATGGTATCCCCAACTCCCTCTGCAGATGTCTCAGTCAGCCTCAGGGGCCCTAACACCTATGGCAGGGAGGGGGGATTATCCCCTGACCCCTAGATAGACAACAGCATCTTTGTTCCCAATAGCAGGTTGTATGAGTTGCCTGTTCTGCTCTCCTCCCACCTACAGCCCACAGCTCCCTGCCCTCCCCTCACCATGGTGCCTGATCGCAGCAGCTCCTTCATGTGAGGGCTAAGATGGTGTTTGTGCTGCACAACTGAATAAACTCGAGAACTAACAGTAACTCACTGATGCTGGATGGAATCAGCCCCCTGGCTAGTGACACTGGATGGAATCAGGCCCCCTGCCTAGGTAGCGGGTCCCCCACTCTCCCTCCACCCACAACTCTGTACCCTTCTCGTCATTTTTAGGAAGAGCTTTTTCACAGCGTGGAAATTGCCTGAGTCTGCAGAAGTCGCTTGCTCCTTCCCAGGACACTCGCAGCATCCGGGGTCCGTGTGGCCATAGAGACTGTTCTTCCTGTGAAGCCAAATAATTAAAACAAACGTTAAGACCCGACACCGGAAAAGTTCAAGAAAGACATAATTGTGCCATTCGGTTTGTCCAATTGAAAGGTTACCACCCTCTTAAAAGGGTTCTGACAACATTTCCCCTGTTTTAACGTTATCATCTTGCCTTTTCAGAGAAGGGTTTCCATTTATCAGGGGTGACTGAGCACTTCCGAAATCAGGGATTACTGACTGTGACCTTTCCTTTAATCGGCAGGTGATAAAACGTCGAATGAGCAGATGACAGAAATGTAATTTGAGGGTCAGGAAATTTACGAGGGTGTGGTTCACGAGGGGATGGCTGCGGCGTGAAAAGGAGAGGATGGCAGAAGGTAGAGGTGGAGCAGCGGCTGCTTCCCCCGTGAACTCCAGCCGGACTCCAAATTCCATCGCGGCTGCGCAGAGGAAAATGCGTGCAGAGTGGGGAACCGGTGCAGAGAGGGGAACGGGTGCAGAGCGGGGAACGAGCACGTAATGGCTACTTCTCTTGTTACTCTGACAAATGCAACTTTAAGAGGGGCTTCATACTCGTTACTTCCCGTGATAAGGCTGTGGTAAGGAACCATGACCAGGACAACCTGTAGAAAAAGAGTTTACCATCCCAGAGAGTTAGCGGCCATGACAGCAGAGTGACTGGCAGCTGCAGGAGTTTGTAGCACCAGCTGCTCATGTCTCCACTCACAAGCAGGAGGCCCAGAGTTGATTTAAATATTTCAAATCAATGGCTGGAGATACAGCATAGTGCTTGCCTAGCATGCATGAGCCCCCAGTTCAATCCCCACCACAGTAAGAATAACCAACAGATCATTACAAAAAGGAACATACTGCTCTCCCCTCTAGATCTTGTTAGTGGGTGTGGACAGGTTCACCGCCATGCTGGGTTGTTAGCCATAGCCTCTCTCTGCACCACATTAGCCCCATTGTCAGCTGGGAACCTGCCCAAGGCCTCATGGGTACAGTAAAGGGTCAGCCCTTGATTCCTTAAAGTAACCAAGAAGTTTGTGGAGGAGTTAGGACAGACACCTTAACTTAATGAAATGCATTATTAACTCAAAAAAAAAACCAATCTCACTGCACATCCCCTGTGGCTGGGGATGTCTGCCTGGGGACAGCTTCATTCGGAGGAAATAGCAAGGTGAGCCCTGTGCTCATGAGGTTTCCTCAGTTATGACTTGAATGTGAGACGGTCACTACACTTTCATGCGTGGGGTGTATGATCCCAAGTTGGTGGCGCTGTTTAGAGAGATGGTGGAAACTTCGAGAGACCAGGCTCAGCTAGAGGAACTATCTTTGAAGGGCTTGCCTTGCCCTGGTGCCTTGGCTTTCTCTGCTTCCAATCCACACTGAGATGAACCGGGCTCCTCCTCTTCCACATGCTCCCATGTTCCTCCTCTTCATGTGCTCCCATGCTCCACCTCTTCCATGTGCTCCCATGTTCCTCCTCTTCCACATGCTCCCATGCTCCACCTCTTCCATGTGCTCCCACACTCCTCCTCTTCCACATGCTTCTATGTTCCTCCTCTTCATGTGCTCCCACGCTCCTCCTCTTCCGTGTACTCCCATGCTCCTCCTCTTCCACGTGCTCCCATGTTCCTCCTCTTCCACGTGCTCCCACACTCCTCCTCTTCCGTGTACTCCCATGTTCCTCCTCTTCCACGTGCTCCCACACTCCTCCTCTTCCACGTGCTCTCACACTCCTCCTCTTCCACGTGCTCCCATGTTCCTCCTCTTCCGTATGTTCCAGCCACCCTTATGTTACACACACGAGAAGCCATGAACTGAATCCTTCTGGTTTGACTGCGAAATACCCCAATAATCTCAAGCATTTGAACACTTGGCTGCAGTTGGTGGTGCTGTTTGGGGAGGTTTGGGTGGAGTCTTGCTGGAGAAGCACATCCCGGGCTTACTTGCAGTTCACTCTCTGTTTCCTGCTTGTAGTCAGGCTGTGAGCCCTCAGCTCCATGACCCTGCCACCACGCCTGGCACTTGTAGCCATACCACCCTTCTGTAATAGAGCCATCAGCGCAAATGATGTTTTTCTTCTAGAAGCTGCCTTGCATATTAGGCAGGGCTCTCTAGAAGAACACAGCTACACAACTCAAGACACACACACATATTATATATAATATTAAATATAATTATATATAAATATATACATAAATGTATATACATATACATATACACATTGACACACACACACATACACACACACATACACATATACATTTTTTTTAGAATGGCTTACAGGCTGTGGTCGAGATAGTCCAACAATAGCTGTCTATCAATGAAGAGTCCAAGAATCATGTAGCTGTTCAGTCCTCAGCAGTGAGAAGGCAAGCCGCCAAAGAGAGCAAGCTTCTTTCTTCCATGTCCCCATAGAAACTGCCAGCAGAAGGTGTTGTCCAGTTTTCACAGTGTGTCTTCTCACTTCAAAATAATCTGATTAAAGATAAGTTTTCCTATTTCAAATGACATAACTAAGAAAAATCCCCCACAGGTGGGCCCAGCTGCTTGGGTTTTAGTTGACTCCAGATCTAGTCAAGTTGACAGTCAAGAAGAGCCATCACACCTTGGTTAGAGTGGTTTGTCCCTGATTATAAAAGAGAAAGAGATATAGAATATGTCCTGTGGGTGTGTGATGACGTATGGGGGAAGGGGGTGTCTCAGCGGGCACATGCCAAGGCATCATTCCCAAGGGGCCAGCCACACGACGGTATAGTATAGAATAGAGTTTATTCAGGCATGGGGAGGGGCGTTAAGAGGGAAGTAGAGGAAGAGAGAGAGAGAGAGAGAGAGAGAGGAGGAGAGAGAAGAGAGAGAGTAGAGAAGTAGAGGCCAGCCATGAGCATGTGGAGAGAGGGGAAGGGAAGGGGGAAGGAGCAAGGGGACAGAGTGGGAGCAAGAGAGAAGGGAGTAGGCAAGCAGCCCCTTTTATAGTGGGCCAGGCCTACCTGGCTGTTGCCAGATAGCTGTGGGGAGGAACATAGCTGGCTGTTGCCACATAACTGTGGGGGTGGAGTTTAGAGAGACTGCTAACAGTACCAGTGACCAAAAGGTGAGGTCCTCAGAAACCATAATCTGGAACATGTCTTTCCACTCTAGTCTGAGCTCTGCTCATTTCAGTCACAGTGACACACAAAACTAATACACTCTGAGCTCTGGAATCCTCCAGAACTGAAAGCCCAAGTCCCACACGCTACACAGAAACCTGTCTGCGGGGAAGTGGAGGAAATCCCCCTGCCACCTGCACATTACAAACCTCGGAGCCAGTGAGTTATATCTTTGTGTGCAGCAATTCATTGGAATCCACGCTCTTAGATAAAGTGACTTTCAAAATATTTGGAGCAGGGTAGTCTTTTGTTTGTCACAAGGAAACACAGGCAGACCTCAGGATGGGACTCATTATCTGTTTCAAGCAGGTGATGTGTACACAAAGAAAGGATCATAATGGGACCAACATGGTTTAATAAAAAGGAGGCATATTGTACAGTTCTAGAGACAGGCTGCCTGCACATGTTTGGCATGACAGTAGCATGTTCTGACATGTCTTGCATTATCTATCCAGTGACATGTCAAGAGGACGGGTCCAGATTCCTGTGTCTATTCCTGCTTCTTACTTGGGCATTGTCATATTGTGGTCTATCCCACAGCATCAGGAACGGATGTGGTTGTCTCCTCACAGTGGATGAATCCAGAGCAATATCCCAGACCACATGTGTGTGCACATAGCCTTTGTGTGCACACATGGAGAGATATGCACACTTAACTCCTAGATATGAACGTAGTTAAACAAAGGTTCACGCATCCCAAATCTTGAGCAATCTCTACAAGTTCCCTCCCCTCGGAATGGGTCTTCCCAGTTTACAACGCCATTGTAAAAACCTCTTTCCTAGCACCTCGTATAAGGGAGACCTGCATACAGAATGAAGTCACATCCCGGGCCATGCAGTCACCACAGACTGCTAACTCTCCTCCTGCAGTTATGGGTCTTTTATCCTCAGACAGCAGCCTGAGGACCTTGAGAATACCAGCCTTTCCTTCCCCTTGCCACGATTCCCAGGTGTGTCCGCTTAGTGCTGGAACTGCCATGCCTCAAACCAAGTGTCACGTTTTAAGGACAATTGGAGCAAACACTGTCAAGTGTCAAGATGTCCTCTTCAAGGTGACCAGGAGCTCCTTGGCATCTCTCAAGCGAGGATTTGTTTATCATAGCAGCCAGGGAGAAGAGAAAATGTAGAGGGCATGGACAGAGCATGACCACCATGGCAATGTGGGGCCTCATGCCCAGCTCCAAAGCCCACTCCGGTCATCTGCTCCATACATGATATGTCACAGGGCACCACAGCTATGTGGCCCTGGCCGAGATTCATGGACTGTCCCCTGCTCAGGTAAGAGTTGCTGAGCCATGGAGTCTGAATGCTGAACCTGGGGGTTGCAAACTCCACTGGGCAGAGCTGGAAAGGAAGCCCCAAAGGATGAGTCCTCTGCCCCACAGTCTGACTGGGAATAGAGCAGACGCAATCTTATTAGATGGACATACAAGTGCTTTAAACACACATGCCAGGAAGGGGGTGGGGTTGATGAGGGCTTTGTTCCTGGCAGGGCACAGTCCCAAGGTCCTGTTGTTTCCCTTTCTTTCTCCCAAAGTGGGAATAAAAGAACTCAGGAAACAGCAACACAAAGAAATACCGACAGTGCAAAGACCAGACCGCACTCAGACACTCCTTGACTGTGGTAGACTAAAACAGATTGGTTGCTCACAAGAAATGTCATACTGGGAACTTCCGCCCCTTGTCCCAGAGCAGGTGGTATGGAGAGTGGACATACTGTCTGCACAATTTTTCTATAAAGTGTCTTGAAAAAAAAAGTCACGAGATTGGTCCCCCATAACCCAAGACATTTAGCCCCAACCCTGACTCTACAGCCTCTAGCCTGGTGGAACACCCAACCTCACCCCACCTACAGGAACCCTTGGGACCATTCATGCCCAGTGCTCACATTTCATTGAGCAGGGGACTCAATCCAAACACTTCTCTCATCCAAAGTCTACAGTTGCAGATAAGGCTCTAAGGTCTGAGAGGAAGGAGAGAGAGGAGAGGGAGGGAGGGAAGGGGAGGGGAGGGGAGGGGAAAGGGAAAGGAGGGGGGGAGGAGGAGGAAAGAGGAAGGGGTGGGGGGGAAGGGAAGGAGGAGAGGAAAGGAGGAGGAGGGGGGGGAGGGGAGGAAGGAGGGGAAGGAGAAGGAGGAGGGGGAGAGAGGGAGAGGCGGGGAAGGGAGGAGGGGAGGGGAGGGGGAGGAAGGGGGGAGGGGAGAGGGGGGAGGGGAGAGGGGGGAGGGGAGAGGTGGGGAGGGGAGGGAGGGGGGAGGGGAGGGGTGGGGGAGGGGAGGGGAGGGGAGGGGGGAGAGGTGGGGAGGGGAGGGGAGGAGGGAGAGATGCTATCAGACCCCCAGCAACACCAGCAGCAGAAACACCATTTTCTATGGGTCAGCATTCCTTCCATCACGGGACTTCCTGTTCTATTCTCACTGACTGCTCACCCAGCCCCGGCTCTGTGCAGTGCACAAACCACAGCCATTTGCCCTCCTGGAACTCGCAGCCCTGCAGAGGGACACTGAAGTAGTCAACGCCAGAATGCTCAACCTAACTGTTAGCGTGTTCTCCGGTGCAAATGGACTGCCGATGGGATGAAGAGGAAGTTGGCCTGCAAACAAAGGAAGTGTAGGACTTTCGGGTCTCAGTTTGAACTTAAAATTGAAAGAACCCCACTGTCCCAGGACACATCCCGGAGGGGCACATTCCTTAGTTAGAGGACACTTGCTAGATTAATATTCAGAGGAAGAAGGGAGGGGCTGATTAACATTCCTCAGACACTGGGGAGGGGGTAGGGAACCCACCTGGGTGAAGAGGGCCCAGAGCACACAGACACATTCCAGGACAGTCCTTGTCATAATCTGAGTCACCTAGAGACTGGACCTGGGAAGGTCAGACCTTGTGGTTTCCCTCGTGAACTCTGTATAAGAACTGTTCCCATCTTTGGCTTGGGATTCCTCTTGTCTGTGTACATGGGACTCCCAGTGCACTGGTTCTTACTATCATTATCATTAAACCTCATGTTATTGAAGCAAATCCCATCCATGAGTGTTTCTGGGGGAGCACATGCCCTGGTTTTGGATCTTAGAGTCCAACAGAAGCAGGCAGCAAGGTCAGGAGGCAAGCTGGAAGTGATGGGGGAACAGGCCCAGAGAGAGGCCTGGGACCCACACCAACATGAAGGGGATTTAAAGAATGATTCAGTGGAAGGACAAAGTCCATGGAGTGCCACGTTTTCAAGATGGCAGGAACAGGGCTCCCAGAGGTCCAAAGCAACATGGAGGTGTAAGCAGAAGGTAAGAAGGCTCTGTTTGACCATATGTTGTAGAACTTAACAGAGGGTCTGGCTTTATACATTTAATCAATAGCACAGGCATTGTCAGGGCCTGAAGGAAGCTTTGGAGTATGTGTCTTCATTCGAGCAGGACATTTTGTATTAAAAATGTGATCTAGGATGGGGCTGTTAGACCACGAGCCCTAGCTCAGTTTCAAAGGGGCTAAAGATGGTGGTCACCACTCAGGGACTTATCCAGGTCTCTGTTACTGAGTCTCAGGGAATGCTCTGGGTAACAAGTGCTGGTAAGCATCTTTGGCTGGTGATCATGTCACAAGCCCATGCTGGAGAAGTCAGTGCACTGACCCCAAATGACAGGGAACTATCCAGAGCTGTCCCCCTCTGATGACCAGGGAACTCTCCAGAGCTGTCGCCACTCTGCCTTATTTCATTAGGTGGTTTTGAAGTGACAACCTACTTGAGGACCTACTTGAGCTACTACCCCTGAGGGCGATCCCAGGACCCCTGAACTTATAGCTAGTGTGGAAATGCAGGATAACATTAAGTGCTGCTCCCCAACTTGCCCGTGGAAGATCAAAACAAGTCCGAACGTTGGGAAGCTGGTGGATGCTTGCCATCCCAGATCAGCAAATAATGTCACAATGACTTCAGTTGGGGACATGATAAATTTGAGGTATTTATAGAACATTCTAGAAAGACAGCTAGGAAGAGATGATAAGCTATTCATTCACCCTCTGAGAGTCATGGAAAGACAGACACGGGACTCTAACCCATACTACACATAACCCATAACCCATGTTACACATGTGTTGAACAGACAAGCAGATGGCCCAGGGTGTGCTCACGGCAATGAGAACAGTAGGCAGGGTTAGGTGCTGAGGGGAGGGGTGTCATTTGAGCTCACAGCAGGACAGGGTGAGAAAGATAAAAGGCCACAGCGTACATGAAGGTCTAGAGCCAAAGACAGTCTGGGGTGCTCTGAAGAAGTAAGATCTGTGTTCCAGGTCCTAGAAACAAGTATTCCTGAAAAGGACAGGCCATCCTTAGTTTAGGATTTGGGGGTACAATCTGCAGGGTATGCTTTTGGGGTGCAGGCTGTGGTCTGATCAAATCAATCAGATCTGTCATTGTGGTAAGAAGGCATCAGTCACTAAATGCATAATCAGGTGCACATGGTTGTGTGTCAATAAAGTTTTATTTACAAAAACAGACATGGGCCATGGCTAGCCTAACGACCATGGGCTATTAACCCTGCCCAAGCTGCAAGCCACTGAGCAGAGTCACTGAGACCAGAGTCCCTGTGATGTCTTCTCTAGTAGTTTTCAGTATCTTCCCCAGAGAGAATGGAATTCAGCGTTTACCCCCAAGGTCACATGTTCTTAGCCCCTGTGTCTGCTCCCTCATCTGATGCCTGGGACCCTCTGCTTGAGCAAGCGTGTGGAAGAGTAACACCCCCCCCCTTTTTGGCTCTCTGCATTTATGCTGGGATGATATCTTAGTCAGGATTTTGCTAAGGCTGTGACAAAACACCCTGACCAAAGAACTTGGGGAGGAAAGGGTTACACTTTCACATCACAATCCATCATTAAGGGAAGTCAGGACAGGAAAGCAACCCTGGCAGGAACCTGAAGGCAGGAAGTGATGCAGAGGTCACAGAGGGGTGCTGTGCTGGCTGCCTACCTCCTGATCTCAGTCAAGGGTCCCTCCTCTCTGTTGACTCTAGTTTGTGTCATAAACCCAGCTAGCACAGATTCACTCCCTCACCATTCCCTGGCACTGACCTGCACAGCTTACCTTGAGTCTGACTGCAGTGTGAACTTTTCTCAGTCCTGGTTGTCACCTGAAAACTTTTCTGCTTGAAACTAACGCTGGGGCCCAGGTGGGAGGAGAGGGTATGTAAACACAAGCCAGATAGGCTGAGTTCTAATCCAGATTCACACAGGAGGGTTTTTCTGTGACATGATGTGACATCAGGTTCTCTCTGCAGCTTCTCTCATAGGGATTCGGAAGCAGAGAAGACTGTTTAAAGTGGGAGCAGGGAGATCCGACTCTAAGGGATCGTGCGGTCTTGGTGTGAACAGGCTCAAATCTGTGACTGGGCAGCGGTTATGAACACCAGCTGCCTGCTCTCCCAGAGGATGCAGACTGGTTCCCGGTGCCTCATGGTGACTCAGAACCATCTGTAACTCCAGTCCCAGGGGATCTGCTGCCCTCTCTTGGCCTCTGTGGGAACTGCACACATGGTTCACAGATATCCGTGAAGGCAAACCGCCCATACACATAAAAGAAAAATAAATCTTTTTTTATAATTGAGCCTATGTCAATGAGCAAGCCACTAAATGTGTTCTCTGAGGGGACTGTAGACAGAGATCTCTGGGCACATCACTAGGGTCCTCTTCCTGCAAAGATTGCAAACATTCACGCAGACTCCTCCCACTCTGTCCGTCTATCACCAAAGATCCATCCACCTAGACACGAAGGCAAAGAGAGCAAGATAAACCCTGTCCCTAACAAAGCAAAGTCGTCCAGAAAAGAATCCACCTAGAGCCAAATCCCAGGCCATGCCCAGAGTCCAACTTTCAGCCTTTTAAAACAAAAACACAAGCAAACTTCAAGAACCTTCTCGACTGCGCCTAGCTCTTGGCCCCTGCTCATTTATTAGCGGCGATGGTACTACAAGCCAGACTAGTGTGAAGTTCCTCCGTTCCCTACCACGCGGAAGCTCATCCCGCCTCACCCTCTGCCCGCAGGAATCTCTCATAACACTAGTTTCTTAGCCGGTCAGCGGTGGCGCACTGCAGCAGTCTCGCGCACCTGAGTCGGAGGCTGCCATGTCTCCCGAGTTCGAATCCCCAACCGTGCCTATCAATCAATCCCGGAAACAAACAAACAAACCCCACTAGTTTCTTCATCTGTAGAGAGTAGGGATGATGCAGATCCTCCTGTTCACAGCGGCTGACGCCTAGCCACCTCGGGGAGAGTGAGAGAAGCATGTAGAGCCAGGTTCCCAGCCCGCTGCCTCTCATGGGCAAGAGATCCCACTATCAGGCCCGTGTCCTGACACTGAGTCACATCTCGCTGAAGTTACATCTTTGGAGATATGAATCAGATAATCAATAAGACCTCAGGCATCCTCAGGCATCCAGGCCCTAAGAAGTTTAAAAAAAAAAAAATCTCCGTAGCTGGGAACTAACTGGTCAATTAACCCTGGCATGGCTGCCAGCCTGGTCACGGAGTGGAATCAGCTTTGGGAGGGGGACCGTCAGATGCCTCCAAGCAGAATCAAGGCAGAAAAATATCTGTTTGGTGCTCGAATAATCAGATTCCAGGTTCCTGATGAGGCGGAGGCTGGAGGCACGGAGAGCCTGAGACACGGACCCCGCCTGCGACTGGACAGAAGGGCTTTCCGAGTGAGTGATGGCCTTCAATTGCTTGGTACACACCATTAATCCAGCTGCCAGCTCGGCCTGCAGAAAGGCTTGGTGACAGGGACACCTCAGGGTCACCTTTCCCATCAGAGACTGTGGCCAGTCTGGGACGGCGGCCGCACCGCATCCTCCTCCAGCTGAAAGCCAAAGCTGGCACAGCTCGCAAGACTCAAGCAGGCTTAACTCTGGGTGCAAAGCAGAGTTCAGGGCACAGAAATCAGGGACAGTGTGGGCCAGAGGCATGGCCAGTCTGCCCAGCACTGCTCCAGGACTGGAAGGGTGTCAAAGAGGTGCAGGGCAAGCCAGGAAAGCCTCTGCCCTCCCTCAGCCCCAGAACATTCTCAGGATTGCTCTGACCTTGGAGTCCACCAGACCAGTGTGCAGAACACTCTGTCACGTTCCAGCAACATGGCTGCTCTCTGATCTCTTCACTAAAGCCAGGTAGGGACAGTGATATAATACCCCAGCATTGTGACAAGAAGCCCCACAGATGTCCTGACTCAGCCCATGGGCACCCTGCCTTGTCCTAGTCTGAGAATGTTCCAGGACGGATCCTGTTCCGATGACTTTGCAAAAAGGACTTTTTAGGCAGAGTGGGACGGACAGTATTCAAAGATGTGGCACTCCAGTTAAGAGGAAATGTCACCATAAGCAACTTCTTGTGAGACTCAGTTTCCCAAGTGGTCCCCTGAGATAGACATGAAGCCCTTCCAAGGGGTCTGGGTGGATATGAAAGTAGGTATCAGGGCTGTTTTGTAGGGGAAGCCAACATGCAGCCTGGATTTTGAGCCATTCGTGAGGGAGACTTACACGGTAACAGGGAATCTCAGACAGCGGACCCTCTAACACTTAAGTAACCACAGCCCCAAAGAAGGGATTACCCTTATACATAGCAGGAAACAAGTTCAGAGAAGTACAGTAACTCTCCCTAGGTCACCCAGCAGCTAAACAGGCAGACTCAACCGCCAGATATCACGAAGGACTGCAGCTATGAGCCTCCTCCCTTCCCAGGGAGTCCTGACCTTCTGCTCTTCCGACAGGGCTGACTGCACCTGAAACAAAGTATCTGTCATGTACTTTGGACCAGGGAGAACGTCCATCCTCACAACCGGGAAAACGGAATCAGCCCCTGCTTCCCGGGAGCATCGCTCACCCCACACCCCATAGCAATCCTTAGTGACAAGCTTGCAACTCTCTACATTTTTCAAAGGAAAAAGCTGAGGCAGGGGGGTCGGATCTGTGCTCTGGCTCCCGGCTCCCAGTAGCAGAGCACCTGACTGCCTAGAGAGTGTGCTGTGCTGGAGACTGAGTGCAGAGATGGCTGAGAGTCCACGCCCCAGCACCCATGCCTCTGAGTCCGGCTCCTGCAGAGGCAAGACTAGAATGAGCTGATGCCCAGTGCGGGCTAAGATGATTAATGCAGTCCTGGCTGGGAGATAAGGGGATAATAAACCGAACATCCTGTTCCAAGAGCGCTGTTAAGTACACCCAGGCCCCAAGACAGGGACAATGTTCCCTGGTCCTCAGGTCCTTACAGATCATCGCAGTCTGGTCTGTCTGGGATCTGGACAGAGCTGGTTCCCCTTCCGCCAAGATAAATACTGAGAAGCCACCCGAGTGTACTGCTGGAAGCGTTGCTAGGATACCGGATGAAGGGGCCAAGGGCAGGAGGACCAAGGGGTTCCCCCCTCTCCCCGCCTCCCCAGGCCCCAGTGTATCTGCAGGCTGCTGGGCCGGTGTGAGAGACGAGGAACAAGGAACGGAGGAGGATGGTGGGGATGACAGTCTCTTGCTCTCCATATGCTGGCTCCATGCTAAGGTTGACGGAGGCTCAAAGGACGATTGAAAATCTAATTGCTGGGTGTTTGGGTTTGGTATTAGGGACGTTCCACTTGGTAAATATCAAGGAGCTGGAAGCGGTCCCTTATCCTCTGGGCAAGTTTACTGACGCCCGTCCTGGTAGTGAGGGAGGAATTTGTAAGCAGGCTTCTGCACAGGAGAGAGGGAGGGAGGAAGGGAGGGAGGGATGGAAGAAAGGATGAAGGGGTAGAAGAAGTCAGAAGCCACCAGGCCAAACAAACACACACACATACACACACATACACATATACACACATACATATACACACACACATATACACACACATATACACACACACACACACATACACACACACACACACACACACACACACACACACACACACAAAAGGTTCCCCTAGTAGTCTGTTCCCTGTGGAGATGAATGGCCTAGGTCTGACTTTCCATAGGTCTTCTTCTTTCCTGGCCCCCTGCTAACTCCAGTCCTGTACCCTGATTCCTACACAAAAGGCAAGAAACCCTGCTGGGAGCCTTGGGCTGCTTCCCAAGGGTGAGCAGGCATGTGACAATGTGGACCTAGAGGCCAGGCTACAGCTGCCTGGCATAAGCGACTGGCGTGTGTCCACTGTGCAGTGTATCAGGAAATCTGTGTGTGTCCTGCCGATCAAAATGTCAACCTGAGGATGGTCCCATGGCGTCAGCCCCGCAAAGCTCACCACTCATGGTCAGTATTCCTCTTGACCTGTCCCACACATCCAGTCCTGCCCCATTCCACAGAAAATGTTTATCCACACTGACCCTACGGTCTACATCTGCGGGTGTGTCTAACCCAACACCCATGGGTCACACAATGCTCAAGACAGCTGTGAATGCAGCCCAACACACACCCACATACATGCATAAAATTAACACATTTTGCTATGTTTGTAACTTCTATTGGTTAAATCTCCAGGTGCACCAGGAAAGGAGCGTCTACACTGGGTGAGTGGGTACCACCATCCAGCGGGCCAGAGTCCTCCGTGGAATAAAATCTCAGGACGACAAAGGCACAGCACAATTTCATACAAAGTAGACATGTATGTCTCCACACAACTCATGGGCATGGCTGGAAACCCCTACTACAATATGCCCAGAGGTAGGACCAGGCCCTGCTTATTAATGATCCAGTATTGACAGGAAGCGCAGATGGTCAGCTTAACCATCAACTTGGCATAACCTACCTGGGAAGAGAGTCTATAAAAAGGATTATCTAGATCAAGTTGGCTTGTGGGTATGTTTGTAGGGGGATTGCTCTCATTCAGTTAGTTTACATGGGCCAGGCCCAGCCCACTGTGGGCGGCACCATTCCCTAGGCTTCTCCTGAACCACCTAAGAGTTGATGAATGGATCTGAGCACAAGCAAGCAAGTGAGCATGTCATGTGACCAGCAGCCTCAAGCACCTGTCGATTAACTTCCCCAAAAGGATAGACTATGACCTGGAATTACGAGCTGAAATAGACTTTCTCCTCTAAGTTGCTTTTTCTCAGGACATTTTATCGCAGCAACAGAAATTACAGCAAGGTAGCCACAGCACCCCAACCGTCTTTTTTCAGAGTGTCCCATTTTCCACGCCAGCCCCATAACACGGTAGCAACTCCACCCACTCATTTTCACCCACACATGACCTTCTAGACATGAGCAAGGTCACAACCCAAAGACAAAAGAGCAACTGACTCAGGACATGGGATGAACCCTGACCCCTCTCCATGTCCTGAATCCATGCCTTCAGCATGGAACAGATGACAAGGACCTAGTGCCACAGGCATCCATCTTTGGCCACAGTTGCTATTGTTCCTTCCAAGAACTTTGTGATTAGAGGACAGATGAGGAGAGGGGTCAGAGGACTGATATAAGGCACTCACTGAGCAAGCAAGGGCAGGGCTGAGAAGGAACACTGGAGGCTCTGTGGAGACACCACAGCCACTGTTTCCTCAATGGGAAGTCGCTGGACATTCTGAAGCACTGGCATGTGACAGGTAGGTGACTAGCTACGGGGACAGGACCTGGTTTCCTTGCTAGCTATACCAGTGCTTAGCCATATTACCTCAGGGGAGTCCTGTAACCTCTCTGTGCCTTGTCCTGCTCTTCCGAAGAATGGGACACCCACACTCTGGACCTGAGCCTAGTCTTGATATGTGGTGAACACCCTAAGTCCTCACAAGGTGACAGGCAGCGCCTTCTGTCAGAAGAGGAACTTGAGAAGAAGTGAATGTGACAAGGTCACGAGGTCCCCAGGAGCTTCAGGTGACCTAACCCCAGACAGCATGTGTCAGCCACCATGATGCTTCTCCAAGCACAGGGATTAAACTAAAGAAGTATGTGGTGTGGAGATGACGCCTGCTGGGAACACACCCTTTCCTGTCCTCGAGGGGATGACCCCCCACTTGACCTCTGACCTCTGACCTCCAGTCTGATCCCATCTGCCCAGATCAAGAGCAGGTGGGGGCTGTAGTGCTTGGATATAGAAGGAATGACAGCCAGCCCTAGAGCAGCTAATGGCGCCTTGTTAGGAAGTACACTCGGGTCCCTCTGGCCAAGCAATTACCCCGGGGAGATAGCATTGATTAACACATTAATAAATAACGCTGCTATTAAAAGATGGCCTGAGACACCTGGGGATAATTGCCTTCACCGGAGTGGCCTCAGCCGCTCCTACAACAACCACCTTGCTCCTGCTGCTGCCTCCATTGAATCTCTCTTGGAGGTACTCTGCGGCCCAGCCGGGCTCTGACCCTGGGGAGGCAGAGGTACAAGCTGGGCCTATATCAAAGAGGAGGACAGAGAGCAGCTAAACCCCAGCAGACCTATCAGCAGCCTGCTCAGCCTTGCTACAGTAACAACCACTGGCACCAAGGGATCGGGGCTGAGTTACCAAGGTGTTCTGTGTTGTCTAAAGCAAATCCAGGATTCTGGAGGTGTCTTCTGGAAGCTGCTAGCTGTTCCCCCAAAGCAACTCGCTCTCCCAAAGACTGTCTGGCTATGACTCCTGTTCCTTCCCTCTCTACATTTTCCTACCAGAGATCTGCTACTGTGAGTGAAGACAGAGTTGCCTATGAAAGGATCCCAGGGGCCCAGTCCTGAGCACGGTGGTGTCACCAATAACAAAGAAATAATCACAGGATCCCTCTCTGTCGGGCAGCTCCTGGCCCAGCCCCCACCCTCTCCTCTGAGCAAGAAGCAGCTAGGAAAGCGCTTAGCACTTAAGGCATGCCTGGATCAGCAGATCTTGGCTGGCGTGTGGAGGTCCACTCAAGGGTCAGCCAAACCCAGCAACCCTTGAGCTCTCCTCCTGCCTCAGACCCTGGCATTTGACAGCTAAATTAAAATCACCAGGAAAATAAGCACTGGCCTATAAAATATGAATGGAGGGTCCAGGAAAGTCCAGGAAAGTGCAAACTGGGTCTTTCCTAGGCAGTCGTGGGTAAGGACTAAGATGCCGGGTATCGTGACTCAGGGAAAAATGCCTCAAAGACCAGCTTTGATTGCTGAAAGCCACAAGCAGGACTGCACGCCACACATGTATGCTATGTACATGAGTGTGCATATGGGTATGCACGGGCAGCCTGGAAGAACGTGCAGAGATATGCATATGCGTGTATATGCATCTGTACACTGGCATGTATGTGTGCACCTGTATGTGCCTGCCTGCCTGAGCACATATGTGTGCCTGCACATGTGTCTATGCATGCCCTCATGTGTGTCTATGCATGAATGTGTGAGTGTGTGTGTGCACGTGTATGCATACATGAGTGTGTGGTGACCTAGAACCACATGCCAATGAGAGCATTGCATGAGTGTGTGTGTGTGTTTACATGTATGCACGTGCACACCTGGCTTGCAGGTGGGGAGGAGTATATGCCTGTGTATCTCATATTTTCCTCTTTTCTGGGCTTGCAGGGACAGGAGGGCGGTGATCTCTGAGTCATTGACATAATCCCAGTTTAAACCGAGAGGCCCTTTTGGCCTCTCAAGCATCTTCTCCTGCATGGCCACACTTGAAATGCCTGGGTATTTCTACAAAAGGATGAGCGTGCGGTGTGGAGTCTTAATCCTCTTCCTGTCTCTCAACCAGAAACATTTCCTGACTGTGGCGTGACTCACATATCCGCTCCCTCGGAGCAGCAAACACCAGAATGATTAACTGTAATCCCGCTTAGGTCTTTGAAGTCAGACATGCCTTCAGCTCCCCACCACCCCCTCCCCGGCGTGAACATAGTTACCCACCCACCCCCAACCTCTGTGAAATTCACTGTCTTCATTTGTGGGATGAGGATTAAAAACCTCGGATCTCACAGAGCTGTGTCGGGATTTGTGGAGGGTCGAGCAGGAGAGAGGCCCTGCTACGCTGCTGTAACAAGCATCCCCGGAAAGCATGGGGTGGGGGGAGGGGCTTCAACAACAAAGCTGACTTCTCAGCTGGGGTTTGTGTCCATCACAGGTCAGGGAGGGGGACTTCTGCTCACTCGAACCGCTCACTCGGAGACTGAAACAGATGGTGCCTCATCCCAGAAGATGTTCCCACCGTTCCAGAGGCTGAGCAAAGAAAACACAATAAGCCTCACACTGTTTCTTCAATCTCTTGCCGTGAAGGGGCTCACAGTCCATCTGCTCGCAGGCCGTTCTCTATGAAATAACTCCGACGCTGTGCCTGAATGAAGAGATGAGAGCCAGCTCACAAATAGGCTGAGCCTTGGGTGGTGATGAGAATCCTTCATGGGTAGCCCAACTGGCTCCTCCTCCTTCCTCCCAGCCTGTCACCTTCCTCCGAGCCAGTGTTTCCTGAGTTGGCTCTTCCCTCCCCTAAGCACCTTGCAACATGATCGCTGGGCTAAATGACGCATCCTTTAATGTCCTCCTGACATATGCTGCTGTTGAGCAAACGAGCCGAGTCCTGAGAAGGCAGCACAGGGCAAGGATCTCTGACCCAGACACAATCCTACTGCAACATGAGAGACAAACCCCATGAGGCCTGTGTGACCTGCAGGTGTCCAGAGCCTGCCTGCAAGTCCCCTACAGCCTGTACACAGCCACCTATACCCACCCAGAGGGTCCCCACTATGACTGGAACTCCTGCACACTGGTCTCCTACCCACACTCTACGTATTAGTCCCAGACTCACCAGCCTGATCACATCTTAACCTCTAATCCTGTGGCCTCGGTCACACTGTCTCAGGGTAACTGAATTCCCTCCAAACATGTCCTTCTTCAGTCTCCCCACAACCTTAAAATACCAGGTAGATCTTTTTTCTCCACTGTGGTAACTAATCCATTAGAGTGACTAATCTTTTCTATTAGACTCCCCGTCCAGCCTGCTGTGCGGCTTTGATTGCCCACACTCCCATGGACCCGGCTGGACATTCCTAATCCTCACACAAAATAGCAGCTCAACTTCCTCGTCTGTGGCCAGAGATCACACGTCCGTACCTCACACTGAGCCCAGATGTCCTTTTCTAAGGCCCGTAAACTCCTGTACCACTGCCTGCCTGTCCATCCCGCCTTGTGCCATTAAACATGAAAATCCTCCACTGTAATGGGATGAGAAATGGTGGAGGGGGCTACTGTTCCACTCTCTGTTATACACCAAGGCTCTGACAGTGGACTCCTGGAGAAATAAAACATCGAAACAAGGGGTGCCGGCATCCAGAGGCCCGGCACACGACGACCAAAGGAATAAACATTGTTATAACCGCTAGTTCTCAGGTTTTCCGCACACAGCCTCTGTTAGACTTTGGCGTTCAGAACAGACCACACCAGACCAAACAGTTCCACGGGGGAAGGGGTTTATTCAGGGCAGAGGGCAAAGGTGGGGAAGAGGAAACAGGAGGAAATGGCGGGGAGAAGAGAGAGAGAGAGAGGTAGAGGATTCTGCCTATTTATATGAGCGGTGACATAGCCCTTTCCCAGGTAAAGGTGAGGTAGCCAGGTGGATTCTGGGAGTGTGTGGCGGTTGCCTTGGCAATGATGTAGGGTCGCCTGGATGTGACGTCATTGAGTTCCGGGCTGATACCAACAGCCTCCTTCAGGGCAAGGGAGGGAATCAGGGTGTGCTGAGCTAGTACATGTAGGCCATAAAGGGGGATTAACCTTGCCCTGCCACACCAGAGCATGGGGGCTGTGTCTCCGCAGAAGAATATGGTCAATGTGACCAATGGATGGGATGGGGTGATTAAGGAGGTGCCATGGAAGAAGGGGAGCAGAGAGATGGCTCACCAGTTAAGACTAGGTACTGCTCTTACAAAGGACTTGAAAACTTCAGGTGGGTCTCAGCACCCGCAACTCCAGCTTAGGGATGTCTGCTGCCCTCCTCTGGCCTCTAGCGGTACTGCATACAGAAGACAATTTGAAATCATAAAAATAAACTTTTCTTTCAAGAGATGATGAGGATATAGGAGAACAGAGGTTCTAGACGTAGCGGCGATGGGAAACATCTTTGTTGGCTGATGGGCCGAGAGCTGGAATCAACCTATGTACTACATACAGCTGGAGTCCTCCGGGGCAGGAGACCTAGATAGAAAGGTACATTGTGGGACTTGAGGAGGAGGGCTTGACCATCCAGCCTGAGGACGCCAACAAAAGCGGGCAGTCTGTAGGCATGTGGGCGGGCTCCAATCATCGACTTCCTGCCCATGACGTCCAGGGAAAATAGGAGAGGCCAGGCCTGGTGATAGCCCCACACCTGCCTCTGTGTCCTGTGTGGCTGCAGTCGCTGAGAGAACGTCCTGGAAGCCATGGTCCAGGAGAAAGAGGGACATTTGGTGCCACCCAGACCACTGTAGTCTCTTGTAGGAAATCAAGGGTTCAAAGCCCAGCTCCCTGGCTTGCATGTCCTGTGGGATGAAGAGTAACCAGGGACTGGGAGATTAAAAGCAAGTAGCAAGTAGCCTCTTCATCGCAGAAAACAGAAGACAGTATTTTATGGCAAGAAAGATTTTATAAGGGACAAAAGGCACACACTATGAAGCAAAACAGACATGTTTAACTACAGTAAAGGCGAGACCCAGTCTGACAGAGAGAGACCCCGTGAACATTGAGTGAGAAGACTAAGACAGTGTCCAAACAGGGAGAGTGCCTCTGTGTGTGTGTGTGTGTGTGTGTGTGTGTGTGTGTGTGTGTGTGTGTGTGTAGAGAGAGAGAGAAAGAGAGAGAGAGAGAGAGAGAGAGAGAGAGAGAGAGAGAGAGAGAGGGAACATAGGGCCAGGAAAACACTACACTCACATCATAAACCAAATGCTCATGGGAAAACAGCAATATGGAGAAAGACACAGAGAACCTCAGGGGCCCCTGAGCACCAAACAGGTGCTCGGCCATAGAGCTGCCAGGCCCTGCAAACGGAAGTAGTTGTGGGAGATCACCCCCACACCCACCCACCCACGGGCAATGCATCAGCAGGAGAAGCAAACTGTGGGACGGTTTGGATGTGTTGTTTACCTCTAACTCCAGAAACAAACACTAAGATGGTGCATTGTTTACGGGTCTGCAAGCTCCGTGTGGTGCAGGCCTGAGAGGATCCCTATTGTGTGGGAGCATGTTGGGGAGGAGGGCAAGCAGGCTGGACTGTGTGGGAGCACATTGGGGAGGAGGGAGAAGCAGGCTGGATTTTCATCCCCAGCTGCACCTGAAGTGCTGTATTCCCTTAAGACCAACTGGGTGGGGGGTGGGAAATGTCTCAGTAGATAAAGACCCTTACTCTGAGGGTGAGAACCATAGCTCAGACCTCCAGAACCCATGAAAGCTGGGTGAGTCTGGTACCTCCTATAACCCAGCACTGGAGGCAGACATATAGGATCCCTGGGGGAAAACAGCCAACCAGACTAGCCTGAAGTGACTAGCCCTCAGCTCAGCAAGAGAACCTGCCTCAGCTTTTCTTTGTGGAGAATTATTGAGGAAGACACGAGACATTGACGTGGGCCTCACAGTCCCATGCATGTACACTGACACATATACACACAACTCTACACAGACATGCATACGTACACCACACACACTTGAAATAAATATAACCCTCTGTGGTTTGTGGGAACAGCTCCATCAGTCAAGTGTTGGCCACATAATTATGAGAACATGAGTTTGATCCTCAGAACCCAGGTTTTAAAACAGAGTGGTCGTGACGGCACAGGCTGGCATACCCAGCACTGGGAGCTAGAGACAGTTGGGTTCCTGGGACTCCTTGGCCAGCCAGTAAGACAGTCATCTTCTCTAACCCAAACAACTACCACCCTGAGTTCAGCTGGGCCCACTTGCAAAAGCTCCTCACAGCTGTGCTTGTTGACTGTTGCTGCTCCCTCACAGGAGGGACAGAAACGGTCCTGGGAACAGGATTCACCCAGTCTCCCAGCAAGCCGTACCCAGTGCTGATCAGTGTGAAGAAGGGACTCCATCTATTCAGCCACGGGCAACTGGTCCTCCATGCTGAGTGTGAACCTCCGTGTGTCTGCCTTAGGGTCACCGGCTCTGCTGTCCATACCCTCTTGCCCATGCTGTATACATAAATGAAATAAACTCATTGGTCTCCACTCTAGATTGAACTTTGATGGACTCAAACTTTGTTTTGTTGTGATCTTAGGAGGAGGGTAGACATTGCCTAGCCCCCGCCTATGCAGGGGAGATTCTGAAGGCATCAACCGAGCCTGATTGGAAAGCCCTTGTCTCCAAAAGACAAGGAGGCTAGCAACCGAGAATAGCAACCGAGGGGAGTAGCCCCTAGTCTACACACATGTGCATTCACACGCGCACGCGAACACACACACACACACACACAATGTAGGCAGGGAGGGACAAGAAGGGATGGGATCATATGGGCAACTCTACCCATGTGTGGCCATACAGATCCATGACAGCTTTTATTCTGCTTTCCCTTGCCTTGTGTATATTTGTTAAGCACCAGCTTCCAGTGAAAGACAAGGTAGCTACAATGTTTCTCAAGGTAGCTACAATGTTTCTCCGCGGGAGGCAACTCCCTCCCCTCTTCTTTTCTTTCTCTCTTTTTCCCTCCTGTGCTTTATCTCACCTCCCTTTTGTGGGGCTTAGTTCTGCTGTGCTGAAGCAGCACGGATTTCACGTCCCTGCCTCCTAGCAGGCTGTGCCCTGCCTAGGACAGTGAGGAATGAGTGTCCAGCAGCCTGGCCATCCCCTGGATGGCTCTGCAAAGGAAGATAGGAACATAGCCCCCAGCAGCCAGAGGCATGAAGGCTCGATATGAAATGATCCCTTCCCAGGGAGTTAAATCCCCGCCTTATCTAATTTTGTATCCTGAGGCTGATTAATTTAAACTCCAAAATAAAATAAACATCAGCTTTAAATAAGGATTAAGTACTCAGCAGGACCCGGAGTCGATCAAACTGACACTGTACATTTTATGGTATGGATTGAGGGGCGGGCGGTGGGGGTGCGCTGCTGGGCAAGCGCTGAGCTAAGCAGAAGAATTTGTCAGTGTTGTGCGTCTCAGGAAGACTTTAGTCCTGTGACAGGGGACCCCCAGAAACTTCCCAGAGCCATGGGATCGAAACTGTGACCTCTGCCCTATGTCACAGCTGGCATGTCCCCATGAGGGAAATGGGAAGTCAGGGCTGTGGAATCAGGAGGCTGGAGCAAGCCCCTAGTGCCCAGAAAACAACAGGGAGCTGGGGAGATGGTTGTGTGGGCGAAGCAAGAGCGAATGCCTGAGTTTGGACACTGTCAGGCACACATGTAATCCCAGAGCTCCTGCAGGGAGATGAGGGCAAAACAGAAGCATCTCCAGAAACTCGGCTAGCCTGGTTTATGCAACAGAAATCAACAATTCATCCCTCGGAAGGTGAGGACCTGAGACTGCCTTCTGTCCTCTGTATCATGCACACTACGGCACAGGCTCATCTGCGAGCACACAAATAGGCACACGGGGGAGGGGGTGGGAATAGGAGGAGGGGGAGAGAAAATTTAAAAGACAGAGAAAGGAAGGGGGTGCACTTCCTCTGGCCAGCCACCACGACCATCACCTACACAGCAGCCAGGAGGTCCTGGCTTCCTCCACAGCCATCAGGAGGGAATGAAGAAGGCAGGGCTGGCTAGGAGTCGGCTGGTACTGTGATATGGACTGACCCACCATCCTGAGATGAGAGAAAGAAAAGGCCACGGATGGACTATATCGGGGCAGCATCACAAGGAGAGGTGCCAGCCCTAGAGTGAGGCACACTGGGTGGGGGCTCGCCACCCCCACCCCACGATGGACATGCCACAGCTGTGGAACGCTGTGTCCCTGAATGATGAAGCTGGAACAGGACACAGAATTTCGCAGACCCAGGTCCATCGATGGCTCAGATATAATCTCAATATTAGTTCACATTCATCACGGGGAACCTTACACAATCTGCTTAAGGGAGGATAGCAGTTTCCTGAGGCTTTGTTTCCTGCTCGGCTGTCTGTGATGAGCATCATGGCTGCTGGGCTTTGCAGACGGCCGAAGCTCCTCACACCTTGACTGCTCCATCTCCTCAGCTTCCTTTAAAAGACTTTTTTTAAAAGTATTTTCTATGTCTCCTGCATTTGCCATCTTCTATGTTCTTTATTCTTTTATGTAGATCAAGATTCTGTCTGATATAATAATATTCCTTCAGAAAGATGCCTGATTACACTCTGCCTTATTCCTTTAGGCTGAGGTTTAACTAGTAAACTCAGGCACCTTTGGAAAGGTTGTAAGTTCCCTTTGTGCTGTTTGAAGGCTACTTTTGCTGGGTATAGAATTCTCCCTTGTTTACAGTTTTCTTCTGATGTACTTTATAGTTAGCACTCCGCTATAGTACAGTTTTGGAGTTTTGGGTTTCTTTAAAAAAAAAAAAAAAAAACACAGAAATATTGTAAGAATGTGTTTTTGTTTTAATCCCAGGTGTGGGATATGGGGCTGCTTCAGATTGTCCACAGCAGCTGACTGTGATTTGCCTTGTGCTCTAGCAGGGGGTGTGATTTTGCCAGGTGCAGATGGTTTCGGCGATTGCGTGAGGTTTGAATTCTGGTAACTTTTCAGAGGGTGTATAAATGCTAGAGCCCTGAGCAGTGGGGTGAGTTACTGGCTGCTGCTGGTCATAGCAAAGAAGAAAGAAGAAGAAAAAGAATTAGATATCCTGGCAGCAAAGATCAAACTTGCCCCAAGGAACTTGATGCCCCTAATCAGCAGAAAGCAGTTTAACTATAACGTCTCCCCCTCCCACCTTCCAACCCCTGGCTTTATTCAGGGATCTCTCTCCTTCCCCCTCTATCCTCCTTTCTCATTCCTAGTGTTAAGAGGTTGAAAGGGTGGAAGAAATAAGAACCCACAAAGCAGCCAAAGACAGCTACATTGCACCCTCCAACTGGCATTGCCATCATTGTGACCCCATGTACTATATCTTGTCCTTATAGAAAGTTTGAGATCTGTGCCTTCATCACAGGCTTTGATCTATCTGGTGGGAACGAGTCCCGGTGTCTCTATCTTCGTGTCTCATGAGTGTGTGGAGTAACAAAGGCTTGTGGAGATTGTAAACTTTGTAACTTGTGTTTGTAACTTGTGTTTATGCGATTTTAAGGCATTTCATTGTGACTTTTCTGTATATGTACCTCAAGTCTGTTTACCTTTCCTGTTATTCTTTCATACTTTCTAAGACGTCAGATACGTGTGTCTGTGTATCTAGGTGTCCGTGATATTTTTGCATGGGTGTGCAGATGTGAACTCAAAAGTCAGAAAAGGACATCCAGTATCTTCCCTTGAGACTGACTTCCCCCACTGCACTGAAGCAAAGCTGGCAGCCAGCAAGCCCCAGTGATACTTCTACATAGTCTGCTGCATACAGTGCTGTGTTACAGGCACATGCTGGCCACCTTTGGTTTTTTTTTTCATGCGGGATCTAGGATGAAGATTCAAGTCTTATGTTGCCCACCGATCCATCTGCAATCTCTCCATGATAACTAATTCTATGTCTTTGAGTCTATTGGTCCTTTCCTCTTCATGTCTCCTCTGCTGCTGATTCTGCCCAGTGCATATTTCATCTCAGGCCTTTCCTTTTCTTCTCTCAAAGTTTAAGCTGGGTCTTTGCTCTGATTAACATAAGCAGGCTTCCTTTTTCACCAACTTGAGCATCTGTTAGGTTTTGTCTGGTTTGGTTGGGTTGGGGAATTAATTGGGGGTGTTATTGTTGTTTTATTGTTTTGACCTGCCTTAGTCAGGGTTTCTATTTCTACACAAAACATCATGACCAAGAAGCAAGTTGGGAAGGAAAGGGTTAATTCAGCTCACACTTCCACATTGCTGTTCATCACCAAAGGAAGTCAGGAACGGAACTCACATAGGGTAGGAACTCGAGGCAGGAGCTGATACAGAGGCCATGGAGGGGTGCTGCTTACTGGCTTGCTTCCCCTGGCTTGCTCAGCTTGCTTTCTTACAGAAACCCAGGACTACCAGCCCAGGGATGGCACCACCCACAATGGGTCCTCCCACCCTTGATCACTAATGGATGTGCAAATGCAGACGCCTGTAGAGGAAGGCATCAGATCCCCTGGAACTGGAGTTACAGGGAAGTTTGTGAGCCACTTGCTGTGTGTGATGGAATCTAACTGGAGTCTTCTGGAAGAGAGGCAAGTTGTCATTCAGCTGTTTTACTTCATTTTATTGTTGAGGCAGGGTCTCATATAGCTCAGGCTGCCCTCACCTTGCTCTGTAGCCAAGGATGACCCCGAACTCCTGATCCTCCTACTCAACTGCAGGCAGTAGGATTACAAACGTGGAACAGTGAACGCCATTGTGGTAAGTGTTCAAACATCCTTGGCTCTAACAGGGTAGTCATGTGGCATCTGTACTGATCCATGTTTATTCTCACCGTAGAGTGCAGTTTCCTGATTCTTTTCAGATCTGGTGGTTCCAGGTTGCAGTGACAGCATGAACTGTACCTGATCCTGTGTCAGATGCTGTGCGTTCCTGTGAGCATTGTTTAGCTTCATTCTGAGGCATGATTGAGTCATCTGGAAAGAGTTTAGTTCCTTTGAGGGATTCTTTAAGCCCATTTAAGTAGAGCGGGAGCAGCCTTCTCGTGGGACTTATCTTTCACTCCACTGGAGCAACCATTGCCTGCCCAGGGTTCTGGGAAATACGGGTTGAAAATCATGTTAAATGTTCTGGATCAGGTGTTTCAGCTTTTGTATGTTCTGGTTTTGTTTTCAGTTTGAAACATCTGCTTCTCCAAGAGAGACAGAAGCTGATCTCCATGCAGAAGTGACTCATGTTCTTCTAGGGACCTTATACTCACAGCCTGCAGAGAAACTGTATGGTTCGTGCCTACAACTATGCATCTGTGCATGTACATATATGTGTGTGGCACACGTGTGGTCATGCATATGAAGGTCATGTGTCCTTTTCTATCACTGTCCACTTAATTCATGTGTCCTGGGGAACCAGTAACTCATGGACTTGGCTATACTGGCCAATCAGAGAGCCCCGGGAATCTACTTGTCTCTCTCTCCCAAGTGCTGGGATTAAAGGTGCACACCACCTCGCCAAGCTTTTTATGAGTGCGCTGGGGATCATACTTGGGTCCTTGTGCTCCTTGTGGTCCTAAAGTGTGCGAGCACTTTACCAACTAAGCTGTCAGCCCATTCCTGCATACAATTTTCTTTAACGGTTTTGTGTATAGAACAGGATTTCATCTGGTGGTGGTGAAAAGATCCAATTGTATCAATATGTCAGTGGCTACATTGTTTCAGATTCTGAAGTATCTTGAGTTTCAGGTTGTTAAGGGGGAAGAGGGCTCAAGCATGTAAGATTTACCCACTGTGGCTGGTCGGAATGACTGTACAGCTGCTTCCGTGGGAGAGAGAGCTTCAGCCATCCTCTTCCTGTCTCCACACAGGACAGTCATCTCACACGTGTGCTCCACTACCAGCTGGAAGTTGGAAGGGGCATCAGGTCTCACATACACACACACACATACACAAACACACATACACACACATACACAAACACACATACACACACAACACACACATACACATATATACACACACATACAAACACACAAACACACATTACACACACATACAATTCACACACATACAACACATAACACATACACACATACACATAACATACACACACATACATACACAAACACACATATACACACATACGTACATATACATACACATACACACACATACATACACATACATACACACACATACACATATACATACACATATACACACACATACATACATACACATATACACACATACATACACATACACACACACACATATACACATACATACATACACATACACACACACACTCACCGTGCTCAGTGTCCCTGCCCTGCAGCTGGGCTGACCTTGCCTGTTCTCCTCAGATCCCCAGCTCTATCTGCTCAATTCAAGAGCACCCCAAGCACTTGGTCCTTCCCTCCCTGGACTGTGACCTAGACACATAAGATCAGGTCCATGTTCTTCACATTCAGGTGGTTGTCCCTCAGTCCTGCCATGGAGGTTCCTCGAGAGGAACAGCTGGAAGCTGTCGTCTGTGCTCTCCAATCCCATACCTCGTCAGCGTTTGCTGGATGTCCTTATGATACTGTTTAATAAGTTGCCCGTCACTGTTCCCAATGGGAGTCCCACATCATTAACCAACGCCAGACCTCCCATCATTCCAAAGGTGCTGAGCTAGGTCTGTTCACGGTACCATTAGCAACTCAGACCTGAACATCCAGCAATTACGGTAGCAGTGAAGCCCTTAGAGCAGCCTGCCAGCAAGGCAGCCCCTATTAGAGAGGATCTTAGGAGACTGTCCTCGGCTGACCTGTGCACATCCCAAGCTGGGTCCAGAGGGTCTCACACTAATGCAGAAATTGAGTGTGGTAATTTTTCAGACCCTCTCCCTCAGCAACTACAAGTTTTATAATTACCCACTTCTTTCCAGGGGAATCGGAACTGTTTTCTGATTCACCCTTGAGTTGAGGGAAGGGAGGCAGGGCATCCAGAATCAGACCTATTCCTGGAAGGTGCTAGATGACTCCTGGAGATTAAATAATGACCTCTGATGCATGTTTAATATCTGTTACTGGTAAAATTAATACCCTGTTTAATATTAATAGCAGAGACGTACGTCTCTGGGGCCGTTAATCTTCTACCTTCCCACAACATTGGGTATAAAAATAGCTCCCGTGATTAGCCAGGTGGGCACAGATGGGCGGGTGGCTGTGAGGGAGGAGAAGGGAACGGGGGTCGCTGTGGAAATGACGGCTCCTGCACATCCTAAACTCATCCGGATGTCGGAGACAGAGGATTTTCTTCCATATGCAGATGTTTTCCAAACTTCATTTATGAGCTCATCCATATTCCACAAATACTGGCTGAAGACTTCACATGCCGGGCAGTCTCCACATCACTCTGTTAGCATTCTGTCTAAACTCCACCTCCACCGTTATCTGGCAACAGCCAGGTATGCTCCTCCCCACAGTTACCTGGCAACAGCCAGGTAGGCCTGCCCACTATAAAAGGGGCTGTTTGCCCCCTCCTCTCTCTCTTGCCTCTAGCTTCCCTTTGTCCCCTCACCCTCACCCCCTCCGTTCCGCCTCTCCCCACATGGTCATGGCCGGTCTCCACTTCTCTTCTCTCTCTCTTCTCTTTTCTCTGCCATCTCCTCCCGTTTCTCTCCCCACCTTTGCCCTCTGCCCTGAATAACCCCGCCCCTTGGAACCTTTTAGTCTGGTGTCATCTGTTCTAAACTTCGTGTGCCTAAGTCTAACACACACCCCTTCCCAGCCTTGCCCAGGATGAGAGCACAGCCATGGTCCCACATGAAGGACAACACTCACTGGGACTCCTGGCCCAACAGACAAGAAGAAGGCAGAGATGGTGCGGGGAGGTATTGTCTGGAGACACTGAGGCCAGAGAGGGTACTTTAAACTGTGGTCTCTTTGAGGTTATTCACCCAAGTCTTCTGGAGTTTCATCGTCACAGGAAAATGGCAGGAAATAGGTTGGAAGGCAGACGAGTTCATGAGAAGCCAAAGTTTGTACAGCGAGCTCTGGGCCCTCCGTCCATAACCCAAGGGACGACCTAAAGAGGTTTCCTCTGTAGCAGCAGTTGGGGTGTTTAATGATATTCGTCAAACTGAGAAAACCTACAACATGCCAGACACCGTGCCAGTTACAGAGCCCAAAGACGGGCTCAACTCTGCCTGAGACAGTTCACATTTTGTACACTGCTAGGACAGACAGATGGTAGACCTACAGACAGGTCACTCACAGGAAATTGTATAGCTCATGCCAATTGCTTGGAGGAGCCAACAAGAAGTGAGCAAGTGGGGACAACTCAGGCCTCATCCAAGAGCTCCCTGACAAGGTCTACCTGGGGGGTCCTCAGTAAGAGAAGCAGCTCCTGGTCCCTCCCGGCAATGGAAGCTTCTGGAAGAGCCATGGGTACCTGAAAATGAGCAAGGGTTGGGTGTGAGGAGGGACCCCCAGGTGCCTGTCAGAAGGCATTCCTCCAGGGGAAGTCACTGGAGCAAATGCCTGCAGCCATTCATGCTTTCAGCCCTCCCTCCCTCAGCTCAAGACTAAAACCTGGGAGTCAATGAAGAATGGAGGAAGTCCAAATGCCTGACTAGGGAGGAGCTCGCCTTCCTGCCCATGTGACCATTTTAAGTGTTGCATCCCACAACAGAGAGAGGGGGGGGGGCAAAGAGAAAGAGAGACAGAGAGAGACAGAGAGGGAGTGGGGAGGCTATTGGAATGGAGACTGCACACTACAAGAAGACCCACTAGAATTGAGGCAGAAGGGTGAAGAGTTCCAGACACTGGATTGAGTAGCAGAGAAAGCATCTAGAAAATGGGGCAGGCCCCACCATGACTGCATGTGTGTTCCCAGAAGAAACAAAGTGGAGGATAGCAAGTCAATGCTAACATACACACACACACACACATAGAATGATGTCACAGAACAGCTCCATGTGTGAGACTGGCCACCAAGAGCAGAAGGTACTAAATGACCAAAGGGAGAGGCAGACAGCTGTAGGAGCACATGGGGTGCAATGTTACAGATGTGTCTCAGGAAGAAGCAAGGCAGGAGGATCCTGGTGGGAGGACAGGTTCCAATGATAAGCTGACAGGGTAGACTGTGTCAAGAGAACACCGCTTTCTCCAAAGTGGTTTACTTGACAGGTGTCAGCTGAAGAAGGGGACAGATGTGATATGAAATAGTTGAATGACAGTGTAATAACTTTGCTTATCTTGTGAGGTTTGGGATGCATATGACAGTCCTGGGACACACAATGTGTGAGTGGATGGGTGGGTGGATAGATGGATGGATGGGTAGATGGATGAGTGGATGAATGGGTGGATGAATGATGAATAATGAATAGATGGATGAATAATAGGTAGGTGGATGGATGGATGGATTGGTGAATGGGTGAGTGGATGGGTGGATGGATCAGTGGATGGGTGGGTGGGTGGATGGATGGATGGATGGGTGGATGAATGATGAATAATGAATAGATGGATGGATGCACAGGTGGGTGGATGGATGGATTGGTGAATGGGTGAGTGGGTGGATGGATGGATGGATGGATGGATGGATGGATGGATGGGTGGGTGGATGGATGGGTGGGTGGATGGATGGCTGGATGGATGGATAGATGGGTGGGTGGATGAATGGGTGGGTGGATGGGTGGATGGATGGATGGATGGATGGATGGATGGATGGATGGATGGATCAGTGGATGGGTGGGTGGATGGATGGATGGATGGGTGGATGGGTGGATGGATCAGTGGATGGGTGGGTGGGTGGATGGATGGATGGATGGGTGGATGAATGATGAATAATGAATAGATGGATAGATGCACAGGTGGGTGGATGAATGGATTGGTGAATGGGTGAGTGGATGGGTGGATGGATGGATGGGTGGGTGGATGGATGGGTGGGTGGATGGATGGATGGATGGATGGATAGATGGGTGGGTGATGAATGGGTGGGTGGATGGATGGATGGATGGATGGATGGATGGGTGAGTGGATGGATCAGTGGATGGGTGGATGGATGGATGGATGGGTGGGTGGGTGGATGGATGAATGGGGATGAATGGGTGGGTGGATGGATCAGTGGTGGGTGGATGGATGGATGGATGGATGGTGGGTGGGTGGATGGGTGGATGGGTAGATGGGTGGATGGATGGATGGGTGGGTGGGTGGGTGGATGGGTGGGTGGATTCAACAGATGGGAGAATGGGAGAATGAAGAATGGATGTCGGGTTGGAAGGTAGAGCCATGGTGGAAGAATGGACATACGGACAAGTGAAGAATGTATCTTCTTGAGCTCATAGTCTGTCCTTGTTCTTAAAAACACAATTCCACAGAATAACCATCCTAAACCTATGTAATGATATCAGGGCTGGGAAAAGGGTGAGATGGGCAAGCGTCTCCACACAAACCACCACGAGGTACTCATGCTCAGAGCCAGGAGATGTCACACACTGTGACCATCACCTGTCTTTCCCAATCTGTTCCTGTCGACTCACCTACAGCTCTCCCGAAAGGTAAACAGGCCACTTTCTAATGGTTGGAGCTTGGCTGAGATATTAAAGTAACACAAAGGCCACCAACACCTCTAGTCCCAGCTCTAGTCCTCATCTTAGTATGAACCATCATGTCAGTGTGAACCATCATGTCAGTGTGAAACACCTCCAGTGTGAACCCTCTCAGTGTAAACCATCCCAGTGTGAATCATCCAGCGTGAACCATCTCAGGGTGAACCATCCAGGGTGAACCATCCAGGGTGAACCACCATGTCAGTGTGAACCATCCTAGTATGAACCATCCAAGTGATTCATCCAGTGTGAACCCTCTCAGGGTGAACCATCCCAGTGTGAACCATCCAATGTGAACCATCCCAGTATGACCACCATGTCAGTGTGAACCATCCCAGCATGAACCATCTCAGGTGAACCATCCCAGTGTGAACCCTCCAGTGTGAACCATCCAGTTGAACCACCATGTCAGTGTGAACCATCCAGCATGAACCATCTCAAGTTGAACCATCCCAGTGTGGACCATCCCAGTGTGAACCATCCCAGTGTGAACCATCTCAGGGTGAACTGAAGAATCTTCCCTCTCCCAGTTGTGGTTTCCTTCTTTGCAAAAAAGAAGGGTGTGCTGAACTTGGGGATGCCCTGGATCTAAATGGGTTGAAAGGAACCCCCACAGTTCCAGATACTTCCAGGCAACCCTTCCTTTTAAATGGCTTCTGCCCCCACTTCCCACATTCCCTTCACCTGATGACATTAGACATTTCCCCTACATCCTTGGCTTTGGGACTTAAAGAGGTGTAATGGTGAGCTACCCAATTCTGTCCCCGTCTTCATGCAAGAGTTATGTGGTAAGTAGCAGCCGCCAGACACATTTCACAACTGCTCTGAAGCAAAGTCCATGGTCAGGCTGACCTGGACAGGTGTCCAAGCTGTCCGCATTCAGGAAGGCATGCTGGAAGGCTGGGCCACCCAGCTCAGAGACCCTCACCGGGCCCACACCTCACTGTGTTGACAGCAGAGGCAGCAAGGAGTCCCTAAAAGCCCTTTGCTTTGCCTGCAGAGTCTGTGTCTTGCTAGGCACGGGGAGGGGCTTTGCAGCTGAGACTCAGAACTGAAGCAGCTAAGGGTGTCATTCTCAACACTCACGCTTGTGACAGCCATGGGGCAAATCCTTGAAAGGATGATTAGGGTATTTGTGTGGCTGTGCATCCTCTGTTCTGATGTTCATAGTTCATTTCCGACCCTGGTAGATCCTGAGCTCTGTGAAGCCGGCTTCTCAAAGCTCGTCTTATTAGCCCCTGCCCCAAGCATACATTTCAGGGCTTGGGAACAAGGCCACCCGCAGAGTCAAGTATTACAGCCCGAGGAGCCACAGACTCCAGCATCCCAGTGCTCCTCAACTTGCGAAACACACAAAATATTTTCATCGCTAAGCCTCTGAGCCTGGAGGGAAGCAAAATCATGTAAGCATGCGACGAGCTTCTTCAGTGTCTCAGAGCTGGGGGAGTCTGGGCTAGAGTTGGGCCAGCTTACTGACAGGACCCAGGAAGAGTCAAAGAACTGCCAGTCCTTCTAACAGACACACCCACCACCATGTCATGTCCACTTCCAAAACTACTTCCACATACCTCCAACTCCACCACCACCATCATCACAACCACCACCCCATCATCACCATCATCACCATGTGCATTCCAGGGAAAGAGAAGATGCCAAGGCATCTTTCATGAGACCACAGCTCAGGACGCCTGGATTGAAACTCAACTGACTTCTGGTGACTGTGTGACTTTGAGAAAGTCACGTAACATCTCTGTGCCTTTGTTTTCTCTCTTAATGTAGATGCTGGGTTAGCACCCATCAGGAACATTGTTTGGAAACCTCTTGCTCAGCACGGCGCAGGGAGTGTCCAGAGCTGCCCATTACTGTGATTTGGACGGGCTGCTCCTTTGTTCCCCAGGGCACTGCCAGCACCAACTGCCTCCCAACAGCCCAGTCTCCCAGAGGCAGATGGAGAAGGAGCAATTAGCCTTCGGTAATAAAAGTACCCAGGTTGTCAGCGGGACTGCCAGAGGGATTTATGAACTCTGCTGAAGCCTGAGCCGCCAGGAGAGCCTATCAGGGGACGCATCCCAGGTAAGAACAAAACAGCCCATCTGTCACGCCAGGCCCTCCCCAGGGCAGGACGTGAGTGAGTGAGCGCCAGAGAACTTTCCTGCACTGCCCAAGCCAGCCAGAGTGAGCACGTGTGGTTTTTCCTAATCAGGCAAAACAGGCAACAACCAGAGTCATTCCGAGTTCTGAGGTGAGGCCACTCTTGCAGGAATCGGGGACCTGAGCACCAGGCAGACTTAGGGCTGCGCCTCGGTTTTTAAAAACAAAGATCCATAATGGATCATCATACATGTTTCAAAGCTTCATGTTCTGTCTCAATGAATCACAGTTCTATGGGTCCTGCATCAGCAGGGAAGCAGTTTTCATGCTACCTGTACATTCATGGTGCCTGAGGACCGCTAGGGCTGCCCTTCCTCCTGCCTCTGCCCTGGAACCTCTGATCCCTTTACCAAGGACCTTCCAGTCATGTTCACCATGTTCATCCACTAGTCTAGCTATCATCTCTCACCTCTGGGCGTTCTCTCTCTCTCTCTCTCTCTCTCTCTCTCTCTCTCTCTCTCTCTGTGTGTGTGTGTGTGTGTGTGTGTGTCTGTGTATGTGTGCATGCATGCAAGTGCATCTGCCTGTCTTTCTGTGTGTCTCTCTCTCCATCTTTCTCTGACTCTCTGTGTGTATCTCTTTGCCTCTGTTTCTATGTCTCTGCCTGTATGTCTCTCAAAGCGCACATATGAACATGCACTCACACACACATACACTCACATACATTCACAGACATGTGCACACACATGTAACACCATCCTCCAGGACATCCCTTCTGTAACGAGTACAAAGATAGCATCTCAGGTTTATCCTTAGTCCCTGCTTCCAGCTAAAAGGAAATACTCTTGGCTCACCTCCACCCGGAAAGAACAATAGAACTGGATTTCAGGAACAGCAGTAATGGCTTCCCCAGACCTGGTCATCTCCTCCATTTTCCCAGAGAAGAGCAAATCCAGGCCCTTCCTCTGCTCACCGCCATAGAAGGTCAGTGCTGCCACACATAGCCTCACCTGGGCCTGACAGATCCACAGAGCTCACAGCACCCACTTGCACACCCCCTGGCACACACGCTACAGCCTCCAGCACCGTCAACACCACTTTCACCACCATCATAGATAGGAAACCTGAACCTCATTCTCACACAGGTATCAGTGACCAAAACCACTCGGGATATTCGCTGAGCCTAAAGACTCCCAACCCAGAACCCCAGCAGGAAGCCAAGTGCTGGGAACACCCGACTCTAGTGGGATCTGCTGCACCAATGGTGATGGGTGACTTGGAGGAAGTAGCATCTCCATGAAAGAGAACAGGCTCCTTCCATGCTGTGATCAGGATCCCAAAGAGCGGCACAATCCTAGGACCATAACAGATGGCATCGTCAAGGCCCCAGGGTAAACATGATCTCTCTTAGTTTCCTTCTTTTGCTATGGTGAAGACCCTGACCTAAGGCAACTTGGGAAAGAAAGGGTTAACTTGGCTTATATACCCATGGTTTCTGAGAGCAACAAAGCTAGGGCAAGAACATAGGGTGGGAATTGAAGTAGAGACCATAGAGAAACATTGATAACTGGCTCAATCTGCTTTCTTAAACAATCCAGGATCACCAGCCTAGGGGATGGTACCACCCACAGTGGGCCGGATCCCCCTACATCAATCTCCAATCAGGAAAACATCCCACAGACAATTTGATGGAGGTATTTTCTCAGTGAGATTCCTCTTCCCCGCTGGCTCTAACTTGTGTCAAGTTGACAGAAATCCAGCCATGACATGAGCTTTGTGCATCACCTAACGCCCCAGGCTGGACCTGCCAAAGGCCTTGAAGATTAATCAGGAAGCTGTGGCAGCTGAACGATGCAACTTCAAGCCTAAAGAATACAAACCCATCTGAAGTCCCCACATTGCTCAACAAAGCACTTTCCAGCCGTCCTGCACTGGGCCCAGCTGGTCTCACCCCCAACCCCCACATAGACCCAGGTACAAGTAAGAGAGATCAACAGGGCAAACACCCAGGAAAAGACGTTAATTCAACCCAAAGAGCATGAACTCAGCCACTGCTGTGTCTCAGTCACAGAGACACAAAACTGACTTGAGACCTGCCCTGCAGGCTAGTCCCAGGATGAGGAAATTTAATCACTTGGCAAGTCCTTGTCACATGCCAGGGCTAGACCCTGGGGTCAGGATGGTGGAGACCCTTGTGGGCCTTTGTGTGAGAAAGGAAGAAAGAAAGCACACCTGTTGGTCTAAGTGTAGATCTGTCAGTGATTTTTCTCCTGACAAGCCTGTCAAGAGGCAACCTAAAGGAGGGATTGTTTGTTTGGGCTCACAGTGTGGAGGCTACGGGGTACCATGGTGGGAAGTATGGAGGCGGGGTTGGTCACATGCATCCCCAGTCAGAAAAGTAGAGAGTCAACAGGAGACAGGGTCCTTAGATGAAAGCTGAAGACACTCCCCCGGGATGGGGAAGACTCTCCTGTTAAATGGGATAAGGAACTGCTGTGGGACAGCCAAGTTCAGCAGGTGACTCACTGTAGGCTTTGGCAGAACCTGGGATACGGCATCTTAGCTGTAGTGCAAAATGGATGGAATGGGGAGCCAATCCCAGAACCTGACTTATATGGACAAACTGACCCTGTAGGGGCCTCGAGGAAAAATCATCTGGAAAGAGCTGTATCTGCTCTCAGAGAAACAGCTCCTGGTTACCCCGGGTAACCCTGCCTAGCAGAGAGGTAGACACAGCTACAGCCACAGCCACAGTCACAGCCAGAGTCACAGCCACAGTCACAGACAGACACAGACCCAGCCACAGCCACAGCCTCAGCCACAGCCACGGCCACAGTCACAATCACAGACACTGTTGCTGTAAAATCTCCTACCTGAATGAGACCAGTCAAGGAAAACACAACTCAATAATTGTGGTATAAATCGCATGCCTAGATTGGGCAGATTTACCGATACCTTACTCTAATCCCCAGCTATGAGATCCCTTATAACTTGCGGTTTATCCAGGCTGCGTGCTTGTCCTCCGAGCTTCCTTCTACTGCAGGCTTCCTTCTGCTCTGCTTCCTCCTGCTTCTACCTCTGCCTTTGCTTCTCCTCTTCTGCCTCTACCTCCTTCTCTCTCTCCCTTTTATATTGAATTCCTCTCAGTTTCTCCTCCCCTAAGCCTTTTTCTCCGCCTCCCCTTCTACTGCCCAATCACTGACTCTAGCCTTTATTTTACAAGTTTTAATTGGACAGAAGGTTCACAAGATGTCACTGGTGTACAGATTCAGTCGTCCTCTGCAGCCCCTCCCAGGAAAGTGAAACTAGATCAAAATACAAGGCTGGGGCTATCCACAACAAGACACAACCACAGACACAGTCACAGTCACTAATCACAGACACAGACACTGTCAAAGTCACAGACATAGACATAGACACAGACACAGTCACAGACACAGACACAGCCAGAGCCAGAGACACAATCACAGACACAGACACAAACACAGACATAGTCATAGACACAGACATGACCACAGACATAGTCACAGACACAGTCACAGCCATAGTCATAGTCACAGACACAACCAGAGACATAGCCACTATCACAGACACGTCATAGACACACTCAGAAACAAGCTAGCTCACAACCATGGGGTGATGTTTGGTAACCCCTCTATGGACAGAAAATTCTCAGAGTGTAATGTTTCCATGAAGCCTGGTATCTCAAGGGGATTGTAGTCAGGGTGAAGAAGAGGACTGTGGGTGAGAAGAAAGGAATGGGAACACAGGAGTGCCAAGCACGTGGTGCACATGTGACACAGGAGTGCCGAGCACGTGGTGCACACGTGACACAGGAGTGCCGAGCACGGTGGTTCACATGTGTACCCCGGCACATGGGAGGTGAAAGCAAGATCAACAGCTCCACATCCTCCTCAGCTACATGGTGAGTTTGAGGCTAACCTGGGCTGCATGAGACCCTCAATCAACAACAACAAAAAAAAAGCCAATAAAACTGCATTGATGTGGGGGTGTGGTCTGGAGAGACGGCTCAGTGGTTAATTAGAGCATACTTTTCTTGTGAAAGACCTGAGTTCAGTTCTCATGTCAGGTGGCTCACAACCACCATTCAGTCTAGCTCCATGGAGTCTGATGCCCTCTTCTGCCCCCCCATGGAAACCTGCATGAACTTACACACATGCATGCCGCGCGCAGCACACACACACACACACACACACACACGCACACACACACACTGAGAAAGAGAGACAAACACATGCATATGCTTTATTAAAAATAAGATAAATATTTTTTTTTAATTACAGAGAGCATCAGAGCAATGCGATTGAGACTGTACAGTACAAACCTTGTGTCCTGGAGCTCATGGGATAGGAAGGGACAAGTCCTTGGGACAGTTGAACGAGCTGCATGGACCCCAGGACACACACACAACCTTCCCCAGACAAAGGGAACATGGCTGGACCTGAATTCCACAGGCAGGAAGTAGGCTGGGAAAACTGTCTGGCCCCAGGGAGACCACTGTCTTCCATTCTTACTCCCAGTGTGACCAAGGCGCTAAAGGCAGCAACTAACCCTCCAAGTGTGAGGCCAAGAAGGATGGTCAAGCATCATGAAAACTTGGCCTGAGAAGGACCAGGACTGACCAGATGTGTGCACCCCACACTGCAGCAGAGCCCAGCCTCAAAACGTCTTTCTGTTGGTGTTTTATAGTGACTGCTAACAGGTACCCTGTGAGCTCACATCTTTGCTCAGAGGGCCAACCCTACACTTGGCTCACCATCTCCCAAGAGGCAGCAAGGTGACCGTCACCTGTCTTATTAGCTCATTAGTGCCTGAGCGAGAGTTACAACATCCAGACTGGACAGAGTGGCCGCTGCAACTCACTGTAAAACTAGCACGGCTCTGCAGGCAGGAGGACACTCGAGGGCCCTCTTCCCAAGTGGGCTGAGCGCTGGCGGGTTCCTTGATGTTTATATTTGGAGATAGAGCATTTGTCGTTTAAAAATAGAATTAATGATATCTTTGTTCAACATGGGAAGACAATGGCTCGGGAGCACTGCAGCCCCCTCCCTCCCCAATTCCCCACAATCTCTGTCATTTCTCAGCATTAGAAAGCAGCTCACAATGTTTCTAAGAATAGCTTCTGCTGGGACCATGCAGAGGGCATGAAATTTACCCTTTTCACTAAGAGGAAAGCTGTTCCCCAAACTTTGAAAGGGTCTCCCTGTGTTTGAAGCCCCATGACATCCCCACAACAATGGACGCTGAAGACATGTTCTTTATCACACTAAGGTTCGGCGGCTGCCCTTTTAGAATCCAAACCCAGCAAAGAGCTGATCCACTTCCCTCTGTTCCCACAGAGCCCCGAACATACTGGCCTGACTAGAGGAGGGGGCATCTCCACAGAGGTCTTACTGTGTAGACATGGCCAAGCACCTCCAACTCTTTGACCCCCAAGGCCTGAAAGGAAGGGTTTCTTTCAGGAAAAGCAGTTGAGACCTCCAAGTGGATCCTGAGAGGTTCTGGGGTGTGTGTGTGTGTGTGTGTGTGTGTGTGTGTGTGTGTGGTGTGAGAGAGAGAGAGAGAGAGAGAGAGAGAGAGAGAATATGAGCATATGTGAGAGAGACAGAGACACAGAGATATAGACAGTCAGATTGCTCTGCCAACAGCGACCTCAGTCTCAGCTAGTAGAACACAAACACATCTAGAAAAGGATGGTGAAGCATAAGGGAGGGAGGATTGCCCAGTGGATGCACACGAAGCCGGAATCAAACAGAAACAACAGGCTGGAGGAAAGAACACATTGAATTTGACGGAGTCAATATCTGGCACCGTAGAGACTTCGGCCACAGTCTGTTTCCAGCTGATCACAAATGTGGAAAAGCTACAGATGTAGCTGGAGTGACTGGGCTTGTGAGTGGGTGGGGTGAGGGTGGGGCAGTATATGAGGTGAGCATGTGGGTATGGGGTCTGCAGGAGCATTGCATGACCGTGTGTGTGCCCATGTGTGTAACAGCGTGTGTGTACCTGTGTGTGTGTGCCTGTGTGTGTGTGCCTGTGTGTGCTCTGTGTGTGTGTCTGTGTGTGTGCCTGTGTGTGTGTGTCTATGTGTGTGCCTATGTGTGTGTGCCTCTGTGTGGGGCCTCTGTGTGTGTGCCTGTGTGTGCATGCCTGTGTGTGTGCCTTTGTGTGTCTCTGTGTGTGTGTGTGTGTGTGTGTGTGTGTGTGTGAGAGAGAGAGAGAGAGAGAGAGAGAGAGAGAGAGAGAGAGAGAGAGCAAAATATGCCCAATGTAGATAAAGCAAAAGTCAGACCAAAAGACTATACTCTAGGAGGGCAGACTGGGAAGAGGCTGAGCTGGGAAGGCTGGGGATGAGTTCCAAGCCGGCTACGACTCACCCTGTCACTAGCTGAGCATAGGATCATCCATGTGACAATTTACCTGTGCCACAGTCTCATCTGTCTGGGGCTCGGGGATGCTGTGTGACCTGACACGGCCGAGCACTTTATTTGTTTATGTCACAGTGCACTTCCTGCTTTCTGAAGACAAATACACAGGCAGTCCTTCCAAGCAGCCTGCTGACAGGGATTCCTGCTGGAGACCTGACGGCCATCTCCCATAACGATGCAGCTGGGGAAAGGTGGACCAAGATTCACACCAAGCACACAGAGTCTGGACAGGGTGTCAGTGCCTTGCTGGACTCAGGCCATAGGCGAGTTAGTGCTCCTGATGTCAAAGGAGTCCCTCACCTCCTGCTGACCATATCAGCCTCTGCTTACCGGGAGGCAGAAGGGATGGAGAGAATCAAGTTCCCAGGTCCCATGACCAGGATTCCAAGTCCCAGCAGTGCCTGCTGCCTTGTGTGCCATGGGAAGTCACCCTGGACCTCTGTCCTGTTTCAGAAGCTAGTGAGACACCTACACCTGCAATCCAGAAATCCCTGAGGTTGTCTGCCGTGGAGTCCTGAGAGAACACTTCTCGCAGTGAAGACGGGGCCACTGGGTGGCTAACTGGGCAGATGCCTTGCAGGGCTGGCTTGGGGTCCTTTGTTGTGTGTACCTAACAAATGAAGTTTTGGGAAAGGGGTGCTTATTTTGGCTCACAGCATAAGTGTTCTGTCCACAGTGGCAGGGAAGGCACAGCAACAGGAGTCTGGAGGAACTGGTTACATTCCATTTCATCCACAGCCAAGAAACAAAGAGATAAATATTGGTGCTCAACTATCTTCCTCCTTTTTTATTCTGTCTGGGACAGAAGCTCATGGGACAGCACTGTCGACATTTGGAGTAGATTGTGTGTGTGTGTGTGTGTGTGTGTGTGTGTGACAGAGAGAGAGGGAGAGACAGAGACAGAGAGAGGGAGAAAGAGAGAGAGAGAAAGAGAGAGAGAGAGAAGAGAATGCACATGTTTGTGTGAGAGAGACAGAGACACAGAGAGACAGAGACCAAGACATAGATAAAGAGATAGAAAGACAGAGACACAGAGACAGACAGAGACACAGAGACAGACAGAGACACAGATAGACAGAGACACAGGTTTATAGTATAATTTAAATAGTCCCTCATTGACATGCCCACAGGCTTGTCTCTAAACCTCATCAAGTTGACAACAATAACCTTGGCACTTGGTACTCACTCTTCCTCTGGACTTTGGAGAAATCCCCCCTGACTCACAGAGAGCACCCCAGAGCCTGGGGAATGTAGGGAAGGGCAGCCCAATTGGGCCCTGCATAAAATGACAGCAAAAGGCTAGTGCCGGGAACCATCACTCGATAAAGAATATGAAGAGAAGAGTAGGTGATGGCGGTCCCTCCCAAAAAGTGTTATGATAATGACGGGGACTGCCATTCTAACACAGTGAAAGCTTTTACAATAATTCAACCATCAACTCTGGGACAACGACTGAATAAATAACCATTAGAAGAAATGCTGTGCTATCACCCTCATGGAGATGGGAAAGTTGTGTTCTATTATTTAGGTTTTGTGGGGTTTCAGAGTCACCCATGTCCTACACAGAGCATATATTACTTTGTTAAGAGCACAGATATTAATTTTTAACGTATGCCTGTGGCTAAAGATGACACGGTGTTTTGAAGGCAGTGATGTAAATTTATCGAGGGTGTAGTGGGTGACTCTGACTGTGGTGGTTTGAATGAAATGTCCCCCACAGGCTCCGGTGTTTGATTACTGTGTCCCCACTTGGTGGCACTGTTGAGTAGGTTTAGGAGGTGTGGCTTTGCTGGAGGAAGTATATCACAGGCGGGTTTTGAGGTTGTAAAGCCTTCGGTGCTCTCTTTCGGCTTCCTGCCTGAGGTTAAAGATGTGAGGACTCAGCCATCATGGCCTCCAGCACTCTGGAATCTTGAAACTGTGGCTGAAACCTGCCTGAGGCTACTGGGAGGCCATTTCTCCAGGCCTCTGACCTTGACACTCACGGGCCAGTACGCAGAGATCCAATCTTATCAGTTCTGTAATTCTAGTGTCCAACTTCGTTCCTGACATCTCTTCTCTCTCCTCATTGCCACCACGACCCTCCCCCACACCTGGGCTCCATCTTTAGTCTCTGAGGCACACCTAGAGTCTATCTCCAATCTCTCCTGCCCCCTCTACCAGTGTTCTGTGGGCTGAACAATGTATTGGAGTCTTGATTTCCAGAACCCACCAGTCCTCAGGACACACAACAAAGGGTCCTAACATCTTCTCCAGGCTCTTCCCAGCCATGCTAACCTTGACCTTGAGATCTGGACTTCCGGCTCTGAGGAACTGTGTCATGCTGGCTAAGTTTCCTGTCTTGGTTGCCCAAATTAGCTAATCCAAGCCCTGCCTGTGCACAAGCCAGCCAAGGCGTGTTTGATTACAGCAGAGCACACCCTAGTGACACTTAAAGACCTCGACTGACTTCCCAATTCACTTAAGAGTCTCGAGTCAGCATGGAATTCAGGCCTCTGATTCCAGTGTTAAGTATGCTGGACCCTGCTCGCCGACCACAGAGACCCACTTGCCACCCACGGGGCCCTGCTCACCACCCATGGGGCCTCACTCGATTGCCCACTTTGCCCTGCTCACTTCCCACAGGGCACTCCCCACCGGCCTCTTCTCTTTTCTGTCTAAGTGCCTTTTCCTTTTGCTCCCCGAACGCTTTCCACACACCCTCCTGCCCCAAGGACAGTGTAAACAGTACTGGCAGAAGGCCGTTCTTCTTCCCACGGCTCTTTCTCCTACTGACTTCTCACAGTCGCTACATCAGCAATGTCTGGGCCTCTTGTCCCAAGTTTCCCCAGCTGTGAGCTCACTGCTTTGCAGGGCCAGGTCAGTCCTTGTTACGATGTTCCCTAGAGACGATGGATGCTGGGGTCTCCACTACCAAGCTACCAATGGAGTACCCCATCACCTTCATTTATAACGCCAAGGATGGCAGACACTGTGTGCAGGCAAAACCTCTGTGTTAAGTCAGGAGACTTTGAAAGATGGAAGTCATTCTGTCGTGCCTGTGCTCAGACCCAATAGCAAACTTGGCTCCAGGTACCGCCACTGAACTTGGCATGGAGGAGCCAATGAAAAGGGGTTCTGAGATGCTGCCTAGCCTCGGGCAACTTGGCTGTGATCGGCTCTCCCTTCTGCTCTTGAGGATGGCACGACTCCCAGGCAGCCTGAGGGTACCTCATGAGCTCCTACCTAGAGGCTACCTCAGTCTCCCGTTTCTCTCTGCCTGCCTCTTCCAGACACTCTAAGGCTCTGTAGGAATATATTCTCCATCAAGCTGCAAGATGCATGAGTGAAAATATAGCAATGGAAGTGGAAATCACACATGGCTCCTCCCAGACCAGAGACAGCTGACATCAATGGCTGCGCTAACAATCCTATAATGCCCCACGAGAATCCCTGAATGCCTTGGACCAGCCATGCTGCCAGTCAGCAGAACAGAAGAGGTCTGACCCACAGGAGAGATGGCTCAAGCCAGACAGCTCATGGATTTCCTTGTCCTTTGGGGCACAGTGAGACCCTGCTGGCTCTAATGTGGCCCCGTGTCTTTGGTGAAAGGATCCAGCACAGGGCTTGTTCCTCTGGCCCAGGCTACTCCTCCTCCTGTCAGGTAGCATTGGCCTTTCGTTTAAAAGCAGCTTCTCTAACTTACGTGTCACAGGCTCGCCCACTTTAAGTGCACATACAGAGAGTTCTTAGTATGTGTGCATGTCCTGTGACCCTCACCGAGTAACTCCAGAATACCCTCATTATGTAAGAAGACCCTGTCTCCATCAGCAACCGCTCCAGTCCCTCATCCCATTTCCCCGCCCAGCATCACTCCCAGCCTGTCTCTTCTGCAATTCTTTTTTTTTTTTTTTTGGTTTTCGAGACAGGGTTCTCTGTGAGCCCTGGCTGTCCTGGAACTCACTCTGTAGACCTCGAACTCAGAAATCCACCTGCCCTGCCTCCCAAGTGCTGGGATTAAAGCCGTGCGCCACCACCGCCCGGCGTCTTCTGCAATTCTAAACTTTCCTGTTAATATCCCGACGTCTCCCACCCACTCCTGCCCTGGTCCTGAGGACTATACCACCCGTACTCTCTTGCCGTCTTTAAACCTGTCAGCCCACCTCAGGACAGTGGAGACACAAAGCGGCCAGGGAGAGAAGAGATGATGACACCCTTCCAGTGAGAAAAGGCCAAGGACTACTGCAGGAGGATGCTCAGAGCCGAGTCTGAGAACCCAGACTCAGAGGATAACAGGGGAAAGCCCAGCCATTTTGAGCCTTGTCCCTCTGGAGCGTGCAAATGTTCTCTCATGATGACGACATTGGAGAGGGAAGAGGGCGGAGCTGGAAGCACCTTTCCCACTGTGAGGTGGCAGGTTGGCATTACTACAGTGGCACATACCTTGTGAGTTCCCTGGGAGGCACCCTGGTCTAATTTGTAAGGAAAGTGGAGCCGAGTCACCTAGCGGCAGAAGCAAATATTGCATGGACTCTACACGTGTCCAAGCCTCCCCATTTCTCCCCTCTCCAGGCAGCTGCTGTACTCCGGGCCCTTTCCTTCTTTCTTGTTCTGTGGGAGCGTCTTTGAATGGAGCCTGATGACTTTTCTGTAGCCACCAGGCCCAGGCCCAAGACTTACCAATTTTTTTCTCAAGTTACCAAAACTATCGCGTGTACAGCTGTGTGGGCATGCGCCCTGACGTCTGCAGGATGGTCAGAGGCTTTCCTGCTGTCTGAGAAATGCCACTCGAAAAAATTGGAAGCCACATATCCTCAAAAACTAAATGAGGCTGGAGAGACGGCTTTAGAGTTAACTGGTTGCTCTTGTACGAGAACACTAGTTTGATACCCAGCACCCACATGGTAGCTCACAACCACCTGTAACTCCAGCTCTGGGAATCTGATGCCCTCTTGTGGCTTTCTCAGGGCGCTGCATGAACAAGGCATATATTCCTTACACACCACACACACACACACACACACACACACACACACAACACACAACAAAAATAAATCTATTTTCGAAATCAAATCAATGAGTGCCTCTGAAAACCAGACACACAAGAAGAGAAAAACATTCCAACTCCACTACGTTCCACTGAACTCCCAGCCAGGGAAGCCCCTCCACATCCTGCGGCCTCACTGGTTAGCTAGAAATGGTCGTCCATATTTTAAAAATAAAGTCCCATGTAATTTAATGGATGTTATTTTTCACCTCATCCTGAAAACAAATACCCTGGGTGGTGAAGGCCAGCAGATTTATGGGGAGGGAAAAGATCTATATTCCCTGGACCAACGTGACGTTACCAGATTGGGTAAGCACTGCATTCACAATAAATTACCCATTGATTAATCGTGCTTCTCGGGCCTTCTAGGGTATTTTTCATGCCGACAGCGATGTATACACAAACAGTGAGTTGGGAAAGGGAAGGGCCTGGGGATTCACTCCACAAAGGAAGGGGCAAAGGCCAGTCTCCAGATCTCGGAACTTCTCATCGCTCACAAAAGGAGGCTTGACAATGAGGGATTCCTGGACCCCACCAACGAGCCGCTGCTGCCATCTATGCAGACAGGCTTAAATGGACACTTCTGAGATAGGAGGTGGCTTCATGGAAGACTGCCCGCCCAGCATGGGAAGGTCTCTGGGTTCCATGCCAGCACTGGGAAACAAATACTTCATTAGATATCATGCACTCCTATTAAAAGGGGGAAATCACTTTTTAAAAAAAAAGAAAAGAAAAAAAAAACCCTGGTGACTACTTTGGAGTATGGCACAGGACACACATGCTCAGCTGCTGGGAAGGCAGGCGCACTACCATCCTGCAAGGTGTTATGACCGTCTCCTACAAGCCAAACATGGCCTGATCACATGACCCCATGCCTTGGCATTTACTCAAAAGCTCTGGAAACCTATGCCAGGGAAGACATACACTAGAAGGTGGATGGCATCTCTTTTTGTAATATCTAAAGACTGAAATGTCTTTCAGCAGGTTAGGAGGGGAACTGACAGGAAACTCATCACCGGTTTAAAGGGAAGACGAGGGATTCGGATGGACCTTAAATGCGTGTTGGAGATGAGAGAAGTTGATCTTTAAGGGACACACAACCTGGTGTTGGTCATGTGACATCCTAGACAAGGCTGAGGCAAAACAATACAGCACATAAGCAGACAGGTGGTGGCCAGGGCCCTGGGGACTGGAGAACTGAAGGGACTCTGTCAGACACTGAACTATCTGGATGGCCCTGGGGGACACACAGCAGTACATACTCATCAAAAAAACAAGATTTTCACAGGCAAATGAGGGATTTTTTTGGTAACTTGTGTTTTAAATAGAGTAGGAGGTCAGGAGATCTTGATGAGATGGAGACCGTGACAGATATGTGCAGTTTGATCCAATGCTGTCACCTCCCTGAAGGAGAAGATAAAGAAATCAATCTAAGTAAATTAGGGTGAGAGTGAAGGTTGACTAGAGACAATGTGTGTTTCCCAGACACGGTAGCCTAGTGGCTTAGAACACCCTGTAGGGTTAGGGTCAGCAAGGCATTGTGCATGTTGGCAGAGACTGAAGGTGGACAGAGAAGAGGAGTCTGGGGAAAAAAACACATGTAGCCAGATTAGAGCCGGAAGCATCAAGATAAAATGCCATCTCACTGAATATCTGTATATATGGAGAGACAGATGAAGATGATGATGATGATGATGATGATGAAGAAGAAGAAGAAGAAAAGAAGATGAAGATAGATAGATAGATAGATAGATAGATAGATACATACATACATACATACATACATACATACATATACATTTATGGATAAATGAAAAATAGATAAATTAATAAACAGATGGATAAATGATAGATTGATTGATGATAGAAAATAGATAAATTGATCATAGATGGATAGATGATTGATAGAAAATAGACAGATATATAGATGATGGACAGACAAACAGGCAGATAGATAATAGATGGATAGATAATAGATACAAAATAGATAGATACATAGATAGATGTTAGACAGATAGATGATAGAAGATAGATAGATAGATAGATGATAAACAGTAGAAAGAAAGCCAGACAAATAGATGATAGATAGATGGATAGACAGATGGATTGATGATAGACAGAAAATAGATAGATGATAGATAGATAGATAGATAGATAGATAGATGATAGATAGATAGATAGATAGATAGATGATAGATAGATAGATAGATGATCAATAGATTGATAAGTTGATTAGATAGATAGGTTGTGGTAGGGTCTCCAAGAGCAAAGGGAAAGAAAAACAGAAAACATCTACATTGTCTGGTCAACGTCCTTGAGTCTACATGTGACCACATCTTTCCTGAAACCCTTTTCTTCCCCGTCCTCCACGGTCCAGCCTTTTTAGCCTCACTGCCCAGGAGTTTAAAGTATCGAGTCAAAAATGTAAGTCACCCAGTATGGAGACAAAGAAACTGAAATAGCATAGAAGACCCAGTACAGGGGCTTTTTCAGCCTTTAGATAGTAACCCTCTGAGAACCTGTGTGCTGGCACACAAACTTTTCCCCAGCAGAAAAAGCCTTGGTCTCAGTCCTCTGTCCAGAAAGTCAGCAATGCTGTTATTGTTTGAATGCAGGTGGCCTTTCAAAACCTGTGTTAGAACTCAGGCCTCACTGAATTAAGCGACAGTGAGGCATGATTGAGTCATTTAGAATTATCTGTATAGTGGGATTCAAAACCTTGGAAGGGTGTTGAGGAGGGACTGGTTAGGGAACTTTGTCCTTCCTCTTTCTGCTATGTATGGGTACCACACCACATTCATGCTCTCCAGACAACATAGAAACAAGGTACCTTCTTAAAAGCAGAGACTAGGACTCAACAAAACATCAAACCCACCAGATACCTGGCCTTAGATCTGAATCCTCCCACTCCGTGAGAAGTCATTTCTATTGTTTATAAACCTGTAGACAATCTTGTTACGGCAATACAAATGGACTTAGATGGCCCACTATTTGCTATTGAAGAAAAAAAACCTTTATTTGAGGGACTTTGCAATTGATATTGAAACAGAGTTCGCTTCCCTAGGAAACAGAGACACCAGCCAGAGCCTAGAGCTGATTAGGAGAACAGGCTCTCAGGAACCTGGTTCTGCCCTTCCTCACCATGCCAGCAATGGTGGATGGGTGGGTTGTCTTCCCACTGCTCTGGAATCTCACCCTACATCGGACGCCTCAAAGCATCTACTCTCTACCAGCTCTGGTTCAGTGGAGAAGGCCCTGACTTGGCAGAGGCATCTGAGATCAGAGCTTCAATAGCAACCGCCAGAACATGCAGTCTTGAACACAAAGAACAAGTCACCCACCAAGGACCCTCAGCCTGTGCAGCTGACTCAAGGAGGAAGTAACCACCTCAGCAGGGAAAGCTGTTCCGGCCTGACCTCAACTCAATACAGCAGCAACAGTGTGTCTCTCCTTTCCCGCTGCAGTGCTGGGCCTGTCAGTGGAGGCTGCTCCTACACAGGAACAAAAAGCACATCGGCCAGAAAGGAAGGCACAAACCAGTCCCGTTGGACATGCTTTCTATGCAGAAAAGTGTGGGACGCCAACAAACAGCCTGTAGAACTGACGGGAGAGCTGAGTAAGGTCAGAAGATACACAGAGCAAAATCAATGTCCCTCGGCGGAGGACTTAAAATAAAATACCATTGTCACACTCAAGACAACTTTGTTCTATAGAGAGAACTCTAAAGATACACTCTCTTAGCAAACTTTGAATATACAATGCCTTCTTAACTATAGTTAATACAATGTACTAACTACACGGTAATATAATTAGAATATGCTCAGTATACAGTAATATAATTAAACTGTACTCAGTATATAAAAATAGAATTACCATGTACTAACTACACAGTAATATAATTATGATATGCTTACTATAGTAATATAATTACCTTGTGCTCACTATATAATAATAGAATTACCATGTCCTAACTACACAGAAATATAATTACAATATGCTCACTATATAGAAATATGATTACCATGTACTAACTACACAATAATATAATTACAGTATGCTCACTATATAGTAATATAATTACAATGTACTCATTACATAGTAATATAATACCTTATATTCACTGTATGATAATATAGTAAAATGTATTAACTACACTAATATAGTTACAATTTACACACTACATGGTAATGTATATAACCATTCACAATACAGAATATAGTTACAATGTATTCACTATACATTAATATAATTACAATATATTCAGTGTACAATAATATAGTTAGAATGTGCTCACTACACAATAATTATAACTACAATGTATCTACTACACAGTAATATAATTACAATATGCTCATATAATTACAATGCATTCACTATACAGTAATATATTATGTTCAATATACAGTTTTGGTGTTCCATATAGTTTTGGTGTGGCCACTATACAGTCATATAGTTACAGTGTGCTCACTACACTGTAACATAGTTACAATGTATTCACTATACAGTAATAAATTACAATGAACTCAAAAGCTCAAGTTCAACATCTTAAATGCAGACAATCTAATATCAATGCAAAGGATTAAACCCAAAGCCTTGAACTTGAACTCAGGCGTGGTAGTGCACACCTTTAATCCCAGTACTCAGAAGGCAGAAGTGGGCAGTCTTTGAGACCTAGAGGCCAGCCTGGTAAATATGACAAGTTCCAGACCAGCCAGGGCTACACAATGAGACCTTCTCTCCTTAAAAAGATGTTTTAAGTGGATTTGAGGCTAAAGTGCTGGCTCTGGGGTTAAGAGCATTTGCTGCTCTTGCAGAGAACCCAGGTTCGGTTCCCAGCACCCATATAGTGGCTCACAACCATCTGTAACTCCAGTTCCAGGGGATCAGGTGCCCTCCTGGCTTCTGTGGACACTGCACAGTGTAGGCGCGCACACACACATAAAGGCAAAACATCACACACATAAAGTAAAAGTCAATACATTTTAAAAAAGAAAAACCTCACACTTGCTGAGCAAGCTTTCCATGACGAGCCAAGTCTACAGGCTCAACACATGCAATGTTTTTGTCAGTTATGCCCAGAGGGCTGGTCTTTGTGGCAGTGTGTAGAGTCACTCATAAATTAAATACTTAGATGTAAATTTAAATAATCCTCTATGGGACTTTCAGAATAAAGCACCAACACCTCTGATAAAAAGAAGTCAACAGTCTAAGTTAATAGAGAGATATACTATGTCCATAGATGGGGAAGCTAAACCCAGTAATAATGCCATTGATCTGTAATTTGACAAAGAGACTGAGCACAATTCCTGTGAGATCCCAGCAAGATTGTCTTGTAGATTGTTCTGGTGTTTATTTTGTAAGGTGAATGGTCTAGAATCATTAAAACAATTTTGAAAAATAAATGTCTTACAAGGCATGGGTCTGCCCTATTTCAAGACTTGCTGCTAGATAGAGTGTCCAAGACTATGCAGGATGATGGAACCTGGATACACAAGACTGAAATAGAACAGAGAGCCCACACTACTTACAGCTGATGGTGGTCCCAGGGTAAAAGGATCTCAATGACAGAAGGACAGCTTGTCCAGCAAATGGAGTTAGACCAGCTGGAGATAGATGGACTAGATAGACAGATAGATAGACAGACAGACAGACAGAACAGACAGGTAGATGACAGACAGGTAGAGAGAGAGAAAGAGAGAGAGAGAGAGAGAGACAGATAGACAAACAGAATAGACAGATAGATAACAGGTAGAGACAGATAGATGATAGATATGATAGATAGATAGATAGATAGATAGATAGATAGATAGATAGATGATAGATAGATAGATAGATAGATAGATAGATAGATAGATAGACAGAAACAGACAGGTAGATGACAAACAGGTAGAGACAGATAATGATAGATAGATAGATAGATAGATAGATAGATAGATAGATAGATAGATAGATAGAATAGATAGATAAGACAGGTGGATGACAAACAGGTAGAGACAGATAGATGATAGATAGATAGATGATAGATAGATGGATGGATATGATAGATAGATAGATAGATAGATAGATAGATAGATGATAGATGGATGGATAGATAGATGATAGATAGAGATAGACAGGGGAGAGAGGAAGGGAAAGAGGGAGTGTGGGAGGGAGGGGGCAAGTAGGTCCTTGGAGAAGATTTAAAGACAGGGTACAGGGTGGGAGGGAACATTTGCAAACCATGCATCATATAAATAAAGCCCCATCAGACATCAGCAGCAGAAAGAAAAGCACCAGGGTCTCTTGTAACCTCCATCCTAATTTATATGCATGAATGAATCTCATTTTCCAGAGATACTGGACAGTTTCTCCAGCCTCAAAGTCCCTAGAAGGAAATGGACCTGAAGGGGTATTTATCTTTAACATTTAGAATTAATTTTTAAATTGTGTTGAATATGTAACATACACTTCCCCTATCCTAATCATTCTTTTCTTTTTAATTTTTATTGTATGTGTATGTTTGTCGGCATGTATGGCATGTATGTATGCACAATGTGTATGCAGTATCCAGAGGCCAGAAGAGGGCATCAGATCCCTGGAAGTGGAGTTATAGATGGTTTGTGAGCTGCCATGACTGCTGGAAATAAAACCCAGGTCCTCTGCAAGAGAAGAAAATGCTCTTAAATGCTGAGGCTCCATTCAGCCCCGGCATCCTAGCAATTCTTAAATGTGGAGTTCACACTGAAGTGGATACATTTACATTGTTAAGCTATGAAGGATAACATTGTCTCAAATGTCTTTCTTCTCGCAAAACAGAAATTGTCCTCATTAAGGAATTCTGTGTCTCTCTCACTCGGCTCTCCACGCACTGGGACTGAGCAGAAAGCAGGGGTCAGGACTCCTTCAATGAGGACAGCAGGAGGCTGGCCCTACCCACGACTGCAGGGTTCACACTGCCCTGGTTGAAGGAATGGAGCCTGGCCCAGGACCAGGATGGAGGTACAGACTGCTGCAATACAGGATCCTGCTACTTAAGGCAGCAGCAAGGCACTGAGCAGCACAGCAGCTCAGGGGCTCTGCGTTCTTCCATGGCGGGACCTGTGTGATATCTGACTCTCAAGAGCCAATCCAGAGATCCTACCAAAGCTTAAGCTTGATGTGTACGAGCCAGGCCTTGGGACAGCCCTGACAGGTGTCACTTACTAATCCAGGCGACAGAGCGTGGAGCGGAAGAGGGGTGGCCACAATAGTACTGGAGTTTACAGGAACATGTCTCCTAATCCCTAGAGAGCACTTGGGAGAAAACTCAAGGCTCCGGTGTAACTGAAAACAAATCCTTTAACAGTCACTTGGGTTAACTTTGTGACAACAGCTGTACCCGACTGATACAGCTGCTCCCACCAGAAGGCCCTGCCCTTAGGACAGTATGTCCTAGTCCCCTGGCTGCTACTTGGTGTTTCCTGAAAAGAAGCACAGGTGGGCTGGGGTGGGTTGGTGGACAGATGAGAAGAGAGGGAGATGGAGAGAAAGAGAAAGAAAGGAAGAGGGAAGAAGAAAAGGAAAAGGAAGGAGAGGGAAAGGAGGAGGAGGTAAGTGGATGGGAGTATGTACGAGGGGTTGGGCAGTAGTCGATAGGAAGAACAATGGAGGGATGATGACATGGATGCAAGGAAGAACAATGGAGGAATGAGAACATGGATGGAAGGAAGAACAATGGAGGGATGATGACATGGATAGAAGAACAATGGAGGGATGCGAACATGGATGCAAGGAAGGAAGGGTAGGTGATGTGGAGTAGGGAGGATAGATTGATGGGAGGAAAGAAGGATGGGTGGATGGACAGATGGGTGAATGGATGGATGGGGAGGAGGAGGAATAGAAGGATGGGAGTATGAATTAAAGGATGGATGGATGGATGGATGGATGGATGGATGGATATGTGGGTGGGTGGGTGGATAGATGAATGGATGGATGGACAGATGGATGGACGGACACATGGATGGGTAGATAGATGGATGGGTGAGTAGATGGATGGGTGGGTGGATGGGTGCGTGGGTAGATAGATGGGTGGGTTGATGGATGGGTGGATGGATGGATGGGTGGATAGGAGAATGAGGGGAGGGATTAGAGAATGAATTAATGAGTAAACTAGCATACATAATGAGCATACAGGGGAGCTCCCAGATGCCGTGAGGATTCTAAGAGCTGCACAGTGCCCAGCACTTCTCGCTCTCTGTCAGTCCCACCTTGCAGCTAGAGAAACAGATGCATCATGTTTCACAGGTTACACAGAAATCAATGCACCTCAACACCAGGAAAAAAATAGGTCATGATTTTCTATAAAACTGCCACACGCTGCCCCGATCAATGACTGCATCCATCTGTTTTACTCTTCCCACTGTCTATTTTTAATCCTCATGAATAGCAGAGGGGTCATGGAGGAGGAAGCTAAGACGTGAGTGTCTGTTGCGATGGGCCTGGATTCAGAGTTCCGAGGGAGACAACAGGTAGGACCTCCGGGGCGGGCAGCCTCCTGCGGGATGTCTGTGCCAACTGGGCAAGCGGGGGTGCATATGGGTGCCTGCTCTTCCCCACAAGCCCTCCACTGCCTCCTTGGATATTGAGCACTGGCCTTCAGTGTCACTCTCAGGAGGTTGTATGTGTATGTGTGTGATGTAGGTACACACGTCTATATAGGGGAACATGTGGAGACTGGAGGACAGCCTTGTATGTCACTCTCAGGAGATTGTGTGTGCGTGGTGTGTGTGGTAGGTACACATGTCTATGTAGGGGCACATGTATGACAACTGGAGGATAGCCTTGGGTGTCACTCTTGGGAGATTTTGTGTGTGTGTGTGTGTGTGTGTGTGTGTGTGTGTGTGTAATATAGGTACACACGTCTATATAGAGGCACATGTGTGGCGACTGGAGGACAGCCTTGGGTGTCACTCTTGGGAGATTTTGTGTGTATGTGTGTGTGTGTGATATAGGTACACACGTCTATATAGGGACACATGTGTGGCAACTAAAGGACAGCCTTGGATGTCACTCTTGGAAGATTGTGTGTGTGTGTGGTAGGTACACATGTCTATGTAGGGGCACATGTGTGACAACTGGAGGATAGCCTTGAGTGTCACTCTCAGGAATGTCATTCACCTCCTCTGAGACAGAATCCTTCACTGGCCCAGAACTTACCCCTTAGACTAGCAAAACTATCACGTGAGTCCCAGGGATTTTCCTGTCTCTCCCTCTCCAGTGTGTACCACAGCAGCCAGAGTTTTATGTGGATGCTAGCATAAACAACCCAGATTCTTATGCTTTCTGACAAAAGATGGCTAACAGCTAACTAACACCCTGCAGCTAGCACAGGTACACACCCACCAAGATTCAGATCTGCTCATTAAAGTAAACCACGAATATCTACTGTTGGAGTCGCAGGAAGGCACCATTCACCAAAGGCTCCGCTTGGACAAGCTCCTGTGCAGTGGTCTGGGCCCTGGATCAGAGAAGATGCCCAGTGAGTGGTTCGGCTGAGGAAATGGTTGAGGAGGCCTGGAGAAGACTCGGGATCCTCCGAGTGCTAGAGATGTCTTTCCCTCCCAGTTCAGAAGTAGACCCCACATCTCACCAACCCCCCTGAGCTCCCAAAGCCTGGCCATGCATGCGAGCTATTGAATAACAGCAATTACTGATTAGCTTGCTCACATCAGTCTGTCCCCGAGGCTCCGAGCACTTAACTATAGTGCTCCCCAGGGTAGAGGACACTGGGGTTCATCTCCAAAACTAACAGCTATTGGAAAGAACCTCACAGGCATAGAGAAACCTCGGGATCCACGGCCAGAACACACCATTAGTTAATCTACTCCTTTTTTTTGAAACTTTGGGCTCATTCGGCTTCTGGGGCAATTGTTGCCAACGAGGCCAGCTAATAAGTAATTAGAAGATAATTAACATTTGTAGCATACAATAGAAACATCTGGACCTACTGACTTATTAAAACCTAAAACTTGATTAATCAGTTGTAGGGAGAGGTGGAAACAGGCTCAGCTACTGGGCTCAGCCTCACTCCCAGCCTCACCTCTGTTCCCCAAGATGCCCAGGCTCCGTGGCTCCAGAAGCAGCCTTGCTCACCTCCCAATGCAACGGCCTCCCTGCTTGCCTCTGAGGCTTACAGGGAAGTTAGAGGCCTGACCCTATCACCCTAGAGGAACAGAAAAGCACAGGACCCACATCCCCACCTATGACTTTCCCTTTCAGTTCTGTCTTTTGTGAGACTGTTGCCTTGGAGCTTGAGGACAGAAGCTGCTCCGGAAGTGACTTCCTCTCCTACAATACAGCATGGCTTCACCTGGGAAAAGGACCCGGGCTCCCAACCCTCTACCATTCAAGAAGCATCAAGTACTAACTAGTAAACTATTCTTTCCTCTAGTGTTCGGTCATTTGCAAAGGTGGGTATCAGAAAAACACTGAATGGCTCATTTCCTAGGGACCGTTTGAAAGACGCCTGCCAGTTTGGTGGCCTGTTTCCCTTCTCTAGTAAAAGTACAAAGAGAAACACATGGACACAGACTACAGGAGCTCCCATCCGTCCCTCCTGCTTTGCAACTGTAGTGCCCTCCTACTCTAACAGAAGTTCTGTCGTGTTCAGTCCCAGAATTCGAACCTTCAGGATTCACTGGTTGATTCACAGTGTCACATGATGTGAGCAGAGCTAATAAAAGGCCCGCCCTCCATTGAAAGGCCCTCTCTCCAATGAAAGGCCCGCCCTCCAATGAAAGGCCCGCCCTCCGATGAAAGGCCCGCCCTCCAATGAAAGACTCACCTTCCATTGAAAGGCCCGCCCTCCAATGAAAGGCCTGACCTCCAGTGAAAGGCCCGCCCTCCAATGAAAGACTCACCTTCCATTGAAAGGCCCGCCCTCCAATGAAAGGCCTGCCCTCCAGTGAAAGGCCCGCCCTCCAATGATAGGTCTACCCTTGGATTCTTCACCTTCCTGTGCTCTTACTGGGAGGTGTAACTTTAATTTTTTTCAATGTCTACTTTTAATGATAGCTCTTAAATGCTTTAACCTCTCTTCTAGCCCACCACCCACCAGGGGAAGTGGGAAAGAAAGATTATTAGGATACAGGGGACCTGGACCTGTTTAGACAGGTTCTTTGGAGCAACTCCTATCTGCATTGTCAGGAAATCAGCAGTTCAGTTCACACGTCAGCAACGGCAGCTCTACCCACTCACAAACACTTCACGGATACACCAGCAGTTGGTGGCACAGCCCAGCAGAAACAGCCAGGTCTCAGGCGAACCAGCATGAGTCAGCAGGAGCAGCAAGACCACCAGAGAGGCCAGAAGTTCTCGGCTGTCTCTCAGCAAAGGAGAGATCAAGAAGCATTGCACAGCTAGCTCTACAAGCAAGCTAAGCCGAGCCCTTGTCACTGTCTGTGGAGTCCTATTTATACTCCTTCCAAACATCATGTGTCCTCACCATGGGTCTTACCTCAGCATGTGTGTCTGTCTAGGCTGACACCACTCTGCCAATCAGCCCGAGTCTGCAGAAGCAGCAAGAAGCCACCAGCACACCACCAGAAGTTTGTTGGTGCATCTCTCTCTATGGAGAAATGTGGCTCAACTAGGCAATGTAAGGCAGACCAATACATGCATGTTGTTAGTGAAGAATCCTTTATCACGTGTCCTTTTATGTGCTTGCTTTAGCAGAACGTCCTTTCTCCTGTGTCTGCTTCAGCAAAACGTTCCTTTCTCCTGTGTCTGCTTCAGCAAATGTTCCTTCATATGTCTGCTTTAGCAAAAACATCTTTTTACTGTGTCCACTTCTGGAAGTCACACCAGCAAAATACCATCTAGCACAACTGACTTTCCAAAGAACCCTTGAGTTTCCACTTCAGGGTGGCTCTGAGAACAGGGAACCCAGAGCGGTTTCCAGTCTACGTGTCCACCTAAAGGGGAGCAATGAGACCAGGAAAGGGTGTGCTGTGGGACAAGGTCGGGGAGTCGACAGGAAGCACTCAGGCCCCAGTTCTGTGGGGACCCTACTCAGATGCAACGGGTTACTTGAACCTCTGACCACTGTGTCCCCACTGTTCCCAACCCTGGCACTGACTCTTGCGAATGCCCCAAGGGTCCTGACTGTTCTGGGTAGAGGGGTCACCATGTTGGGGGAAGTCTCCACACTACAAGGGTGTGCTTACAAGGAGGAAGTAAGAGGAAGGGAAGAAGAGAGCCAGTCAAAAACTGCCTCTGGCATCTGTCAAGTTGACTTAACCAACACATTAGCAGGAAGAAAATCCAAAAAAATTAAAAAGCCCTATGACCATCCTCCTTTGCACCATGGCTCTGGGTGTTTTAAACAGAAAGGCTCCTCCTTTCGTGCGCAGACATTCATAGGCAGCTCGGCTCGGCCTGACTCTTGTTTCCTCTCGGTGATTTTCACTGGGCTCACTGTTGTATGGAGTGGATGGCAGAGACAGGCACTGCTCCCAGGGAGACAGAAGAGTGTCACAGCTCTGGTCCCAGACTCAGAGAGAATGAAAACTTCTGTACTCGGGGGCTCACACGGCCCAGCACTGCACACGGCCCAGCACTGCACACGGCCTGGCACTGCACATCTATAACTCTGAGACGCGGGTGTTTTAGCTACTTCTCTATGGCCGTGATAAAATCTATGCTTAATAATGTTCGTAAATGAATATAATATTAATAAATAAATATGAATTTATTATTTGTGTTTTGGGTTCCAGCGGGATGAAAGTCCACCATGGTCGAGCAGACTCAGCATCTAGGAGCTCACATCTTAAAGCACAGCAAGAAACACAGAGAAATGACCTCCAAAATGCTGTGAGTGTTTAAAACTCACAGAGATCGCCAGCGGGGTGTGCTTCCTCTAACAAGGCCACGCCTCTTAAACCTCTCAAACAGTGCCACCACCCTCTGGGGACTATGTTCTCAAATTCCAGAGACTACTGGGGACATCCCATTCGAACTGCACAGCGAGCAAGGAAGCTATAGTAAACCGTGGACGGCTCTGGACATGATAAGCTATGGAGACAAGAGCAGACTGTTCCAAGGGCCCTGCTGGCTGGTGACACGGGGGACTGCACACGACTGAGGGGAATCTACCTACCCACTGTCTGCCACATAGCACCTGACTCACTAATGGGGGCACAGCGCCCCTGCTGGGGACCCAATGCTACTGCAAGGGAGTAGTACACCTGCTGTAGCCCCACCCCTGACAGAAACCCCATACTCCAGCAGGGAACCTCTGCTGGGTACCCAGTACCTGCGCATACCTCTGCTGGGGATCTGATACCTCTGTTGGGGACCTGATGCCCCTAATGTAGTCCGTGAGCCAGCATTAGTGAGAAGCTCACCAGAATTCTAGCTCGGGTTACCTGGATCTCTAACCTGTGATCTTTCTGCCACCTGCTATGCATCCAAGCTGGGTTGTAACTTCCGGCCCCAGCCTCCCTCTCCAAAAGGAGACCGGGCTTCTGACTTTCGAGGGAATACGGCAGCTATGCGTCATTCCCCGAGGCCCCATGGCCGGAAAGAACGACCCTGGAGAGCCACCAGACAGCCCATAGAGGGAAATTAGCCAGGAGAGAAAATTCAGTCACTTAGGGCCATGAACCTGTTTGGCAACCAATTTGCAGACAGCTTGTCCTTAACTTGTGCCACTGGCAAGGTCTGCACAGCGATTTGGGTCTATCAACCAGTAAATTACAGGCAGCCGCACCGCTCGGTCGGGCCCGCTGCAGAGCCGAGATGGAGAGGCCTGGGATGACTGACAGCTCCAATAAATGCATTCCTGCCAGGAAAATAGCATTACCATGCCGAGGTGATTCGGAGAGTATTGAACTTCGAGAAGAAAGAAAATAAAAGCGAAATGTCCCTGGCGCTCCCACACGCTCCGTCATGACTGCTGGGCTCAGGGGGAAGACAGGGAACCCGCCATCAGGTAAATAGCTCGCTGTCCCCAGACAGGGAAGCACCGTATCACGTCAGGGACAGACAACCCGAAGTGGGTGTCTGACACCAACACAAACAGGAATCCTAGGGCCTCGGAGGTTGCCTAGAGCAGCCTCCCGTCTCACAGACGGGGAAACTGAGTCACAGTAACCAAGACAGACCTGTGCCAGACAGATAACTGGAGCAACTTAGTATGGAGACCCTGGTGTTTCGGGACACTGATAAGGCCCGCAGAGACTGATTCGGCAGGCTGAGAACAAGGCAGCCCCCACATGCCCCCGGCTTGCTGCTTACTTCCTCCCTGTAGCTGACACTGGGAATCTGTCTTACCTGGCAATGCTGTCTGTGCTTCAGGGATATCCACTTCTTTCCCCACACTCCCATCTCCCTGCCAGCTGAGTCCCTGTCCTGCTCCAAAAGAAGTCCTGGGCTAAGCTCAGGGAGGGCTCGCTGGTAGCTGCACCTCCCCCTCCACCTGCCATGGACCAGGGAGGCAAGGGGATAGACAGGGCCAGAGACCCAGGAATATACATGTGTCAGCCACACCCAAAGGCTGGCTCCCTTACTCATGTTTGTGATAATTCCCTCATCTTTAGTGGAAGCTGTTGGATCGGCGGCTGACCATCCAGGACCCTCAGCTCCATGACTGAGTGAGTCTGGGTTGCACTTGGAGGAGGAGGAGTCAACTGGGGAAGAGAGAAGGTGTTGTATGCCCAGGGCTATCCCTCCACTCTTACTGAGAGACTTGAGCTACTCCCTGATATTGTCCAGTCTCTCAGGATTCTCACAGACAGGCTCACCTGTGGTGAAGGACTGAGCCTTCTGAAGGTGCCGTTCTCTCTCGCATGTGACTTCTTGTGCGGTCCCCTGGATTCTTCTCGGTGTTCTCCTCACACACTACTTTTAAGTGTTCTTAGTGACAACCCTAAAAATCTAACTTTGAGCAACTAAACACCATACTGGAGGCTTGGGTGGAGACGGACCTTGGTAGGTGCACAAAGTTGTCAGCTTGACACAAACACAAACGAGATAAACCTGGGAAGAGAAAGTCTTCGTCGAGACTGGCCTGAAGGCAAGGCTGCAGCCATTTTCTTGGTTCACACCCTCAGGACCCTCAGCACAGCCTGACCTGGTGTTGACCAGGAATGGGAGGGGTTGGTGGTCAGTGTGTCCATAGAAGGTGGTGTCTGGGTGTCCTTTCCCAGGGGTCCTCTCTGCAACACGTGTCAAGGGTACCCAAGACTTGCTTACTCAGGTAAAATACACAGACATAGAAGGAACTATGGTGGTTTGAATAAAATGGCCCCTAGAGTCCTATATTTGAACTTTGACTCCCAGCTGGTGGAACTGTTTAGGAAAGATTAGGAGGTGTGGCTTTGTTGGAGGAGGTGTGTCACTGGGGGTAGCCTCTGAGGTTTTGAAATCCTATACTAAGCCCAGTCCCCCACCTGTGTGTGTGTGTGTGCTGTGTGTGTGTGTGTGTGTGTGTGTGTGTGGTGTGTATGTGTATATGTGTGTGTGTGGTATGTGTGTGTATGTGTGTGGTGTGTATATATTGTGTGTGTGTGTGTGTATGTGTGTGGTGTGTATGTATCTATGTCTATGTGTGTGTGTATGTATGTATATGTGTCAATGTGTGTGTATGTGTGGTGTGTATGTGTGTATGTACGTATATGTATGTATGTGTATGTATGTATGTGTGTGTGTATATGTGAATGTGTATCTATGTGAATGTGTGTGTGTATGTATGTATGTATGTGTATGTATGTGTGTCTATGTGAATGTGTGTATGTATATATGTATGTATGTATGTGTATGTATGTGTGTGTATGTATGGGGTGTGTGTCTCCTGTTTATAAATCACATTCATGCTCTCAGCTACTGCTCCAGTGACATGCCTGCCTGCATGCCACCATGCTCCCCAACATAAAGAGAATGGACTCACCCTCTGAAACTACAAGCAAGCCCCCAATTAAATACTTTCTTCTGTACGTTGCCTTAGTCTCTTCGCTGCAACAGGACAGTGACTCAGACAGTGACTGACAAAGGACATTTATCAGGTTCTCAGAACATAGGAATGGGAGTGGAGCCAGCGGGGAGTATGGCAAGCCCACTCCTGCTACGGTTCCCACAGGAAAGGGTGGGCAGGCAGATGGCAGGCTCTGGGATAGAGCTGCTCTTGGCTTTCCTGCACCTGAGGTCTTAGCAGTAATACGACCTGCTGTGAAATAACGCCAGAGGAGCTTGGGGTGACTCTGGATTGAACATTTGCATTTGGGGACCTCTCCCCAGTCAGTTTGCCTTTCTAGGGATCCCCTGGCTAGACAGGGCTGCCCACCCTCCAACCGCAGACCAGATGCCAAACCATCAGAATACGGACAGAAAATCAGGACATGTTATACACAGGCTCTGTGGAATCCACGCCGAGAACCCTCGGAGCTACCACTGACCCTACAGAGGCTTGTATGCAAGAAGCCACCAGCATTCCTCCAAGCAGACTCCACTGAGATCAGAGGCAAGCCATATCTAGTTACACTCTCCATGCTAGACCAGAGTCTCTGGAGTGGAGTGTAACCCACATAATCCATCAGAGACCCCACCTGGGGGCCTAATCCAGCTAAACCACCTGTGACCCCAGAAGCAAATCACTCCTCAGCTCTGTTGATATGCATGACAATACCTGACTGGCCAGGGTCTTCTCAACTCATGATCTTTGCAAGCCTCAGACTCCCGGTGATTCTTCTCTGCTGCTTCAGAACTCTTTGGGGTGAGAAGGTCTTGCTTACAAACCCCCGCATGGAAAGCATCCTTCCACAGAACATGTGTTTTCTCCGGGGTCTGCCTGGAGCTTACTCACCCCTCTCCATAAGACAAGACTCGAGAAGGATCCTCGTTAAGTCTCCTGTCCTCGGAGGAGGAGGCTTCCCTGAAGATAAGGGCTGTCCCCACACACTTTCAAAGATGACAGTAACCATCATGTTTTCTTCTGCTAAGGCCAGGAGCTCCGCAGGTGCACCGAAGCCGAGGCCCTAAGGGTTGTGGAAGATTTGTTTTGTTTGTTTGATAGTTCTTTTCCCCAACACAAGAATGAAATAAAGGCCTGTCCTGACCTCTGGGTATAACATGCTCTGTGACAGGCAATTTCAAAGCGAAAAGGTCAGCCAGAAAGAAACCGCTGTCTCAGACTGGATCCCACACACAGCATTACCAGGAGACAGTCCGTGTGTCATACCCTGAATTCCAACGAGGCTGGGAGCAGAATGTCGCTGGGCCATGGAAATGAAGCCACAGGTTTATGTTATCTCTCATCTTTTCCAGACGGATGTTGCTGAGAACTGCTCATAGCTTCGGCCCTCCTCAAAGGCCCAGGTCAAGAGAGCCAGTCCGACTTGCCCCTTCTCAATCCTCCTGGAGACCTCAAACCCAGCACCTTTCTCTGGTCCTTCTTACCAACTGCAAGTACCACCATCAGAGTTTAAAACTGGGAAACACTGGGACCCAGGTCTGAAGAGAGAGCTGCCCCTGGCTGTCCTTGGTTGTGGGGAGATCTGGACAGGAGGGTGACCTGGGTACAAGAGCCCAATAAGGAAGACACTTGAGTGTGCCTGCAAATTGTCTATTTGCATGTGAGAGGCTCTCCCCATACCCTACACATACACACACACACACACACACACACACACACAGAGAGAGAGAGAGAGAGAGAGAGAGAGAGAGAGAGAGAGATCACAGAGTGCCAAACCACCAAAAATACAATTCTCAGCTCATACCCAGTCTCTGTCAAAACCCACCCTGAGATCCCTGAGGCTACCAAGAACACTCACAGGGGCAAAGAGCCCTGCCCCCACTCCCACAGGGACCCTAGGACCTATATTCCATCATCCAATGAGAAGCTGAGATAGTAAATCTTAGCTGTCAACTTGATGTGGGATCAGTTAACTTCTGTTCATGTCTGTAAGGGCATCTCCCAGGGAGGTTTAACTGAGGAGAGAGAGCCTCCCCTGGAGAGCACAGCACCTTCTGGAGGCAGCCCAAACACCATGGTCAAAGGGCAAAGCGGTGCTGCCTGCCAGCCTTTGCTTCTTAGGCACGCCTGTTATATGTTGTGACTTCTGCTATCTCTATACTTCACTGACTTCAGAGCACAGGCTCCTGGCTTTCCAACAGGGACTGAAGACCAGCCTCCCCAGGGCTCCTTCAGGCCTTCTGAGCCACACTAGGACTACAGAGGCATCCGACCTTGTAGACTGAGCAGTTACAGATTCCTCAGCCTCTCCAGTGGGCAGATGGAATATCTAACAAATCCCCTTCTATAAAATATACCTTCTTTTTGTTTTATGCCTCTAGAGGACCCCGACTAATTCAGAAATCCGGCAGGTGGTTCTCTTCCCAGAAAGGAGGGGAGTCTCTGTACATGTGTCTCTTGTAGACTTGTGCAATCAAAAAGTCCCCAAGGCAAACCTGATGGAGAAGCCACCTTTCCTGAGGCGCACGTAAAAAGAGGAAGGAGGACGTGGGGAAACGTATTTATGAACCAAACCTGAGACATCCCAACCCACAACCTCTTTCTGTGATAGAGAGACCCAAAGAGGAAAAAGTTGGGTCCACGGTTGCCATAGTGACAGGTAATGCAGAACTGGGACCATTGCGGCTCCCTAAAGGACCATGACAACACATGTCCATATCTTAAACCATCCTGGTCTGGTGTCAGGGGGGAGCAGAGCTGCCAGACTCTAAAACCCTAAGTTTTAAATTGCCCAATTAGCCAGCCTGGATTGCTCCGGCGGCACACTCTGTCCCCAGCCTCCTTGGCCAAGAAATAATTCTGAGATCGTTAATACGGGCTCTGCATCTGTTCCTGCTCCACCTGGAGACTGGCCAGTGGCTCCCAGGAGCCCAGCTCAAGTGCAAGAAAAGTTACAGAAAGAGTCCGAAGCTGCCTTTGTGTCTCAGCAATCTGGGGGGCAGCAGGAGGCCCCTGGGAGGCCCAGTGCATTGTGGGAATGAACATGGGGAACAGGCCGACCATTGCAAAGATAAAAGGCCCTAAAACCTGCTGCTGCCATGGCTGAGGCTGCTACCAGACAAAGCTCCTCATCTGTCAGAACTTTCCTCTAGGGGCACCACAATGCCTGTCCTGTTGCTGCCACCAGTCGGGATGCTGTCACCACCCACCACCACCAGCACCGGGTACAAAATAAATCTGATACAGCTTCAAAAAAGATCATCAGATAAGGACATCAGCCAAGCAGCCTGCTCCAAAGGCACAGCAGACGGTACTCACAGCCTTCTAGGGAGCCTCACAGCCTTCTAGGGAGGGACAGCCACTGGTTGGCCCTGGACAGGTTACTGGACAGAAGCACTCATATCTGTCCTTGGGGTCTCAAAAACAAGGCTCCAGGAATCTGTGATGGAGAGAATCAGAAGTTTGCCTGGAAAGCAGTTCTTTGCCTGCAGTGTGTGTGTCCTTGGTTAGTAGGGGGGAGACCAAGCTTGTCACTGGAGGCACCTGGAGCCAGAGCCTCTGGGCTCAAAGTTCAGTGGCTGCATGGAGGTTCGAAGGAGGGAAGATTGGTTTCTTAGAACCCCCCTGGAGGCTTATCCCTGGTGAGAGCATCTTTGTTGACAGTCTCACAAACATTCTAATAAATAAGGGGGATACACACTCACACAGAGGCACACAGACACACAGGCATGGACACCCCCTTAGTGAAAAAGCTAAGCTTCACAAAAGATATAAAACATGGGGGAGCAGCCAAGACTTAAGCCCTGATCTGCCCCGTGTAACACAGAGGTGGATACCATGAGGATAATATTCCTGACTCACGTGGCCTCATGACCTTAGCTGCCTGGAGGGGGAGTCAGAGCTACTGAGAGAAGAGGCCCCCAGGAGGCCAGCTCTGTTCTCCCTGCTGGTCCATCCCAGACACCAAGAATCTACGCACTGTCTCCTTCCACGTGGGAAAGGTAGGCGAGCAAAGCCGTGGGGATGCAGGCCCCACACCTAGGTGGGTACACAAAGCAAGCACTGCTACCCAGCAACACATTGGGTGGCAACATTGTAACGATCTGAATCACTGCAAAGTCAGCAGAAGATGCTGCCTTGAGGGCAGTCCACTGTTCTAAGCCTTGATCACTTCCTAAACCCAAGCCCAAGCAGGCTCGGGCTACAACCTAATGTGCTAAGGCACTGTCCCCAAAGGGAACACGGTAAAAACTAGCTTCTCTGTTACCTGTGCTCTGGGACTACTTGCCGCCAACCCTACCTGCCAACACAGACTCCTGGAGCAGGTGAGAAACAACCAGCATGCTCATCTGAATGCTGCTACAAGCTCCTTTAATACCCTCCACCTGTGCCCCATTGGTCCCAAGAAAGCAGCTCTTCTAAACAGCAGCTCCCGATTAGCTGGCATTGTCTGCACCAGCAATCCTTGGTCTCTCATGCAGTCCTCAATTAGGTCCTCCTGCAGGAGATCTTCTGAGCACAGACCCCTGGCGTTTACATAGAGGTGGCCCTCTGCTTCTGCTACATTTTTCCAGGTAGGGCATAGTCACCTGTAATTTCCAGGAAGCCCTCCCTGCACTCTCAGAGCCCCGAGACTCACACTGTCCACACCCCTAACATATCCCGGAGGTGTGCTAAGAGATCGCTCCATCTTCCTTGAATGTGCAACAAGACCCGGCACAAGTGGACAGTGTACATCGGCGTTTGTTCATTCATTTGTCTCCTGGTGGGCAAAGATGCGAGCCTGTCTTCACACACACAGAAACTTGTCAGAGCCTCTTGCATCTTTAGAGCTAAAATAACAATGTTGCAGAGCTAATAGTAACAGTAACAGCCAACATGGGCTGCAGGCCCCAGGCCAGCACTACACAGACACCTCACCTGTCTCAGTCTCCAGGTCTATACTACTTTGTGTGTGACGTGGATGTGTCTTCTCAAAGAATTGATGGCTTGTGAGTTGCCACCAGCAGCAACTCAGAGGCAAACACTGCTCATCACCACAGCACGTGAAGGAGAAACACCTGGGGTGGGGGCAGGATTAGAGGAAGGGGGTTGCAGCCACATATGAGATAATACATAGATTCACAAGGGTCTGTAACTCCAGTTCCAGGGGACCCAACGTCCTCACACAGACATACATGCAGGCAAAGCATCAGTACACATAGCGTTATCTACAAAACTATACAATAAGGGACATGGACAAGGATGCTGACATTCTATATCCCTGGCAGAGAGGTTAGAGCTCTGCTCAGGTATCAGACTACCAAATGCATATGGTAGCTTTCCAGAAAGTAAGGCTGGCCAGCAGTACCCCGTATGCATCCACACCTTGCAGAAGCAGGTGCCCACAGCATGTGACAGCGGCTGTCCACAGATCGTCCCAGGCCGGCGGTGTGTTGTAATGGACTGATTAAGTTTCATTAAGTGTCTTTAAACAATTACTACCTGCAAGGCCGCTGGAAACCATGGCAATTAAAGTCTAAATTAAATGCCTCTTGGAAATTTCACTTCTGGGTCTAAATCACTAATTGTCAACTCCATTCCATCAGACTGAGCTGCCGTTTAAATTCAAATTGTGACCAAGGATCAGGTCAGAGAGTTTGGGAACGAGAGGAACAGTTAATGATCCACCCAGGTTCAGAAGCAGTGGGCTGGTACATGCGTGTTCACTTTGGTCTTTCTTGGCTTGTGATTCTGTCCCGGAAGTCGGTGGGTGTGTTCTGCCCCGCCCTCTTCCTTATACCACGATCTGGGACTCATCCTCCCTGCTTCAGGAGATAGCTCCTATCCTGGTTCCACAGAAGTTGACGTGGGACTCAGATGAAGATGTAGAACTTTCAGCTCCTCCTCTACCATGCCTGCCTGGACCTGCCATGTTCCTGCCCTGATGATAATGGACTGAACCTCTGAACCTGTAAGTCAGCCCCAATTAAATGTTGTCCTTGTAAGAGTTGCCTTGGCCATGGCCTCTGTTCACAGCAGTAAAACCCTAACTAAGACAGCTGCTTACTGGCTTGTTCCCCCTGTATTGGTTGAGTCCATTCTCTTACACAACCGGGACACCTGCCTAGAGGTGGCACCGCCCACAGTGGGCCAGTCCCTCCCACATCAGTTGTCAATCAAGAAAATGCTCCACAGGCTAGCCACTGGTCAGTCTCTCAGAGGCAGCTTTTCCACTGAGGTCTCCTCTTCCAGATGTGACTAGTTCATGTCAAATTACAAAAGTTAAGTATCTCAGGCACTGGTAGAAAAATTCAAGTGTCTACCTGTCTGATTATGAGTGAGCACCCGGACCTGTCCCCGATGTCACTGGATGCCCAGAGCTGTCATGGGGGCATTCTCTTTTTTTAAATCATCATTATATGTGTTTAATGGAGGGCATTGCACCCAGGCATGTGCACGGAACCAGAGGTCACCTTTATGGAGTTGATTCTCTCCTTTCACCCTGATGTGGGTTCTAGGGATCAAAGTCTTCTCATTAGACCGTGCGGCAGACATTTTCCCTACTGAGTCCTCCTTCCAGCCCTTGGGGACACTTTCTCCATGTGTGTACCTCTCCCCTCTCCCCCCCCATTCCGCATATCAAAGACAGAGGCAGCAAGATGCTGGTCTCCCCCTGCACAAGGGAAGCACCTGGCGGGTGGCCCTGAGGTGAAGCAGCAGTTTCAGGAACAGGCCATGTAAGATTGTGGCCTTAGTGTCACGGAACAAGAAGAGAGAGTAGCCATGAGTCGGGTGTGGACAGTGCTTCTAGGGGCTGGGGAAGCATGAGCCCGCCGGAGAAGTCACAGATAAAATAGTATGGACCCCCAGGGCAGTGGTTCTAAGCCGGAGCAGGTGTAGGGAGGCCTCAGAACCAGGAAAGAGCCAGTCCACATTTACAGTGAGGGAGACGGTCCCCATTACCAGAGGCTTATTTGCGTGTTGTTAATATCGGTTGTCAATCTGATAGGTTTTTTAATCACCATAGAAACAAAAATCCCTGGCCTTAACCATTGAGGACCATTCCGACTAAGTTAACTAAAGTGTGTGGGCACGCCCATTTCACAGGCTGGAGTACTAGAGACTGCATAAAGAGAAGCCGACTAGGCACCAGCCTCCATCCCTCTCTGCTTCCCAACTGCAGATGCAGCCTGACCAGCGGCCTCGCATCCCTGCCTCCATGCCCGCCCCCGTGACCGACTATGAGCCAAAGTAGAGTATCTCTGTTCCTTAAGCTGTGTCTTTGTCACAAGAAACAGGCAAGTCATTAACACACTCTCTACCGCTGCAGTAATAGATGGAGCAAACATGGAAAGGTTCGCTGTGCGGCTCCTTCAGGCCCAGGCAGCGCTTCCCAAGGAAGGGTGGTCAACATCGTGGTGGCGTGGGAGCCAAGATGGGGGAGGGGCCGACGGGGGGCGGGGCTTGAGGATCAGCGCAGGAGCGGGGCTGCAGACAGAAACTGCTGGGCTCACCTCAGCTCACTCACAACAAAGGAAGCATCATCACCAGAGACAAGGAGGCTTTAGGTGAATGGAGAGGTGGGGTCTGCCTGCTCCATCCCATCCTTCTACCCGCAAGCTCCGCTGGAGTAATTCTCAACCTCCGCACCTCATACCTCAGCCAGGAGAAATCCGTGACAGAGGAGAGGGGAGAGGAGTGTCTATCTTTGTGAGGTGTTTAATGGTGTCCCTCACCGCCATCCTATCCCTTGCCGTGACAAGCAACATGTCTCCAGATACTGCCAAATATCAAGTAGCAAAATAGCCAACCTGCAGCTGAGAAGCACAGGCCCAGTGAGAAGAAGACTTCTCACGATGCCCTGGACACGAAACTGCAGTTCTAGGGGTGTGGAGGCAGGAGGATTGCATAGAGATCAATACCACCCTAGACTACATAGCCAGGCCTCATCTGAGAGGAAGAGCTGGAGACAAGACTGAGACAAACAAGACTTCGGGTGTAGCTCAGTGGTAAAGTACTTGCTTAATGTGAGTGAGGCTCTAACTTCGATCCCTGGCGCCAAAGAGAAGAAAATAATCAATTCCCTCTCGCCCCTTCAACAATTGTTCATTAGATGCCAGACACAGCGGATGCAGAACTCACGCCTGAAACCAGTCACGGACAACACAGGAAGAAAGGAGCTACACGCTTGCCATCCAAGGAGATATGAACTGTGACCCTCAGAAGATGGCCTGCCATCATTCCTCCACTCAGCTCAGGAGCTGGCTGGAGCCATTCCCTTGGGTTTCCAGAAGTTCCAGCGACCTGTGCATCCTACATGTCCAAACTTCTCTACAGTTCTCTACAGTACAGTCTACCACAGCTTCTCCACCTCGCCGCTCTGGACTGTCCTTCTTCCTGACCCTCCCCTGCATTACCAAAGTTGACTATGTATGCTCTGGGATCAAGCAGAGAGGAGAGAGCAATTAGCTCACCAGCAGCCCCAGGCCTCCACTGTCGTCCAAGGGAAGCCCTGTCAGAATGTGAAGAGCAATCGGAGGGAGCCCTTGAGCCCCATATTCAAGGAATCAGCTCCAGAGGCTCAGCCAAGGGCAAAGGCTGAGGGTGGGTCTCTGTGGTTTTCACCAGTGAGGACATGTGGCCCTAAACCCATTGTCATTTTACACAGAGGTTGTCCTGAGTCTACTATCAGGTCCCACTCCTTCGGGCAGTGCCAGGCATAGCACAGCCACTCTGCAAAATGTTTGCAGAGTTGTGTGCATGTGTGCACATGCATGGACACATGCATGAGTGAATAACTGCATGTGTGTGCACACGTGTGTGCGGATACATTTGTGTGTGCATGTGCATATATGTGCATGCCTGCATATGTGTGTGTATTATGTATGTGTGCCTGTGTGCATGCATGCATGCCTGTATGTGTGCATGTGTGCATATGTGTGTGTACATGTGCATGTACATGTGTGCTGCATGTGTGTATGTGTGTGCACATGTGTGCATGCATGTGTGAGTGCATGTGCTTACGTGTATGTGTGTGTGTGTGTGTGTGTGTGTGTGTGTGTGTGTTTGCGTCTGTGTGCATGCGTGCACACATGGACACCAGAGATCAACACAGGACAATTTCTTCAGTCTCTCTCCACCTTATTCTTGTGAGATAGTCTCCCCCAGTGAAGCTGGAATTCACCAGTTCAGCTGGGTTGGCTGGCCAGAAAGTCCCAGAGACTGCCCATCTCTGCTTCGACCTCTGAGATTACAAATAGGCACCACCACATCTGACTTTTTACATGTGTTCTGGGGATCGGACTCAAGCCTTCATTCTTGAAGGGCAACCCTGCTGTCACCTGAGCCGTGCACTTCCCACCAAACACGTCTCTATCTCCTGAGTGTTCCTACCTCTGAGATGGTACAGCACTGTGAACTGAATAGGACTCAGGGAAGCTCATACTATACCTGCAGCTAGGAAGCCCAGTGCTGGTGCCCACAGATCCCAAGCTACAGTTGTAGCATCATGGAATAGCTGGCCCTGCCAGCTCACACACTTGGCTCCTGCAGACAAGCACTGAGGACGCTCAAACACACAAAGACCCTACTAAGAAAGAGCTTCTCTTGACAGGGGATCAGCCAGCCACCCTGCTTGGTGCCACCCCAAGAAGCTTCAAGGGAGCCCATCAGCCTTGACAGGTGAGACTTTGGGAGTCTCTGTGGAGATGACTGTTCCAGAAGCTTCCCCAGTTCCGCTGTGGAAGCCTCGATACGTGTGAGGCCAGCATGCCAGTCGGGTGCCCTGCACTCTTAATTAAAACCTGTAAATGGAACTTGGGAATTTAATTAACAAAGCAAGAGCAAAAATGGAGTTTTGGGGGATGTTTTGTTTAACACATCTATAATCTTTCATTAACAGCCAGAAATTTAGATTGCTATGCATAAGCAATGAGGAAATAATAAATCAGAAAAGACGTTACAGAGAGCCACTAGCTCTCCACCTGTCAACTCAGGGAGCAGTTTGGAGTATCCTGCCCCAGTCTCCTGCTTCAGCTCCCTCCAGGAGGCTGCGTGTCGCCACAATTCCCTTCCCAGGGGAGACATGAACGACATCTACCCTCCTAAGGTTCCAACCACAAACTGAGGTGCGAGTCCCACAAAGTTGACTGAGGGAACCAACGATTCATTGGGCTTTCTTACAGAGCGATGGCTGTGGGGCTGTGGACAGGGACACAGGAGACCTGAAAGCAGCCACACTGGAAGGCGACTGCAGGGTGATGGCTGTGCAGATGGAACCCTACTGTACACTGTAATTCTTCCCAGAGACCCCCAGGACCGAGTGCAATCAGAGCAGAATTGCACAGAACTGGCTTCTGGATCAGCAAAAGTCGTGAAGATGGTGGCAGTTTACATCAGGGGATAGTCCTGAACAGCCCGTGTGAGCCTCAAACACTTCCAGGTGGGCATCGGTCCCCGCTCAGGAGCAGCTGTCCAGCAGACTAGGGCCAGAGAGATCTGCCAACCCTCCAAAGCCAGCAAGAACAGCAAGAAACAAATGGGATCTCCATGTCTGAAGAGACCCCTCTTCCTCTAGACTCCCTCCCCCACACTAGTGGGGAAGGAGATGAGGCAGGTGCTGGAGGAGTCAGAGACAGTGGTGGCAGGTGTCTATGTGTCCCCTCTGTAGATAAGGAAACTCAGGAGAGTGTCACTGCTCCATCCCGGGAGCCAATTCCTCAGAGGCCTCACATTTCGGCAGCTCTTGGGCAGAATTTTCTGGCCAGGCTATCTTTTCAAGGATGCTTTGGTAGAGACAGTCTCTGGGAGCAGACAGTGTCTGCCATAGCACCAGGGCACAGTTCTTTTCAGTCCTTCCAAAGAAGGTAGATCAACCTGGAAGGCAAGACCAGGAACCTTGCCTGCAGCGCACTCAACAAAGTCAGGACACAGGCTCCTCTTCTGGATGCATTGTCCACCATTGTCCTATGTGACAGCTGTGGAGTATGGAGAGAGGAGGGAGGGGGTGAGGAGGAGGGTGAGGAGGGAGAGGAGGAGGAGGGGGAGGAGGAGATGGGGAGGAGGGAGAGGAGGGAGAAGAGGAGGGAGGAGGAGGGTGAGGAGGAGAATGAGGGAGGAGGGAGATAAGGGGTAGGAGGGAGACAAGGAGGATGAGGAGGAGGAGGAGAAGATGGGAAGGAGGAAGGGAGGGGGAGGAGGGCAGAGTGCTCACAGTGGCTGCAGGGCAATGGGAACCAGCAGCCAGTATCTCTGCCCCAGCGTCTCATGGAGGATGATGGTAGGCCTCCTTGCGACCTCACACCAGGAAGTCACACGCTTCACAGCTGCCTGGGCTTGTCCTAGTGTCTCATCAGGAAAGAGGGGCAAACCTGGACTCCTTCCATGCCAGGCCACCACCCTGGAGTGCTGAGACGGGAAATCACCCATGACAGACAGATGCCAGGCCCTTAGGTGCAGCCTTTGGTCACTGGGAGTCCTGGCCCCACTGCTGGGCCACAGAATGGCATCTCAAGAGATGGCAGAAGGTGTACACATCTATGATGACAGCTCAACTCGGAAGTGTCCCCAAGATGCCAGCCTGACCACATACACACACACATACACACATACACCCACATGCATAGACACATACACACGCATACACACACATGCATACACATGCATATACATGCATACTCACACATACACAGGCACCACACACACACACAGGCACACACAAGCATATACACACAAACCACAGGCTCACACACCATACACTCATACACGTGCTCACACCCCCACACACACCTATTACATTGCTGCATCCTCTTGCATGCACAGGTTTTAGACGTCCTTTTTAAAGCCCAGTTCTGAAATAGAAATGGAGCCACCCTCTGCAGAGTACAGAGCCCCATCCAGCTGTGACAGTGCAGCTGTGGGACAGGAGGGGATGAAAGCCAGGACGCCACACACACAGACGCCACTTGATGAGCTGCTGGCCCTGGAGCCCAGACTGGAGGACTGGCTGCATGTGTCCCCAAACCCCCTGGGTTCAGCGACGGTGGGGAAGTCATTGTTTTGCTGTTGGATTCCTGGTGTCTGCAAGAGCAGATAGCACACTGAAGGGGCTCAGAAACCATCAGAGAACAGAGAGGGGGAATAGAGGGAGGGGGAAGGAGGGAAGCAAGAGGACATGGTAATATTCAGGACTAAGGCTGGGAGTCTTCATCCAAACCTCTGAGTTAAAAAAAAAAATCCATGAGCAGACGGGTATCCCCCACCACCCAGTGACTGTCGTCACTAAGGGCCAGAGCCCCTCCTACTTCCACTGACCAGCGTAGGGCTGCTCTCCTGTAGCAGAACCACAGCAGACCCTGGGTATGAGGGCATTGAGAGACTGACTGAGCAGCCTGTGAAGGTGCCACTCTGCACTGTCATCTGGCCCTAGTGAGTCTGCCAGGAAGTGCAGGAGACAGAAGATGCCCGGGACTGTTGCTACATAGAAAAGATATGCTTGTTAAATGTGTCCAGCATGTAGAATCCATGAGAACACCCACTGAGAGATAAAGCAGTTTTGGAGGACACAGAAGCTCACCAAGGGCCGACATCTAGAAATAGGGACCAGAAATGGAGGCTACCATCAAATACAGTGCTCCTTCCTCAGGCCAACAAAAACACAGTCCGCTCCGCAGGACTCCGACGGGCTTCATCCCGCTATGGCATCCATCCCGACCCCACCAGGAGAGGGTTCACTGTCAGCCAGTGGGTGGATCACCATACTCAGCCATGGACTGTATACATTGTATCCTACGGAGCTCAGCCCAAATGGAGCCGTTAAGTCGTAGCACTGGCATTAAAGGTTACCACATCTGTCTCCATCCCCACACAGCACACAGGCTGAATAATTAAAGGCAAAATAAAGTTTCCAAGCAACATGCCTGCACTTTCTCCAGTGGACACAGCTCCTCAAGGGCCACTGAGGCAAAGCCTGGACCCGAGTGGCAGGGACCCAGATCTCGAGCAGCATCCCTTAAGTAACCCGTACAAGGTACCAACTCTGTGTCTCCTGGGTCATATGTCAAGGGATAATATTTCTTTTTGCTGGAAGACCTTATGGCTGACTTGGTTGATGGTTTAGAAATAACTATACTGTGTGTATGTGAATGTGTGCTTGTGAGTGTGATGTGTGGAGTGTGTCAAGATTGACTACAGAAACCATTCCCACAGGAATAGCAGGCTACGGCAGGTCTGTCCTCCAATCGGGGACGAGGAATCTTCTCCACTATTGCCTCCTCCATTAGCCCTGTCCACCACCTTTCCCCCAAACTAAATGATGGCACGCTGCCCTCATCAGATAGCAGACTTGAGGTGTAGACTAGGAACTTTTGGGCTCAGAGAACCACTGCTCCCTCAGCAAAGGAAGCCTGTATTTTAAGAGTCTGAAAGTCGCTGAAGGAAGACCCCAGACTCAGATATAGGCAAAGACAAAGGGTGTTTGTTCTGCAGAACCAGCCAGCATGCGAGGGTTAACCATTCACCAAAATGGCGACCCCAGACAAAGGCACCAGATTTCTTATAGGGAATCAGGGGAATTTTCTAGAAGGATTAGGTCATCTCTAATGTGAAAATGGTAGGGGCCAAAATGGTGACATTTGTGCAATTTTGATTGGCTAATGTGTTAGTTCTTCCATATTTAGAGAGTGGGTGCTGCAGAGGTCACAGGGGTCGGCTTCTGATTGGCTTGTGGCGGATGGTTGGTGGTCTATATTCCTATGTCCTGAATGCTTTACCCTTGGATGAGATTGGGCTGCTCAGCACAGATGGCCCATCCTGAGATAAGGTATTTTTCCATTTTTGTGGTTATCCCCAGGCTGTTCTTTGGGAGGGGGTTTATGGCCTTGTTCCTGGAATTTATGATCTATCCCTGGAGCTGGTGACCTATGGCCTAGTTCCTGGGACTGGTGGCTTTCTTTTTAAAGTCAGGATTGGTCCTAAAATGGAGACCAACGGGGCCATGATGTCCTTACACACTGACCACAGGCATGACCTCCACAGGACTACCAGAGAAAGACTCCTTTTGGCCGAGGGTCCTCTAGAGCTCACCAAGACTTGTGGTAACGAAAACTCTGCTACAAGCTGTTGGAAACAGTTTTGGCTAAGTTAGGCATTCAGGAGCCCAGGGAATCTCAAGGCTTCTGAGGAGAGCCCCAAATGCCTACTGCTGTCAGAAAGGTGGGCAACTGGCTGTTTGATTGACCATCTTGTTGGTTAAAGCAGCCAGGACAGCAAGGGAGAGTCCAATTGCCACAGATTAATGAGCTAGGCTGCACTTCTGGCTTGCTGTGCCCATTGCTCTCGGCTGGCTCCGGCTGGCTACCCCATCGTTGACCCTTCAGTCACACCTGGCTGCAGAGATTGCTTTCTGTTGAGCAACAGCATTTGTTACCTTAAGTGTGAACCTCACAGCTTTCAGCCACAGGGCATTAAATGTGCTGAAATCAACTTAAAACAGCTGCTTACAAAAGACTCATTTAGAAAACCTCAACACACACGGATCCTTCAATGAACCCTGACTTTGTTGAGACAATTTCCTAAGCAGCCACAAGTCTGAAGCACAAACAGCCGAAAAGGAAACTTTTTTTTTTTTAACCAAGACACAAAATCTTGCCTTAAGTTCGTCACAGACATTGGAACAATCTCAGAATTTTTGTTGCGCTCGACATAGGAACTCAGCTCGGGTTTTGAGTTGGTGTCTTTGTAGTGTAACCATGTTAAAATCAATAGATTTTTCTCAAACTGTGATATTTACAATTAAGGAAAGGTATCAATGTTTCTTTGTATGTTTTCAGCTTTGGTCTGATTCCATTTTAGGACCCCAAAGATAGACTAAGGGGTTCACTAGATCTCTTTGTCCCTTCCCCAATATGGCCACATAGAATAATCTCCGTTGTTTACTATTTAAAAAAAGAAAGTCAAATTGCACCATTCGTTTACCCTTGCTTATTTTCAGGATATGGAGTGTTCGTGGGGCTTCCAGGGGCTGGAAAGGCTGGTCAGCTGATAAAGCACTTGCCTGCAAGCCCGAGGATCCGGATTCGATCCCCATGCTCTAGTTTGCTTCTTTGCTGTCTCGATAAAACACTGACCAGAGCAACTTGTGGAAGAAAGGATTTATTTCATCTTCAGCTTGAAGTCTGTCATTGTGGGAAGCCAACATAGGAACTTAGAGTAGAAACCAGAGGAGGATCTCTGCTGACTGGCTCTCCTTCTATGACCCAGACCCCTTCCATACCAAATACCCATTAAAGAAATACTCAACATGCCCACAGGCCAATTTGATGATGGCCAGTTCTCCAGGTGAGATCCCCTCTTCCCAGGTATATCTGTTTTGTGTCAAGTTGACATCTTAGCTAACTATGCCATGTGGCAAGCATGAAGACCTGACTTTGATCCCCAGAACCCATGGGTTTTTTTTTTTTGTTTTGTTTTGTTTTGTTTTGTTTTTGGGTTTTCGAGACAGGGTTTCTCTGTGTACCCCAGGCTGTCCTGGAACTCACTCTGTAGACCAGGCTGGCCTCGAACTCAGAAACCGCCTGCCTCTGCCTCCCAAGTGCTGGGATTAAAGGCGTGCGCTACCACCGCCCGGCCAGAACCCATGTTTTAAAGGCCAAGTGTTTGTAATCCCAGAGCTAGGGAGGTGGAGGTAGACAGATCCCTGAGGCTCGCTAGCCAGAGTTTAGTTAGTCTACCTGGTGAGTTCTAGGCCAGTGTAAGACCCTAACTCAAGGAATAAAAGGTAGACGGTGACTAAGATATGACATCTGAGTTTGGCCTCTGGCTTTCGTGAGCATGTGCACACTCACACACTCACAAGAGAAGAAAGCAGAGAAGCTTCTACCCCTCCTGCAGGCTCGGCCTCCCTCAGCCAGAGGGAGCTTAGCATGGGGTTCCTCTGACGCTTTCAGATCGGCTCTAAAGTATTTAATCAGTTAAAAGACACAACCCCAAGCAGTTAAGGATAGACTAAGACAGACACTCCAGACACTGAGGGTGGGGTGCACACAGGCAGAACCATCTGGAACCAATCTGTCATTCTGTGTCTGTCAGCCAGACTGCACAGGTTACCACAGAAACAACAGAAAGCAACTGGCTTGTATATGAGTCACATTCTTTCTAAGTACAGGTCAGGAGCGGTGCAGGTGCTGTGGTGTGTGTGTGTGTGCTGTGTGGTGTGTGTGTGTGTGTGTGTTACTGTGTGTGTGTGTGCTATGTGTGTGTACTCTGTGCTGTGCTGTGAGCTGTGTGTGTGTGTACTGTGTGTGCTGTGTGTGTGCTGTGTGTGTGCTGTGTGTGTGTGGTGTGTGCTATGTGTGTGTGTGTGCTGTGTGCTATGTGTGTGTGTGCTGTGTGCTGTGTGTGTATGTGTGCTGTGTGTATACTCTGTGCTGTGCTGTGAGCTGTGTGTGTGCGGTATGTGTTGTGTGTGTGCTGTGTGTGTGTGTGCTGTGTGTGTGATGTGTGTGTGTGCTGTGTGTGTGCTATGTGTGTGCTATGTGCTATGTGTGTGCTGTGTGTGTGCTATGTGCTATGTGTGTGCTGTGTGTGTGCTGTTGTGTGTGTGTGTGTGTGCTGGTTGTCGTAGTTGTGTGTGCTGTGTGTATGTGTCTGTTGTTGCTATGTGTGTGTGTCGTGTGTGGCTGTATTGTGTGTGTGTGTGTGCTGTGTGTGTGGTATGTGTTATGTGTGTGCTGTGTGGTGCTATGTGCTATGTGTGCTGTGTGTGTGTGCTGATGTGTGTGTGTGTGTGTGTGTGTGTGTGTGTGTTGTATGTATGTTGCTGTGTGTGTTGTTGTGCTGTGTGGTGTGTGTGTGTGTGTGGTGTGTGTTGTGTGTGTGCTGTGTGTATGCTCTGTGTGTGTGTGTGCTGTGGTGTGGTGCTGTGTTGTGTGTGCTGTGTGTGTGTGTATTGTGTGTGTGTGTGTGTGTGTGTGTGTGTGTGTGTGGCTGTGTGTGTGTGTTATGTGTGTGTGTGTACTGTGTGTGTGTGTCGTGTGTGTGATGTGTGTGTGTGCTGTGTGTGTGTGTTGTGTGGGTGGTGTCTGTTGTGTACTTGGTGTGTGTGTGCTTTGTTGTGTGTGTTGTGCTGTGTGTGTGCTGTGTGTGTGTGCTGTGTGTGTGTGTGTATGTGTTGTGTGCTGTGTAGGTGCTGTGTTGTGTCTGTGTGTGTGTGTGTGTGTATGTGTGTGTGTTGTGATATGTTGTGTGCTGTGTGTGTGTGCTCTGTGCTGTGCTGTGAGTTAAGTCACACATCCCTCACTCTTGTGTAGCTGAGCTGTGGGCAGGTAACTGTGCCGATGTGTGCTAATGGCGTGACAGACCAGAGTCATGGGAACATGAGATATGAGCCAAAATACCATCCGTGGAAACGGCTGTTTGACGTTATACCGATTAGACAAAGAAGTCTAACCTTCTTGATCCCTAAACCTAGCTAGGGACACTAAAGGACAGATTGGTTAATCATGAAAAGAGTTAACCTCTGACCTAAATGATGAAAGACAGATGGATAAATGAGATGAATAATTTTCCATTATGCATAGATTTTTATCTTATCTTTTCAATGATCTAGCTTTAGCATATTAGGGTTGATTGGATAAGATAAAATTGATAATGGTGGAGATAGATAGATAGGGAATGGAAGCATGGGGGAAGGAGGATGAGTGGATGGGATGGAAGCATAGGGGAGATGTGGTGGATGGATGGGATAGATGGATGATGAGGTAGGTAGGGAATGGAAGATAGATTGGTGAATAAATGGAGGAAGTAAGAAGGGAGAGATGAGATGATGGATGGATGGATGGATGGATGGATGGGGATGGATGGAAAGAGTGGATGGCAGATAGTGGGTGAAAGTGTGGTTCTATGGTTGATTGGGTCAGAGGAAGAGCAGTGGTCACTGAAGAGGGAGCAATAACAAAAGAAAGAGTGAGGCTAAGGAGAATATGAACAAGCCATAAATAGAACCATTAGTCCCATGACATCCAGCAGGCCCATGTAGCCATCTGCGCCGCACAGCACCGCGCACCACACCACACGCACACACACAACACACCACTGACACATACAGACCACACATTGAACACACACAAACATTGACAACACAAACACACTCACATTACGATGACACACACTGACATAACTGACACACACAGATACACACACACTGTACACACATTGTGTGTATTCATGCCTGAAGTGGAAACTTCTAGTTTCTTTGGAAAGTCAGTTATGTCAAATGATGGTTTGCTGGGGCACACGGGTGAAAGGGTATCTTGCTAAAGCAAACATGTGAAAGAATGTTTCCTGAAACAGACACAGGTGAAAGGTGTTTTCCTGAAGCAGACACAGGTGAAAGGATCTTGGCTGCAGCAACACATGAAGACTCCTGATGAGGAAGTGTAAATGTGACCCCACAGACAGTGGGAGAGGAGCACTGAGCCTTGGTTTGGTTTGCTCCGCTAACATCAACGCATGTATTGGTTCGCCTTACATAGCTTTGTTGAGCTCAGCTTTGATAACACCACCATTGAGAGAAACTCACCCAAGAACCGCTTGTGAGGTTCCTGAGGCAGCTTGCTGCTTCTGTGGCCTTGCCTTAGGCTGGTGGGTGAGCCTGGTGGTTTCTTCAGGATTAAACTACAGCTGCTGGTTCGTGCCTAGTGTCTGCTTGCTGAAAGGGCTGGTCTGTAGCTGCTGAGTCATGTTTGGTGTTTGGTACTGGACTGAATTGCTGCCCAAGAAGATCAAGCTCACCCCCAAAGAATTATTGCTGAACAGGTCCACTTCCCCCACATCCTAATAACTTTTCTCTTCCACTACCTCTGCTGGGTGGTGGGCCAGAGGAGAGATTGACCCTTATAAAAAGTAGATTGCAAAAAACGTATGCCTACACAAGCCAGTGTCTCTGTAGATATACACATTTTCATGTGAGCCATGTGCACAGGTTCATCCATGTGTATTCACATGGGTGTGCACATTTGTGTGTGTGTGGTACATCAAGATAAGCTCACCTGAACCATCCGATAAGACCTGTTAGGACTCTAAAGCGTCAGAAGATGGTTCCTCACCCACGTGAGCCCCCATCACTTCAGATGCTAGGAACAGACAGGCTCTGTCAGTCAGCTGACTGACAGACACAGTTTCTATACAGAGAAACATAGCAGAGAGGTAGAAATAGCCATGAGGAACATCTGCAGTTCCCAGAACCCATTACTGAAGGCTAACAGTCAAATGAACCACAGAAAGGGCTGCCCTTCCATGGCTGGAATAGGCCATCAGTTCCAAGACAGTCTGGGTAAACTCTGACCTTTCAAATCCAGGACACAACTCCTTTATCAGGACAAGACAATGGTCCCAAAGCCCCATGGAGGTGGACAGAGTCTCAAAGCTGATGGCTGCCTCCCTACCCAGGGGAGCTCCTGGCAGAAGCTGGGGCAGGGTCAGCAGAGGGGTCATGACACAGAACATGTGGCCGCAAGCTCCTCCACCAAGCTGTAAGCACCCTGGGCACATCATATACAAATGCCTGTGTCAGCAAGGTGGCCCCACAGTGAGGGCGCAGAGTCCTGTGTCCAGACAGCATCTTCCCTCCTGTGTTTCATGGTTCCTAGGACTGAGCTTTGGCTTACACCACACACACACACACACACACACACACACACACACACACAGAGGCAAGAGCCATTAATGGGTCCTGAGTATGTCAGGATGGGTGCCAGACCCTGCAAGGCTACTCCCAACTCTATAAGATCTCTAGACAGAGCCAAGAGGAAGTTCTACCCTCTGTCTTGGAGTATCTGGGTCCAGCTAGTAGGAGATTCTATAAACAGCCACACTGAGGCAGGCCAGAGCTGGATCTGAAAGAACCAGATCCATTAACCCCAGTTTAACTACGGATCTGCACGAAGTCTGGTTTAGCCTGGGCTATTGCTAGCCCAGCCTGTGGTACAAGGCTCTGCATCTGTGAGAGTCCTTTGTTCCTGTCTTGTTTTTCTCTTTTTTTCTTCCACTTCCTTTCTCCCTTTCCTCTCCATTCCTCCTTCTTGCCCTCCCCCCTCCTTGGTCTTCCTTCTTTCTTCTCTTCCTTCCTCTCTGTCTTCCTATTCTGTTGAAGCTACTCAGACCCTTTCAGGCAAAAGATCTCCCTCAGTACCCACAGGACAGCAACCCAAGGTTCCAACTTCTGGCTTGACCTAGAGGCCAAGGCTGAACACTCCTAGAGCTCAGGACCCGGAAGTCAGTATGGGCCTCAGCTCTGACCTCCTCATCTCCCAGGAACAGGCGCGTGCACACACACACACACACACACACACACACAACCATGCTCAGACGACTCATGGAAAACCCGGCCCTCACCCACGATAGCCTCATCCTGTTAGCATGGTTGGACAGGCCGCCAAGGACACTCTGAAGGGATAAGGTATCTGCATGGGAATATGCTTGCTTTCCCAACAGTGGGGCCCGAGGGGGCGGAGCCTCTCTTATCCAGGGGCCTGAGGGGCCTGAGGGGGCGGAGCCTCCCGAGTCCTCTCCCGTGTTCAACATCTGACACCTTGGGGAGTGAATCTGGGAATGGAGAGGCACGTGGAAAGAGGCCCCTGGAGAGGCTCACATGCATGTGCATATATATTCCAGAAAGAAGTACAAACCTGCCCCCGTTACCACGGCAACCAACTCAGCTCCAGCAACGGCTTTAATTGGAAGTAGCTTATTTGGCTGAAGCCCCAGGAATAATCAACGGGAGATTAGTAACATTAAAAACCAGCAGGAGCCAGGAAACATCTCCGAGAGGATGGTGACAGATAGGACGGTCCCCCTGGAACCACCGCTGATAACAACAGCCGTTAAGCTCACCCAGAGACCCGAGCCTCATCAGGCCTGCGCAAAAACTAAGGATCACTGCACCAGTGATTTCCCCCCATTCTTTAGATCATTCTTCCATTTACACATAGGGACCTCTCTGGAGTTCAGAGAGGTTAAGAAGATGGCCCGAAGCCACACAGGATTTGAAGGTGGTTTAAAACGATCCCAGGGGCCATTTCATTCACAAGCACGCAACCCCAGCCGTCTGTTTCTTGAAAGGCCTGAGATGCAAAAGAGTTTTACAGCTTTTCCAAGGTGGCTGACACCCCAGGGATCCCAGACGCCTAAGTCACCAGTCAGGCTTTCTCTGCCTGGACACTAGCCTCCACCTCAAGCCTGCCGGGAGCCTAGTGCCCCCTAGTGGCGGTTATGGAGCACTGCATGATTGAACCCCAGACCACACACCCCCAAATGGTAAAGAGACTGGTCTAAAAGAACTCCTTAGGAGAGGCCTTGGGATGCTAACCTAAAGGACAGTGTGGTCAGCACCCAGCAGCTTCACAGGTGGGCATGGTCGGGGCAGTGGAACCTGGAAGGAGCTGTCCTGACTCCTCTCTTTCCTACTGAGGTACCAGACGGCAGGGAAGGCCACTTGGCACCCCAGAACTCCACTACCATCCACAAGGTGCCCAGAGGAGAGGTGATGCTGGCAAGAGATGCTGACTTGGGCTAGGACTCCCAGAGGCTGATTCCCTCAAGAGGTTATTGCTGCCCTGGACAGAGTCCCTGGACTCTGGATCTTGGGTGCTGTGTCTCACCCCCAGAATGGTGCTGGTGATTTTTAATGACTGCTCCCAGAGCGACTATCCCGGTAAGTGTCTAAGTTTCAGGCTGCTGTAAGCACGGTACCAAGTCTGATGCAGGGGTGCCTCCCAGCCACGGAAGAAGGGAGCTGCCTCAGTGGTGGGCCTCCAGAAGGATATTTTTATCCGTGTGTTTATTCGCTGATCAATCTAAATTACTTTTTTAAGGCAACTGGCATTTACTCAACTGTCAACTTATTAAATCTCCCCATCCTGAGCGTCGCGAATTCGCAAGTCACCGTGACTCCAAATAAGAAGACTTGCAGATCAAATAGTAAGGTCAACAGCACACAATACTGTCAACAATCAGAGCCAACAGTCGGCAGCAGAGCGGAGAGCCTGGCCACAGATGCCAAGCCTCCTAAGGAGCTACCTGTGTCCCCACAGTGCAGCCAAGACCAAGCCAGCAGAAGACCCAGGGCTGGACCACAATGCCGTCTAGCCTGCTCTGGGGCTGAAGTCTTCAGACGTAAAACATCCAGCCACAAACTTCATCGGAAGCTCTCACAGGATGCAAGAGTCCTTAGAGAGGATCTCTATTTGAGAGGGGCAGGGAAGATTCCACAGGACAGACATCAGAACTGGCTGAGGGCTTGTCTCATGGGAGTCTCTCATTCAGTCACAGTTCCAGGAAGGGGGTGGGGAAAAGAGAAGGCGTGCCATATCGTTGCTTCCTGCTACCCGGAGTCTATGGAGACCCCATGGAGAATGGATTGACTGACTCTCTGTGGCTTCTCTCAAAAACTGAACACAGAGTTGTAGAGAGGCAGACAGTGCCTGCAGGAAGCTGGGGAAACTTAAGAGGTCATAGGTCTTGGAGAATCTGGAGCCTGGGCACAGCTCCCACTGGGAGAGGTCCCCAGCAAAGGTAAATAGCAGTTTCTTCCCCAGAGCCTCCAGGCTTCCAGGGCCCTCAAGTGTCAGGCTAGACCCCCAAAGCAGGCAAGTTTTATACAAATTGGGACATTTCCTTAAGATTTAGAATGCCCCTAATCAAAGGGCAGTAACTCATGCTCCTAGGGTGGCTTAGTCCCTCCCCAGGCAATTGCTGGGAGCCACATGAGCCATGACAGGCACCGCGTGTCCTAAACTATCGGGACCGAGAATGCGTAGCACAGAGAACTCAGTACAGTCCCCCACGGGCACAGCTGTAACTCTGTCACTCAGCACTGGGTATTCAGTCGGAGCCTGCCGCATGCTGGACATGTGGTAACGGAGCCGAGAGCTTCACAGACTGGATCCCTGTCCTTTTAGAACTGATGGGGACACTCAGGGAACAGGGGAACCTGTGAGTAATCCAGTCCTCAGATGAGACTTGGACAGAGGAAGAGGGGCAAAGGTGCAGGTCCACAAGAACATGAAAGAGATAAAAACAGAGAGAGCGTCATGGATTTTTAGAAAGAGATGTGAGAGAGAGAGAGAGAAGAGAGTAATGGAGAAGCAAGAGGCAGCGTTACCAGGGGGTGGGGAGACAGACAAACCAGAGCCCCTCAACCAAGTCCTCAGCTTCAACACCAACTCTGCCTCCACCTCAGACCAGCTGTGAGTTCTGCTCAGGCCTGGTCCGCAAAGCTAACCCTTCACTTTCTAGACTGCTGTACCCCAAGACTGAGTTAACACTTCAGCCAGGAAGCCCCAATACAACAGCTTTCTACAGTCTAGATTCGTCCTCCATCCCCACTGTACCTCTACAGAGCATATCCTTGCCGCAAGGGTACAAGTCCTGGGAGGCAGAGACAGGCCTAGGACATGGGCAAGGGAGGCCGAGGTTCCAGCGGCACAGGCTGCTGCAGGCCGCAGCGCAACCCTGAGCAGGGAGAGACAGAAACGCTTGGAGCACAGCTGCTCACTGGAGAGGTCACAGAAGCGTCAAACTGGAATTATTCTGAATAAAGGCTGCCGTCTGCCTCACGAACCTGAGGACAGCAACAATTTCTGTTATTGAGAGAGGCGGCTTGCTCTCAGAGCTGAGAGTGCAGGAATATTTGCAAGTTGTATGCAAATTCCACTTCCTTTAAGTTACTTAAAGAGCCATGGATAGCAGGAGCTTCCCATTAAAAATGACTGTTCTCTCCTCTCCATTCCAGGGACAAGAGCTCCCTCCTTTGTCACTGGCTGGCCACTTGCACAGAAGCTCCTACTGTCGCCTGGCGGCCTGGTGGCACTAGACCCAGTGGCTGAGACTCAGCTTGGGCTGGTGTGAGGTTACTCTGGGCTTCCCACCCCTGTGTCTTCCTTGAGGCAAGGGACCAGGAGTCTGATACAAATAAGACACAGCACTTGACCCCATTGTGATGTAGGAGACCAGTGGGCTTGGTCCATCAGAGGCTTGAGAGACAGCAAATGTCCCCAGGAATCCTAAACTCCAGGGCACTGTGGTCTGGGCCACAGAGAGCAGGCATGGATGTCTGATGCTGTAGGCTGGGGATGAAGGCACCAGCTTGGCTCAGAGGATGCCTTCAGAGGCACAGGGAGGATGTTGTAGAAGTTGTTACTACATATCACACCCGGAGGGCTCCTGACGTGCCTCCAATGCCAAGAGATGTGTCTAAGGCTGGGGACAGCTCCATTTGTGAGCTGGCACCCAGTACAGCATGAGTTCCGTCTCCAAAACCTTATTTTAGAAGGAAAAAAAAAGCCAGGAGTCTAGAGAGAGGATTCAGCCATTAAGAGCACTTGCTGTCCTCCAAAGAACCTGAGTTATTTTGCTAGCACCCATCTCATCTGTAACATATCACCTGTAATTCCTGCTCCAGGGAATCTGATGCCTTCTTCTGGTCTTCATGGACACACATGTGGGATACAATCAGACAGATAGACAGACAGACAGACACACATGCACACACACACACACACACACACATATACACGTTTTGTTTTGCTTTTTTAACCCTTATGGAAACCAGGAATGGTAGCATATACCAGTAATCCTATCACTGAAGAGGCAAAGATAGACCAACCTCCGGAGTTGCTGGCTAATCACTCTAGCCCACTTAGTGAGACCCAGGTTCAGTGAAAGACCCTATCTCAAAAACCAAGGTGGATCCTGAGAGATGATGCCCAGGATACTTTCTGACCTACACACACGAACACACATCCATGCACGCACATGTACATCCATACCCAAAAAGAAAGAGGTTTGTCCAAACCTAAAGCAAGAGCCTCCCTGTCCCCCTCTCCACTCTGGGCCTAAGCCAGCCCTGCAAGAGGGTGTCCATACTTCTCACACTAAAGCTACACTTATATGTCCAGCTCAGAATTAATATCCCTGATCAGTAACCAGGGCTGTCTCTGCTTGGGGGACCTGCCAGATGTCCCCAGTGGTGCCACCAAGAAGTGAAGTAACTGAAGCTGTTACCAAGTGGGAGGGAGGAAAAAAAGACCAAAAAAAAAACAAAAAAAAAACAAAAAAAAAAAAAACATGGTTACAAAGTTTCCAGTTAGACTTAGCAAGCCTGGGCCAGTCATCTGCCCTGAGGAGGAAGCCGCTTCTGTGTGCTGCAGTCAGTGGCCCAAAGCTGAAGAAAACTGTACCTCATGTCAAGTTCACATTTGCCCATACAGGAATTCTCTTGGACTCCCAACCCTGATCTTGCTGCAAACCTACTGCAGCTGGCTCGGGATCCCTGTTTCTTCCCAAAGTTCAGCTGTGGCTGGAAGGCGTTTGGTGACAATGAGGATGGGCAGTTATCAGGACGGAGACTCAGTTCCGTTTCTCTGGGATGCTCTGAGGCTTGTGGGAGGTACAAAGTACGCCTGCCTAGAAGCCCCGCTTTGAACCAACACACGGACTGAATCCTTGAAGGTGAGTGAGCTGCTAGCACCAAGCCCAGATCTGGGTTGTTGGGGGTACGGGATGTACTCAGAGATGTACCAGGGCCTGCCTAAAAGCAGGGTTCAGCCTAAAGAACCTCCTTCCCAGATAGGAAGTGTCTGAGTACCGAGTAGCCTTAGATTTCTCTGCTTCTCAAATTGCCCTGGAGTGGTTGGCACTGTACAGTGACTACCACAAAAGAGCAATGAATGAATGATGTCATGCTCAGCTCCCCTCTCCCTCTGACGAGCCCAAGATCCCCTGCCACGGGGATGATGCCGCCCACAGTGGGCAGGTCTTCCCACTTTGACTATTATAACCAAGATAATCACCATAGATCAACTCAAAGATGTTTGAGCTGTAAGATGAGTCACTGAAGCAAAGACATCCCCCTTCTAGGGACTTTATTCAGTGACTTTTAGAGTCTCTTTGCTAGCACCTCCCTCACAGGAACACTTCATCTGGTCATGTCAGCTGCCCCAGAAAGAGGAGCACAAGAGGAAGGGGATCAAAGTATGCTAAGGCCCTGTCTCAGTTTTATTTCCCACTGCTGATATAAAATATCCCAAGAGAAGCAACTCACTGGAGGAAAGGGTTATTTGCCTCACAACTCTAGATTACCTTCCACTGCAGAAAAGTCAAGGCAGAAGCAGCCAGCCACACCCACAGTCAAGAGCAGAGAGCAATGAATGAATGATATCGTGCTCAGCTCCCTCTCTTCACTTTGACACAGTCCAAGATCCCCTGCCAGGGAATGGTGCCGCCCACAGTGGGCAGGTTTTTCCACTTCATTATTGTAACCAAGATAATCACCATAGATCAACTTAACCAGACAATGTATCATTGAGACATGGTTCCCTGGAGACTGTAGATTGTGTCAAGTTGAAAATTAAAACTAACCACCACATCTTCCTTATCCTGCTGCTGAGACTGTTGTGTGTACCACCTGCTTTCCTGGAGACTCGGATGAAGTTTCCAGAGAAACTCAGAGGGAAAGATGCCAAGTACTGGGTCAGTTTCTCTGAGTCCCCGCTCAAGATGATTGCTGCAAGCCCAGCTTATATTTAAAATTGTTGGACTTTTTTCAAACATCAGATTAACAAAACGTGGGGGAAGATATCCTGACATTCACAGCAGCCTGGTGACACTAGAGGACATGAACTAACTGACTGACATAAGCTTAAAGAGAGGAGCCTGGCTTGAGTGTCCTGGAGGGTACAGAGTGGGTCCTCAAGGGAGGACCTGGATGACAGACTCTAGAGACCAGGGCAGGAGAGAAAATGAAGGGATACGTAAGGCAGACCAAATGGAGGTGGACGGGCTCACAGCAATTGTTATGTATTTTGTAAGGAACCAAAGGGAGAGCATGGTGGCTTCCAACACACAACGTGATGTGTTTGATAGAGACCACGGAGCTAACTATCTTGACTCAGTCAGTGCAGACTTTGGATCTAAACCCGACCTCAACCCATCCCACAGGATGTGCCATGCGGTGGTTAACATTAAAAACTCTTTACAAAATGTTCTAAATGTCAGGCTAATTTTTGCATCCCACATGTCCTGCGCCTGTGTTCTCTAGCATCGACATAATTCCACGCCCTGAAATCCCCAAGGAAAGCAAACACGATAGGAGGTGTTTCTTTATTCTGCAGACTAAGAACTCCTCTCTCCTCTTACATCCCCTGATAGCACTTGGTACATGCCCGTGCAGGAGGGAGCAGACTCTAAATATGTGAGTCCACCTTCCTGGGAGCTGATCTGATCTCTGCTGCTTTCTTGGCTGTGTGACTTGGCAGAAATTAAATCACCTCTCTGTGTCTCTGTTTGCTCCCCTGTAAAATCAGAGCATCAGTAGGGCCTGCTTGGGGAGCTGGAAATGCCAATATATTTAGTAATGAGGCTGATCTGTGCTTGGGGTGCATACTTGAGGATGCGTGCTCATGGGGAGTGTTGGATCAGTACTTGGGTGATATAGGTGCTTTGGGATATGCTGGTGCTATAGGGTGCATGCTGGATAAGGTTGGATACTTGCTAGGATGCAGTCTGGATGCAGTACCAGGGTGCAGTGTTAGGGATACAGTGCTTGGGGTGCAGTACTCAGGGTGCAGTCTTGGGATACCAGTGCATTGGGATACAGTGCTAAGGATGCAGTGCTTGGGATGCAGTACTCAGGGTGCAGTGCTAGGGATACAGTTCTTTGGATACAGTGCTAGGAATACAGTACTTGAGATGCAGTGCTTGGGATACAGTGCTTTGGATGCAGTGCTTGAGGTGCAGTACTCAGGGTGCAGTGTTTGGAGCACAGTGCTTGGGATGCAGTGCTTGGGACACATGCTGGGTCAGTGCTTGGGACCAGTGCTTGGGACACAGTGCTTGGGATACAGTGCCTCGTAAAAACTCAAGGACCAGCCTGGGAGGTAGATCAGTTGGTAAAGTGTTGCCTTGAAAGCATGACCTGTTAACCACAATTTTAAAAAGGACTGGGTGTGCTCACATGTACTTGAAAGCCCAGTGCTGGGGAGGCCGAGGCAGGAGGATGCCTGGAAGCATTAGTGGAGAGATTCTGCTTCAAAATGTAGGTGGAAAGTGAGTGAGGGAAACACCCACATTCAACCTTGACCTCCCTACATGCATACACATGTGCATATAAACATAAACACGTATGTGTGTAGAGATACATGCACCACCAACACACACACACACACACAACACACACACACACACGGGAACATGTACACGAACACATACACAAAAGGACTCAAGGGTTTGATTAGGGTGTCAGCTTGTCACCCCAACAATTGGGGGTTGGCTAGAAGAGGTTCAGGAAGTCTTTTCTGCAGGGTTTAGGAATACCACTGGAGCCTTGAGGCAGGAGAGTGTCTCAGACTATGCTGACTTAGCAGTAGAAGTCAGAGCAGATGGGGTACGGGCAGGGCAGAGGTTGGAATTCACACAGTGGCTCCCTGTAGCCTAGTGCCCTCTCCTGCCACTTCCTAGGTAGCAATCCTCAGCTCAGATTTCAAGCCTGTAAAGGAGCTTTCAAGTGAGTGGCTGGAAGAGTGTGCAAGCGAGCGTGCAAGCGTGCGAGCATGGGAGCAGTGAGAGCATGAGATCCTCAGGCCGATCCTCAGGCCACAGCCCAAGCCTTCCCCCTCAAGCACTCTCCCAGCTGAGCTGAAGAACATTACTAAGTACTCCTGAGCTCGTGGCTCAAGGGTAAAGCTGGCTCTGAGCCCCAGAGAGATAGACAGAGAGGAAAGCCATCCATCCTCCGCGGTTCAAGAGAGGCTGCTCGGAGGGAGTATCCAGGAGGATGGGGTGATGGACCGGAGCCCAGGGAATCAGACTCACCAGAGGCTTTATCAGGTCCTACCTGACCACGGAAGCATGATGCTGCCAGCCTCCACCTGAGTCCAAGTCATGCCCAGGGGTGGCAGAAGGGAAACCCGAGTCTCAGGTAGGTAGAGACAGGCCATAAATACAGCTGCAGGAGAGCCACTGGGAGCCAAGAGCCTTCCTCTCCTTGGTCCTCTGTGGAGAGAGTTACTGAGAGTAGCCTCCATTTGTCCTTCTTACCAGAGCACAGTTTGAGTGCCCAGGATAATCGATCCCAGGTCTAGGTTCCGAAGACACAGCGTCATCCAGCTACAAACAAGATGAAGCATACCCTGGACTCTCATGGATTCTAGAAGGAATCTGTTCCCCGACATTGTCTTCTGGGTATCATCTTCTCCCTTGACTCAGGACCCTGCCCTGGGTTCTCAAAGCCAGCAGCACAGTCTCTCTGCCCCATGTGTGGTCAGTTCAGCTTTTCCTAGCTCTCTGCCTCCGTTCTCCTCTTATAAAGACCCTAGTAGTAGTTAGTCTGCGTCTGCCCAGATAACGCAGAATGGTCTCCCTGCATCAGACTCGACAACTAACAGCTCCACTTCTTTCTGTGACCCTGTTCTGTTCTGCATGTGACTCCATCTTAGGTAGTGCTGCTACAAGTGGACATCAGAACCTGTAAATAACAAGAATCTACCGCCTCATAGGTCTGCAGGAAGGAAGTCCAAAACCAAGGGCTGTGGTTCGGTATCCATCAAGGACTGTGGAAAAAAAAAAAAAAAGACAGGGGTAGAACGTCTGTGTGTCACTTGTTTTTGTCAATTTGGCACAAACTAGAATCATCCAGGAAAGGAGCCTCACTTAGAGACCCACCTCTAACAGACTGTTCTGTGAGCAAGCCTGCGGGCATTCTCTTGATTAATGCTTCAAGTAGGAGGGTCCAGCCACTGTGGGAGGTTCCATCCCCTAGGAAGGTGGGTGGGGGGGGGGGGGAAGAAAGCAGGTTGTACAAGCTGTAAAAGCAAGCCAGCAAGATTGTCCCTCCACGGTTCTTGATACTACCCCACCTCGAGTGCCTGTCCTGACTTCCCTCAGTGACAAACTGTGTGGCATGGAAGGGTGAGTCAAATAAATCATTTCTCACCCCAAGTTTCTCACAGCAACAGAAGCCAAGGGAGAACACCCCAATATAAACCCTCCCTTTTCACGGTACTGGGACGGAGCTCAGGGTCATCAAACTCTCTGACATGGGGCTACATCCACCGCCGCCTCTTCATTATAAGACAGTGTCTTGTTAGATCTCCAGGCTAGCCTTGAACTCAGTCTGTAGCCCAGGCTAGCCTTGAACTCACGTTAACCCAGGCAGGCCTTGAACTTAGAGTCCTCCTGCCTTAGCCTCCATAATGGCTGAAATTTCAGGTGCAGCTCAAGTGGCAGCCCAGCTCATTCCCTGTAGCAGACTCTCTGGCATAAGAACCCCCTAAAACAGGCCTCTAGATACCATCCAAGTGGCCAGAAGTCAGAGGGCATTCAAATGCTAACATCATTTAGAAGGATGTAGTCACCACTCACGGGAATGAAGGTGTGGGCATTCTGCTGTCCAATGGGCTCACCCACAAACGTGGATGACAGCCCACACTCTGGTGCTCACTGTTCCCTGCTCATATAAACCGCATGCTTGGATGCATCAGACACTGCGCACTCCTCTACCCGACTGCACGGCAGATTCAACATTCTTCCATCTGTACATGAGGACTCCTGTACACATGACACTCAAGGGCTTAGCCAAGGTCTCTTGTACTCCAGTCACGGGCTCAGGAGCTGAGCAGTGTAACCGATAGTAACCCTAGGCCACAAGAATAGAGGATGCACCTAAGAATCTGAAGGTTGCAGACCTTGGTCCAGATGGAACCAGCTTCGTCTTGTGTCGACGCGGCTTGAGAGGACACAGACCAGCCTGGTGACAGTGCTCAGCCCACTGTGGAGGGCCAGGCAAAGCTGTACAACCTCAAAAGCTGGCTATGAACTCCACACTACAGCAGCGGTCTCCCACGCTCCCCGGAATCCGCAGAGGCGAGAACATTGCACTTCAGGTGGCAACTCACAGGCAGCTCAGCCAAATGCTTGTCACGGCTCCAGCCAACTGTTAAAATAACTTTGGGCTTGTTATTATCAAGTAATAGATGTTTATTGTAGGGATGTTGGAAAATGCAGACAAGCCAAAAGAAAGGAAGAGAAATTACCCAAAATCCCCTCACCCGCTAAAGTACCACTTGACATGTTTTTGCGCCTTCCTTCAGTGATTTTTTTTTTCCCCCAAGTTTGGTTTTTGTGGTCTTCTATAATGAGCGCTCTAAAAATGGGCTCACACCATCCTCCCGTTTGGAAAGATGCCTCTTCCCCCGATGCCTCACGAATGTGTAGGAGAGAACAGTCCCCCCTTCTCCTCCCTCCCACCACCCCAACTCTTCCCAGGAAAGGGGAGCTGATGGTCTGAGGACCCAATGTATACTACAGAATATATGTACGTGCACAGGTGGATGTATGGACCCGTGATGCCCGTGTGCACATGTAAGCATACTTATGTGCACGCATATCCATAGCACACACATGCAAGTGTGGATACATGCAAGCACAGAAGCAGGAACACCAGAAGCATCACGCCCTGCAGGTTCAGCTCCTGCTCGGGGCTTCCCCTTAGTCATGCCTGACTACTTGGTTTGCTCTCATGGCCCTCATCTGAGCAGCCTACCCTCTCCTTCTTGGTTGGGCAATCAGGAAACAGACAGTTCTGATCTCGGAAAAGTAAAAGGATGCTTCTGTGGACGTGAGCCCAAGCCCTGCCTTCTGGTGGACCCAGATCAAGATCCAGCAGGGGGATTGCATACCTCCCAAGATTCCTGCTCCAAGTAGATACCACTGTGGGATCCTGGGTGTCCTGGCTGGTGCCACCTCTGAGTCTTCATCCATTGGGTCTCACAGGACCTCCTTCCTGGAGTCCTTTTCCACACTGTGTGGGGGCTACACAATATCCTAGGTGGAGACACCCCCCCCCACTGGCAGCCAACATGTAGCCCTCAGTTGTACCATTTAATACATGGTGTTTCCCAAACCATGCAACATGGTTCTTTCCTGAAGACTGTCCTAGTTAGGGTTTTATTGCTGAGAAGAGATACCATGACCATGACAACTCTTATCAAGGAAAACATTTAATTGGGACTGATCGACAGTTTCAGAGGTTCCATCCATTAGCATCATGGCAGAAGGTGGCAGCATGCAGGCAGACATGGCGCTGGAGAAGGAGCTGAGAGTATTACATCTTGATCTACAGGCAGCAGCAGGAGACTGTGCCTGCACTAGGCATAGTCTGAGCATACACGACCTCAAAGCCCGCCTCTGGGGTGACACACTGCCTCCAACAAGGCCACACCTACTCTGATGAAGGCACACCTCCTAATAATGTCACTCCCTATGGCCAGACATCAAACACATGAGTCTACGGGGGCCATACCTATTTAAACCACCACAAAGATAAAGCCACAGAATTCTAGCACAGCAGAAGCCAGACCAAAGCCCAGGAGGGCCAAAGGGCATATGGAAACAAAGACAGAAAAGGGAGACTGTGACCAGAACGTAACAGATATACCGGCCTGGGAAGGAGTGGCTTCCAGATCTTCTTTAAATGAACAGTTATTGGCATTCCTAAAATGATATCCCTGTCCTCAGGGCAATAGAGTATAGAGCAACCATACTCAAACCCTGAAGTCACCCCCCCCAGCCTCTTCGCTGAAACCCCACCCTGTTCATTGTGGACCCTCTGGAGCAGGCCTGTGAATGGTTCTGGGCTCTTCTGATAGGGAGAGTGTTGGCTTCCATATGGCAAGTCTTCAACTCTGTGTCCACCTATTTCCAGAACATGAAAGGGTTCTCCTGGTGAAGATACAGGCCAGGGGATCCTTGGATCTATCTTGGTACCCAGACGAAAGCCTGTCCCCTATCCCTACCTCTACCTCTAGGACAGCTCTTTAAGCCTGTACGGAGGTTGAGCCTCAGAACAGTCAGAATCCAGGAGCCTGTGCAGACACCAGCAGAGGCTTCTTGGCAAGCACAAGAACAAGCGAGTCCCACCATTAGCCCTCAACCCAAACCCACAGTGTTGGGGCCCCCAGTGCCCTCTTTACTAGAGACAGGACGCCAGGGATATTGGTCTATCCCAGGTTTGCAACAGGAAGTGGGGACGCTTTCTCAGGTCCACAGAACCACTTATCAAGGACCCTCTGGCCTTTTGGTGTTTGGCTGAAGGCAGCTTTTACTGCATCCACACCAAGCTGAGGGAAACTTGGACTCCCTCCTCCCACTACCAGCCCTGGCAAGTGATTCAACAAAACAAACTCTGCCCCCAGGTATTGGAAACACCGAGCTTGACATGAGAGTCAACCTCTAGGTGGGTCTCCCAGACTTGTGCAGATCACTATAATAGGTAGCCATTTGCAGGGGCCCTGAGCCAGACAAAGACAACTCAGATGTCACTAAGGCACATCCCAGGACCAATGGGAGGACTTGAGTCAGACTGACCGTGTTAAACAGGCCATCCCGGCCTCTCTGGCACGTTTCTCCAGCTGGACACTGGGACACATCGTGACAACGTGTCCCTGTGATGGGGCTGGCCACACACAGAAGGCAGCTTAGAAGCATCCCAGAGAGCTCTGACTGCAGACCACTAAATTATCCAGCCATGATGCTCAGCTCAGTCCCCCACACTGATAAAGAGGTTCTCCACCAAGCAGAGACGTTGTGAATAGCCACGCAAAGACCGAAATAATACACTTGGTGAAGGGTCCAGCCCACACTTGCTGCAGTATGTGAATCTATCATCAGTATTGATTTTGTGGGAAAGGATCATGTTTCCAACCACACTTCTGTCCAGCTGTGAGTAAGTCAGCTAGGTAGAGGCTCAGTGAGGCCCCTACCAGCCTCAAAGGGATGGACCACTGGCCAGTTTTAACAAGCCCCCCCACCCCCAACAGATGTCTGAGATGGGGGTCCAGCCAAATGTGGTTTTGTTTTTCAAAGGACAAATAAACATATCAGAGCTAAGATGGAAGGCAGGGACTGCTGCTGGAGGGTGAGTTTGAGACGAGAAAGTTGGAGGCTCCGTTCAGATTTAATGAGCTAGAAAGATATGGGAAGTGGGGGAAACTCGGTGTAAATCAAATATTAATCGTAGGAAAGGCAAAGCTTGCTAAGGCATAAGTCAATAGCGGCCAGTGAGTGGGCTAGCACCTGCCTCTTGGGGGTACCCCCAGAATTCTGGGGCTATAACAGCTGGAGAGCTGAAACTCAGAAGGAGGGTGAATGGGGTGTCCTCGGGAAGCTGGGGAGACACTGGCCACACACAGCGCCAGGGCTACCCATCTGAGCCAGTCTCACCCCACAGAGCTGCAGATCCTGAGTAATAGGCTCACTCCAGCCTTCAGAACCCTGACACCACGCTGAGCCCCGTCCCAGGCTAGGACATAGGTGTCCCTAAGCCTTCCTCCTGAAGGCTCTGCTGTCAGTCAAACTCTGGGAGGAAACTGTGGCTCAGAGACAGTTGACAGAAGAGGCAGACCCCTAACCCAGGGTGCTTTGATTCCAATCCCTTCATCCCCTAGGATCCTCGCTGTCTCCAGAACCTTCCCATGGGAACCCTTCCCCCGAGCCATGGCGGCATGGACAGTAGGACTGCACAGGACAGGCTCATGGTGTCAGCTTTACCCTGGCCCCTGCTTTCAGAGCTGCTGTCAGCTGCTCCCCACAAGGTCAGAAGCCACCAGCCCTCCAGGAACGGGTCTAAGCCACGTCAGGAGCAGAGGTGCGCAGGGCCTACTCTTCTCCCTCACTGATGGCTGCTTCTGGGCAGCAACCACGGTCCAGAAGACCACATGCCTCCTCTGCCTACCCCTGCGTCCTGTGCTTGCCCGTGCATCCTATACCCAACCTTGTACCCTGTGCCCACCCCCACCTCCTCTGCCTGCCCTGCCCCTGCCCACACCTGTCAGATGAGACACGATGCCAGGTACAAGAGCAGAGATGGTGTCTTATAACAATCCACTCTCAAAGGGACTGATTCATTCTGTGTTTACGGAGAGAGAGAGTCTCAATCCTGAATGTGGGTGGCACCATCCAATAGCCTAGGGTCTCGAACAGAGCAAAAGGAGGTGAGCTAAGGACCAGCATGCATCTCTCTGCTTACCAACTGCAGACGCAGTATGAGTAGCTGTCTTGTGTTCCTGCCTTCGTGCCTTCCCTGTGATGATGGAATGCACCCTCAAACTGCGAGCCAAGATAAGCTCCTCGTCCCTTAAGCTGCTTCCTGATGGGCATTTGGTCACAGAGGTGGGAAAAAGATACCCACACAGTCGGAGGACGCATTCATTCCAGCCATGTCTCTGTGACTTAATGACACAGTACTAAGCCACGCCTCTTACAGCTCCACCCCTTGACGTAGAAGGTAGTATGCCCGTCATGCCCCGTAACCCACAACCCGCACTCTAATTTGTTTTCTTCCCGGGCAACACGTAGGGCTTCTCACTGCTGGGAGCGGCAGCTCTCAGCCACACAGTGAAGAGGAGCCAGTATTCCAGGTGGTAGAGTGTGAACCTGCCAGAGGTCTCCTGACGGACAGAAAGAGTGTGCGGCACCAGGGTCTCCCCTGGATTCAGGAGAAAGCTCTGAGCTTGCATGAGGCTCATGCACTCCCTGGAAACTGAGTCAGAATTCCATGCCTCTTCCAGGAAAGCGATCCCAAGAGTTCAAGATCTCTTACTCCCACAAACTCAGCCGGTCCTGCCCGGAACCTTCTACTATTGCCAATTCCTGCAAGGCAAAGGGAAACCCACAGACCTTCCTGTTTACCCGGAGCCTCCACACCTTTTACTGGAGGACGTCCAGCCCTGACTCCAAACCTCTTCACCTCCCCACCACATGTGCGTGGCAATCGTCCCCAAGTAACAGGCAAAGGAACTGAGGCTGAGAAGACCACTCAGCTGGAGTGGGGAGGGTTCTGGTCCCACTGATCATCTAACCACTTTGCCACACTGCCCCTAGGACTCACCATCCCAGCCACCCCTCTGCCTTTCATGTGCAGTCTCTCTTCTGTACATCAGTCGCAGGAAGTTCTTCGGCAGTAAGCAGGGACACGATCAGTAGAGTCGCTGGCTCGGAAACTCTGTTATCTGCTTCCCTCTGCTCGCCCATCCCCATCTCTGGGGGACTGGAGCTTTTAAAGCGATGCAGTGCGCTCACTCACTCCCTCGGTTTCAAAAAGTGTGCCTGGCCTCAGATCTGTGAATGTTTTGACTGGATTAATCCAGCTCAGAAGTTCTCTAGTGGGGCTTTGTTCCTGGTAAGATAAGCTCTGATGGGAAGAGGCAGACTCAGGGTTGATATCCCAGGATCTGGGGAGCAATGGCCTGGTGTTTCCCATTGCAGAGAGGCTGGGGAAGGCTGGAGACCAGGAGACAGGCTGAGAGGGAGGCAAACTAGTTGTGAGGGGAGGGGAAAAGGGAGGGGGGGAGGGGGAGGGAGGCAGGAGGGAGGGGTGAAGGAGGCGAAGGGGGAGAGACTGGTGCTCAACTCACTTTCTTCTTTTTATCTAGTCCAGGGCCCCAGCTGTGTGACAGTGCCACCACACATAGGGTGGTTGTCTTAGTCAGGGTTTCTATTTCTGCACAAATGTCATGACCAAGAAGCAAGTTGGGGAGGAAAGGGTTAATTCAGCTTACACTTCCACATTGCTGTTCATCACCAAAGGAAGTCAGGACTGGAACCTCAAGCAGATCAGGAAGCAGTAGCTGATGCAAAGGCCATGGAGGGATGTTACTTACTGGCTTGCTTCCCCTGGCTTGCTCAGCTTGCTTTCTTATAGAACCCAGGACTACCAGCCCAGGGATGGCACCACCCACAATGGGCCCTCCCACTTTGATTACTAATTGAGAAAATGCCTTACAGCTGGATCTCATGGAGGCATTTCCTCAAGGGGGGCTCCTTTCTCTGTGATAACTCCAGCTTGTGTCAAGTTGACACTCAAAACCAGCCCGTACAGTGAGTGGAGTTTCTCTCCTTAGTTCACCCTCTTTGCAAACACCCTTGTAGACACAACCAGAGGCTACTGTTTCCATAGCGACCCCAAATCCCGTTAAATTGACAATCAACCATCACACAGTCGTTTCCCTCACAGAAACTGCACTTGGCAGGATTCTCAGGTTTGTGAGGCTTAGATGTCCCAGCTCACAGGTAGAACTGAGGTCAGAAGGAGACACTGGCGTAGTCCTATGGGCCATGGATCACTGAGACTGTCTCTGATTCTCTCTCTCTCCCCTTACCCCCCATCCAGGTCTGTTTGCTCGAGTGCCTCCATTACCCGCCCAAGGCCACCCATCAGATGGGATGGGTGCATAGCTGCTTATCAAAGACCATGAAAATGCTTTGAACATTATACACTTTGAAGCTCTAGTTAGCTTTAAATCCGGGCCTTGCAAACTATCTTTGCGGAAAAATAACCCAGATTTGTCACGGCGCATTCTGACGCGTTTGTATGCTCCCTTGATCCAACCCTGGGCTAACAATAGCTTCCCGGCTTTCACTTTAAATGAGAACATTCACAACAGAGACGGGAAGAATGGAGGGGTAAAATGGGCAATTACTTTTTAAAAATTCACAAATGATAAGACAGATCTTGGCTCCTGAAAATGGAGCCAAATTTCCGGGCACACGACAGATTCACATCGAAGCTTCACCAACAACTGCTGACAGGCCACAAACTGAGAGGGAGGAGAGACAAGGGACAAGGTGACTGACTGTGTGTGTCCTCCCCCAGCCTTGAGCAGGCCGGAAAGACCTTGTTTGCCACAGTGACCTTAACGACCCAGGTGGAGTCCACCCTGGCTGCGTGTACAACTTCCTACCGGAACTTAGAAGAATAGCTTGCCCGCTGAGCTTGCCTCGCGACAATCCAGCTGAAACAAAGGACGGGTTCCGTGGACTTTCCCTCTATATACAAAGTACTCGATATTAAACTTTTAGCCTTAATCAGAAAACTTTGTCTTGGCTCCATGTTTCTCTTGCTCCTCCGTCTCTTTTTCATTTCCAGCCTCCCTTTCAGGTGAACCTAGTTCATCCGTAGCCGCTGGGCGGCTACAACTGTGGAGCGGGTGATGGGACTTAGGGGCCTTCATTTGCAGGTCACTGGCTTTAACTTCACCCAAATACCCTGTCACTGGGACAGCCAGACCTGAGACACGTCTGAGAAGCAGAAGGGACCTCAGGGGCTGCTCAAGATCCAGCTGCTAGGACAAGAAGTGGCTGGGAGGCAAAACCAAAGGAGACAGTGCAAAAGTCATTCTGTAGCTACAAATGCCACGGTGGTCTCCACCGAGTCCGACCCCCAGAACCGATTTACAAAATCCAGATGTGGTGCCACATGCCTGCATTCCCGGAGGCAGAGACGGTGGTGCCTTGGGCTTTCTGACCAGCCATGCAGGAGGGATGGATGAACTTCAAGCCAATCTGAGACCCCGTCTCAAAGAATAAAATGGATGAGTTGGTACCCGAGGATGGCATCCTCGCTTGACCTCTGACCTCACACATATGTCCACCTGCACACGCGTGGGTGTGAACACACAATAAAGAGGAAAGGCAGCTCCAAGACGCACAGACCAGTCATGGAATGACAAAGACTGAATAGCTCCTCTCGTATGGGACCCTGGGATGCTTGAGCTCAGACACAAGGCAGATTGGGGGAGGGGACCAGGAAGGAAGGTTGGTAGCCTTGGGTCATAGTAGCTTAGAGGTGGCTGTAAGTTGTGGCCTAGCCTGTGACGATGGACTGACTGACACCAAGTGTTCCTGAATACGATTAAAGGCATTCATAATATGGACACAGATGCAAGTCACGTCAGGATGGCTCTAGTTAATGGCTAGCAACATCCAGGACAGTCACTCCAAAACAGATACCTAGTGCCACCCTAGGTATCTTAGTCCAGTGTTCGTTCACACAGCAACGAATAACGAGAAGGCACAGAACCCGACTCTCAAGATGAGTTCTACCATCAAACAATACACGATTGTATTTTAACTTTTTAGGTTTATTTTGCGTGTGTGTTGTCTTTGCCTCCTGTCTGCATGCATGTGTGTCATGTGTGTCATGTACATACCTGGTGCCCATGAAGGACAGAAGAGAGAGTCAGATCCCTAGAAATGTTGCAAGCAATTGTGAGCCACCTTGAGAGCGCGGGGAATTGAACCTGGGTCCTCTGGAAGAGCAAAGCATGCTTCTAACTGCTGAGCCACCCCTCCAGCTCAGTGTGACTGTATTTTAGCACACGCATAAAACTGGTGCACTCCAGAGCCTGGAGAGCAACCCACATGGCCCCTTCCAGAACCTTCACTATCATTTAGTATCTGTTAAGAAATGATATCCTTTAAAAAAAAATGTTTAAAAATTCTTTGTGAATTTCCTAGGGGAATGCAGTATGTTCTGATCATGTCCAGCCTCAATTTTTTTCTTACAACTCTTCCCAGAACGTGAAGGCAGTGGTTCTCAACCTCCCTAACGCCCTGAACCTTTAATACAGTTCCTCGTGTTGTGGTGACCCCAACCATAAAATCATTATCATTGCTACTTCATAACTGTAATTCTGCTACTGTTAGGAATCATAGTGTAAATATGTATGTTTTCCAATGGTCTCAGGTGACCCCTGAGAAAGATCATTCTACCTCCAAAAGGGTCACGATCCACAGGTTGGGAACCGCCGATCTAACATATCGTTCTCCTAATTTCACAGTTTAGTTTTGTTTTTTTGTTTTTATTTTCGACCCACTGAGTCCAGTAAGCACTTCCCATATACACATGGGCGTGGGACCATCCAAGAAACATGGGCAAGCTACCAGCCAGGGGCCACACACCTATGGAAGATAACTGTCCCTCCCATAAGTAGCCATTAACTGCCAATAGCTCCTGAGCTATAGGTGCATACTCCTAACAATGGGAGGTTGATTTCTTACACACCTACTGGGTACCAGCTGCTCTGTTGGATCCAGAACTGCCCATCAAACAAGGTTTCTACCACTGAGAAACCTGAAGCCTGTGAGGGGAACCAGGGTAGGTGTCAGTGACGGGAGGAGGGGCGCTCAGAGAGAAGCACCGCCCAGCACAGGGCGTGGGGGTGGGAGGACAGTAAGGAAGCAGTCCCAAACTCCAGAAGTAATAAGTAAAGCCCTTCACTTAGGCAGTGAACCCAGTCTTGCCTTTCTTCCAGAAACTTCTGAGTCAAACCTAGGAGCCAAAGTGTATCAGAACTTACGGACTCTCTTCTGCCAAATTTACAGGTTTCGTTGGGTCTGTGTCGAAGTGAGCCTGTGCGTGCTGTCAGGGTGATGGATGAGATGTTTGCTTGTTCCCTCCCTGGCTGTTTTTCATGCTCCGTCTGTGGGGACAGGAAGGAGACTGATGGGTTCTGCCACTCTGCTCGGCGCAGGGGGTTGTGGGCCCACGCTCTGCTTCCGATATCATCTGTCTCCCTTTAGTACGTCCTGATGCCCGTTTGAGGTCTTTGCCATCCACCAGACCAAAGCTTATCATTTGTTTCTGGCAACTTGTTGAACGAAGTTTTCATTGAGTCATCATTCGATTTAGAAGCTGGTCCTCCAGGCATGATGGAGGGCACTTGGACGAGTTGTCTGTAGAGATTCGGAAAGGGATTATTGAGGCTGGCTGTGTCTCGCAGGGTCAGCCAAAAAAGTACTGTAAATATCTCTACTTCTTCCACAGGCAAAGCCAGTCCTTTCTCCCCAGCCTGTGAGGAAAAGAGTTAGGGTAGGGAAGACAGTCCCTGGGAAGCAGCAGCCATGCAGAGCAAGGACAGACTTTACTGTTGAAATTGCCCCATAGACCAGGGTTTCCATCCAGGAAGACCCAATGAAGACATAACTCTAGACAGCCCTAGCCTGAGCACCAAGATTAACTTACATGTGTGTGTGTGCACGTGACACACACACACATAACACACACATATATACATACACACATATATATATACATACACAACACATACATACACACACAACACACAAATATATGCAAATACATGCACATACTCATGCACATGTACACACACACACATACATACACACACCCACATACTCATAACACACAAATATACACACATACATACATGCACATGTGTGCACATACACATATACACACACACAAAACACAAATATATGCACATACATGCACATGTACGCACATGCATATACATACACATATAACACAAACATAAATACATACATATACACATGCATGCATACATGTACACATATGCAAACACACACACATACATGCACACATGTGCACATACACATACATACACACATATATACATGCACATACACATACCACACAAACATACACACAGACACACATATAGACACATGCACATAGACAATATGCATATATACACACACAACACAAATATACAAACATATACACATACATACACATGCACACACACATACACACATAACAAAACATACACACATACATGCACACATGTGCACATACACACACAACACACAAACGTACACATACACACACTTACATACACACATATACACATAAACACACATGTACAAACATATACACATAAGCACACATGTACACATATCCACACACATGCATGCATGCACACATGTGTACGTGTACACACACACACAGACATCCACAGCTTCATCCCTGTGAGTAGGTCCACTGATATGCCTGACTGACTCATTCTGGAAGGCTTCAGGTGGAATAGGGGAACGGCTTTGGGGCGAGCCCCAGTAGAAGATACTCAGGTGCCTCACGCTTTGGGCAGGTACTCAGCATTAGCTGAGAATTCTGCAAACTCTGTGGGTCTTGTCAGGGTCACTATTGCTGCAATGAAACACCGTGACCAAAAGCAAACTGGGGAGGAAAGGATTTCTTGGGCTTACACTTCCACATTGTAATCCACCATTGAAGGAAGCCAGGACAGGAACCTGGAGGCAGGAGCCGATGCAGAGGACATGGATGGGTGTTGCTTACTGGCTTATACCTGCTTTCTTATAGAACCCAAGACAGACAGCCCAAGGACAGCATCACCCATAATGGGTGGGACCCCCCCCATCAATCACTAAGTAAGAAAATGTCCTACAGGCCTGCTACCTGATCTTACAGAGGTGTTTTCTTGATTGAGGTTCCCTCTCTCAGATGACTTTAGCTTGTGTCAACTACCCAGCATGTGTCCCACTGAGAGTGTACCAAGGATGCTGTGCAGACACCCCTGTGGGGTGCCGTGCCAGCATGAGCTAACCTGGCTTCCTCCTCCTCAGCAATGAAAGAAGCTGACTACTGCTGGGATTCCCCTGTAACCCGTAAGCTCGGGGGACACTGAGGCCACTTGAATGGAAACCTGGAGACAGAGACAGAAGACTGAGGAAGAAGCCCACATGGTGGCTGCCCTACCTCCCTTCCTAGAGTCCTTCAACCCCACTCTCACTCTTGTTTCATCAGATCTTCATTCCACAGAGTCTTCTTCACCCCTGGGTGGGGTGAGGGCAGATCTCTTAAGGCAAAGCAAATCTGGTCTAAACAGGAGACAGCAGTCTGACCCCTGTGTCTTCAGGACACATGCTTGGATTTCAAACCTGCTGTGGGTCAATTCAGACAAAGCTTCATGTGTCATGACTGTTCACAGTCTTACATAAGAATATCTTGGTGTTTTTTTAAAAAAAAATGTGTGCTCGGGGCTGGAGAGGTGGCTCAGCAGTTAAAAAACACTGACTGCTCTTCCAGAGGACCTGGGTTCAATCCCGGTTCATTTCCCAGCATCTATGTGGCAATTCACAACCGTCCATAGCTCCAGTTCCAGGGGATCGGACACACTCACATAGATATATGCAAGTGAAACACCAATGCACAGGAAGTAAAAACAAACACCATTTTAAAAACTCTATTCTCTCACAGCCCAGAGGCCAGGAGTCTAAGACCAAGGTCCCACAGGGTCCCACACTAGTTGATCCCCTGTCGTCTCCTATGTACATTGTCCAGTGGGGCTCTGCCACTCTCTCTGAGAGGAACCTTTAATCAACCCACCACCAAGGCAGCTCAGAATTCTTCCAGCCAATACTTGCTCAGATCCTGGTCAGACTTCTTGAGCCTCTCCCCATCCGTACTGGGACTTGAGTTGTCTTGATCTTGTACAGGTCTTGTGCGTGCACACACAAAATTTTGTAACAAAAGAATAAACTAAAATTTTAAAAGTATTAAAAATATTAATTAAACTACTGAGTTTCTCGAAAGGAAGAAAAGACTTCTCCTGACCACACTGCACCTTTAATACGAATGCAGCAATGATGTGTCTCACCCACCCTCTCAGCGCAGGGCCCTCCTCCCTGTTCGAGGGGAGCACGTTATCTCTATTCTTCACGAACCAATGCTCTCTTGAAACAGTTCAAGGAAATGACCAGAAAAAAAAAGAGACAAAAACTACAACTCCCCAATTTTTAAATTAGATTCAATAGACATAAAATTATCCAGAAAATTGTCATGGAGATTTCTAAACCTCCCATTCCCCACTCCCCCTCCCTCTCCATCACTCCTTCCATCTCCCCTTCCCCTCTCCCCCCTCCTCATCCCTCTCCCCATTCCCATCCCTCTCATCACTTCCTCCCTTCCCCATCCCTCTCCACTTCCTCCCCTTCCCTCTCCCTCTTCATCTCCCCTTCTCCTGTCTCTCCCTCTTCCTTTCTCCCTCCCTCCCTCTCTCCTTCCTGACTGCAAGAGTAATGTGCCCAGCCATCTCACCATGCAGTTGCAGTGACTGCCCCATGATGATAGACTATTCCTTCAAAATAAGCATTCCCTGGGACTAGAGAAATACCTCCATGGTTAGAAGCACTGGCAGCTTTCACAGAGGATCCAGGTTCAATCCCCACACCTACACTGTGACTCACAACTGTCTATTACACCAGTACCAAGGAATTCAGTGTCCTCCTCTTGTCTCCGAAAACACCAGGCATAAACGTGATACACAGATACACATGCCAGCAAAACACTCACATGCATAAAATAAAATTTACACTTAAAACTAAATCAATTTATTTACCCTTCTGAAGTTGTCCTTGTCTGGGATTTTGTCACAGCAACTAGGAGAGCTGTTAATACAGCAGGTGTGTGTCTAACGTCCCAGCAGACCCCTCTATGTTATAGCCCCAAGTGAAAGCAAGCATTGTCCCTGTCTGCTGGTGTACAGCAATCTTCCCTCAGACAAAACCTTCTGTCTTGGAGGGAAGCGCCTTAAGACAGGAAGTAAACAACTCAAATAGCTTCAGGAAGTCCCTGGAACTGACCAGTTTCACCAGGCTCTTCCCTCTTCCAGGTATACATAAACAGTAAATACTGTCAGAAGACATTCTCAGACAAGCTGAGCCACCTGGAAAGGATGCTCCCCAGCCTGTTGAGCTGCCTGCAGGCTGTGCAGTGTACTCCAGGGCTCCAGCTTTTGTGAGATGTCACTCATGCTGGGGTGGGCTTTTGGTGATGCAGCTGTCTTTGAGTCATTTCTGCCCCCATAAGTCACCATTCATGCATATTCCTGTAAGCAACACCAATAAAAATAGTTTGCTCACCAAGATAGACTTTGGAGGTGTCCCTACTGTGGTCAGTTCCCTCTCTGGGGCAGCAGAAGTGTGTCCCTGTCTCCCCAGGAGCAGTGTCACACAGAACACGCTTCCAGAAGGTCTTGGATACTCTACTATGGCTGTGGTAAAACATTATGGCCAAGGCAGATTCAACAATGAAGGTTTACTTGGGGCATGCAGTTGTGGGGGGGGAGCCCACCTCCATCGTGGTGGAGAAGCATGGCAGGAGGAAGACATGGTGCTAACATAGCAGCTAAGAGCAAGAGGAATCAAGATGGAGTCTGACACAGCAACTGACTTGCTTGTTCTCAGAGAGAGAAATGAGAGGAAAACCATACACAGAAGGCTTTCCCGGGGCTTGAACACTTTCTTGGCAGGGTTCCAGGTCTACTCAAGACAAAAGGCAGGCAGGTGAGGGAGAAATGGCACCATCACTTCTAAAGGACTGCCCTGGGCTCCAAAACGCAGAGCCTCCTGAGGAGGGTAGGCCAGGTCTGGGGCAGCCATGAACAGAAGAATCCAGAGGAAGGACAGAGGAAGAGAGGAAGGGGCTCTCTCTCTCTCTCCCTGTGTCTAATATCTAATACTAGTGTTAGTATTCTGTCTAAACTCCACCCCCACAGTTATCTGGCAACAGCCAGGTATGCTCCTCCCCACAGTTACCTGGCAACGGCCAGGTAGACCTGCCCACTATAAAAGGGGCTGCTTGCCTCCTCCTCTCTCTCTTGCTCTCTTGCTCTCTTGCCTGTAGCTTCTCTCGGTCCCCTCCCCCCTCCCCCCTTCTCTTCCCCCTCTTTCCACATGGTCATGGCCAGCCTCTACTTCTCTCCTCTCTCTCTCCTCCTTTCTCCGCCATCTCCTCCCACTTCTCTCCCCACCTTTGCCCTCTGCCCTGAATAAACCCCCTCCCCCTTGGAACCATTTGGTCTGGTGTTGTCTGTTCTAAGCTGTGCGCAGAAGTCCATCAACTAGGTCCTGTGGGCGGGACTTCCCCGTGGTGAACAGAGCTGTCTGTGACAGGGCCTCTCCACGGGCAGAACTGTGTGCCAGGGGGCCGAGCAGGAGCAGCAGCAGCAGCAGCAACATGTCTCCCCACAGAATCTAGGCAGAGGAAGGGTAGAGGGTGGGCTGAGGCATCGAGCATCATCAGAACCCAGAAGACTCAAAAAGGCCTGACTTCCTTCACCATAGCCACAGGGCTCTGGGCAACTTGAAACAGTGGATGTCATGTTCGTCTACAGCTTCAAAAGTGCCTTTGCTGACGGGAGGGCTGGTCAGAGGGAGACAAGCAGAGCAGAGGAACCCTCCGAGACTGTTCTTTGGTCCAGGATAGTAGCAGCCTTGAGATGTATCAGGGAGGCATTTAAGGAACATACCTAAGTATGAGCAAGCCAGGACACGTCATCCCCAGAGTGTACACAGCCCTGTCAACATCCCACAGCACAACGACATAACCAATTGTTGAATGAGAGTCAGGTGATGCTGTGGTACCAGGGAGAACCACAGGGCCATCTTCCTGACTTGCAAGGGCAGAACTGAAGTTTTCAACAGCTAGTTTTACTAGGTTTTTACCACTGTCTCTAGGAACAGACCTCTGAGATCTCTGTCACACGTGAGAGACTGAGACTCATGGCACACACCCAACAGTCTCACAGAGAGGGGAATAGAGGAAAGAAAACCAGCCTTTCCTGGGACTACAAACATCACTGGTGGGCTGTCCGGAGAGGCTGGGGGACCTGGAAGGCGTTTAGCCCCGACAGTGTGAAATGTTCTGTTAAATTACTAAAAGGAAAAATGCAAGTTTCTTTGAACCTGAAAGGTACAGTGATTACTGAACCAGAACTCACGGTAGGGGGATGCTTTTTGGAACCTAGTTAGAGCAGAATGGGAGGAGAATCGTCACATCTGTGGGGAAGAATCCATCACAGCAGCTGAGCTGGCAGAGCAGAGAGAGGAACCTTACCTGTGTGCTTGGGGCACCGTCAGGGCAAGAGTGGAGATGCCGGGTTATCAATGCCTTCCGGAGCCGACCTTTATGAGGGCGTGTCATCTGTACACACACCCCTTTGCTCAAGTACATACATGTATGTACACATGTACAAAAGTGTAATGGCCATTCTGCTCCTTTGTAACAGCCCGTTCTGCTACTTTGTAACAGCCAATTCTGCTCCTTTGTAACAGCCCATTCTGCTGCTCCGGTCAGCAGTTCAGGGTCTAGCAAGAGAGAGAGTGGGGATGGAGGGGCAAGAGACAGGAAGAATGGAAACAAGACAGAGTCTGATCAAGTCTTGTTTATTGAAAGGAAATCCTGGGTATTTATACCCTTTACCACGTGCCTTGCCCTCGTGGGCAAGCTCAGCTGAAGGCACTACGTCATGCGCCTAGCAGCGTGGAGACCACGTGCACCTTAGCTGCTGGCAACACTAAACAGCAAAACAAGATGTTTATCAGAGTGTGCTCAGCTGTTGGCGGGCTGTTGAAAACAAGTCTCTTGTCAGGGTATATGGCTCGAGATGGCTGTAAAGATGATAGCCGCTTTCGGCTAAGAGTCGGCTCCCAACACAAAAGTATACATGCATTTATGTATATGTAAGAGCAAGCATGTATGTGACAGATGTGCACACATTCGTGACCATGACATGCACACACACACACACACACACACAAACCACACACAAACATCTATGTCTACAGAAATGTATCATTAGCATACCTGGATGGTACATGTGTATAGCTCTACATAGGCATATGCACAGAAACAAGAAGCACCTTTTTTGTTTTTCTTCAGCTGGTCACAGAGAATACATCCCTCCCTCTTCCTGGACCCTTAGATAGACTCTAAGGTGTCTGGGCAGCAGAGTAGAGAGAGTGGATGTGGGGCGGTGGGCTGTGGGAAGCAGCTGGGTGCCTGGTTGAACAAGCCTTGAACCCCGGACCTTTACCAGGACGGCAGGTGTTCGGCGCTGCCCCCAGGCCCTGGTTCTTTTCATTCAGCTTCGGCCCTCCACAGCCTCTCCCAAAGAGAGGTCAATGACTATCAGTCACGAGGAACAGTGCCTCAGGCCCTCCCACATGTAGATGAGGTATCTCTAAGCTCTCCGACCAAGCCAATAGGCATTATCTGCCAGACCCTAACCCACATGCAGATGAGTTATCTCCAAGCTCTCCGACCAAGCCAATAAGCGTTATCTGCTGTCAGACCCTAACCCACCCTGAAACTGTATATAAAGGCCCTATTCGGGAGAAGTAAAGGTGTGTGTTCGAGAATCATCTTGGTGTCCTGGAGTCCTTGTCTCAAGAGCTGTAACACTTGGGGAGAGATCCACTCTCCCGGAACCTTCCTGGGGCACCAAGTTGCTTCCTTGCCTGCTAGCCGGCTTCTATCGGCCCAGCCCGGGCGGCTCAGCGTGGAGACACAGGTGCAGCACCTGGGAGTAACCGAGCTGTGACAGTGGGGACTCGAGCAGACGCTGCAGCGGAGGCAGGCAATCTCTCCTCCCTGCTTGCACCCGCACCCTTTTGGCCCAGACCTCTCACACCAGGCTGGGCTGAAGACTAACAGACAGCGGAGACATGGGTAGAGGACCCTCCCTGCTCTCACTCTGTCCTCAGCCGGGAGATCATCGTGGGACACCCTCCAGAACCGGGGACCCCCACAAGTGGACATTGTCCTTTTGGCACCCAAAGGCCTCTGGTGGGGGGCCTGACTAGTGTCTCACATCAGCAGATCCTGGGGAAAACCAGGGCTAAGGCAAACCTCCCATGCCAGCCAGCCAACCAGAAGCAATGGGTCCTGGCATGGACGTCCTTAATAAACCAACAGAGCCCAGGACTAACGCGCAGGAGGGATAAACCCAGAGCAGCCAGAGTGAAGTTGAAAGGGCAAGGGAAGCTGAAACTAGGCAGAAATGCCAACGTCATCTGGTGCTTCTGGACCTGCCCACATCCACACCAATACCTTGGCAGAGGTCGACCCAATAGGTGAGTTAACATGTGGTGACAACCCAGCTAGGCTTCCGGGAATGCAAATGCCCAATAATCTCATGCTGATGAGGGAGGAGAGAGGATCCACCTGCTGGGGTGTCCAGCTCCTCTTTAACCAAAGACCAGCTCCCCAGGGCACTAAACCTCAATATTTGGGAAAGGATGTCACATTCCTTGCTCTGAAGGTGTCTGTGGTGATGTCATCCCAGGCCAGAGAGGTGGAAGGAGTCTGAAGCCTCTAGTGCCAGTCTGATCTGCTTGACTGGTGGCCACAGGCAGAGAGCAGAGCCTGGCATACCCAGCACCAGTGGCAGAGTAATCCCCCAACAAGCAGCCTGTTGGGGGTTAATGTCTCTAAGGGAATCCAAGCTTGGCGTCTGTCTTAATTAGTGTTCTATTGCTGTGAAAAGACACCATGACCAAAGCACCTCTTATAAAGGAAAACATTTGACTAGGTCTGTCCTGGAGTTCAGAGGTTCAATCTGTTTTCAGGAAGCACGGTGGTGTGCAGGCAGACATGGTGCTAGAGAGGAGCTGACAGCTCTACATCCAGATCTACAGGCAGCAGGAACACACAGTGCCACGCTGAGCCTGGCTTGAGCATCTGAGACCTCAAAGCCGAGACCACACCCACTCCAACAAGGCCACACCCACTCCAACAAGGCCACACCCACTCCAACAAGGCCACACCCACTCCAACAAGGCCCAAGGCCACACCCACTCCAACAAGGCCACACCCACTCCAACAAGGCCACACCCACTCCAACAAGGACCAAGGCCACACCCACTCCAAAAAGGCCACACCTACTGCAACAAGGCCCAAGGCCACACCCACTCCAAAAAGGCTACACCCACTCCAACAAGGCCACACCTCCTCCAACAAGGCCACAACTCCCTATAGTACCACTCCCTATGAGCCCTTGGGGGACATTTTCTTTACCGCCAGTGTCCAATTCCAAAACCATGAGTGAGACCTCTACGCTGCAGGCCACTGTGACTCCAGACTCAGTCACTGAGCTGGGTCATTTCTCAGCCAGCCCACTGAGTCCACGTCTCATACAGAGGTAACTAGGACATTCTTCTCTGGGGCATGGCACAGGCCACCAGGATTGGATCTTCCCTGACAGGCTCCTCAAGCCTGACTCCAGCCACCTGTTCCAGGCCACCCCACCAAGGCAGAATCTGACTTCAAGCCACCCCTTGTCTCTGGAGACCTGCAGTGACACAACTGAGAGTCTGTGAGCTGTGGACAGATGGGTGGGGAGAAGACGCGAGACATTATGGAGGCTCCAGAGGGTCTCTAGTAGACACGGGAAGGGGCACCCTGTTACGGGAAATATTTTACAAATGGCAGCAAGTTCCCACGCTATACTCTCTGCCCCGTGGTCTCGCCACCTCTGCCTCTAGGCTAGCCCCTGACAACAGTCTTTCCAGCTCAGGTTAGCCTGTCTCAGAGTCGCTTGTCTCTTCTCAACCATCTATCCCCTGTGGCTAGTCGTCACAAATCCCCTTAACCCAGTAAATCAAAACTCTAGAAGCTTATAGTTAATCAGTCAGATTTATATATCAATAAATTCTCAGCTCACAAGATGCCCACACAATAATTTCAGAGCCAATTGATACTGATACAAGCTGCCCATCTAGATTAGACGAGTTATCCCAATTATTCTATCCTTTTATGATATGCATAGCTGCCTGTGGCTATATAAAGTCACATGGAATCTGGATTGACCTGTTCACCTCCATCTTGGTTCCTTCTCCCCCAAACTTTTCAGCTCCACCCCCTTCCACTGCCTAATCACCAGCTCTAGCTTTTATTTTACAAGATGGGGAGAAAGTTCACGAGAAGTCACCTGTGTATGATCCACTCCTTGGCCACAGCCCCTCCCAGGAGATTGGAATTAGCATCAAAGTACAAACAATGCCAGGGCTATCCACAACACTTCCCCCTTCCTGTCCACTTAAAAGACTCTTTTATCTCGCTGGGTGGTGGTGGCACACTCCTTTAATCCCAGCCCTTGGGAGGCAGAGGCAGGCGGATTTCTGAGTTCGAGGCCAGCCTGGTCTACAGAGTGAGTTCCAGGACAGCCTGGGCTACACAGAGAAACTCTGTCTCAAAAAAAAAAAAAAAAAAAAAAAAAAGACCCTTTTATCTCAGCTATAAATTGAGCACAACTATTACCATTTTGTAATTTATAAAGTACAAGATAGACCTAACACCCAGTCTATCATTTTTGTCAATAAAATAGAACACTCTGTCATCTGTTCTAACTTAAAAGACTTATAATTCTACACCTGACTTATGTCCTGGCTTTAGATAGTATGGCATCTGAAAACCATCCTCTCAAATCTGGTCTCTCAATGTAAATAGCCTGGGTTGGCTATGAGACTGTAAGTAGCCTTTCAACCCCATCAGAAAGCCAAGAATGACAAATATTATCTGAAAATATAGGAAGCCTAACACAGTTTCCAGAACTGAAGCAAGTTGTAGAGACAGCTGCCTACCCAGTACAGCTCCAGTAAGTCAGGAGGTTGGAACATTAGCCTTCTGGCTCAGGATCATCTGACAGACCTTTGAAAGACAGGAATCATTAAGGACTAGCTTATTCTATCTCAGCAGAACTAAGCTGTCCTAACCTGTAACTTGTGTCCTCTCAAGGACCATACAGGTCTGTAGAAGAGATAGGCAATTTCTGCCCAGTGCCCACCTAGCCGCAATGTATAACCTCACCTGGAGGCCTAGATGCTCAGCTGCTGCTTTGAATTCATGAATGGGAAGCTGTTGGGAGCAGATGTGTCTCAACAACAAGTGAATAAATAACATTAAATGTCACATTCTGTGGATTTCTGACGTTTTTGAAAACCAACTATCTATGTAAAGTAATCTGGGCTGTTGTTCACTAGCTATTTCTAATTAAAATATCTGAAAACACCCAACAATAGACTCGGAGCCATGAATTTGCTATAGGCCCTTAACTCACAGGCTAACCATCTCAGATCAGTTTATAACGGCATTTATAGAAGGACTGGATCCAAACCTTGTACTTTTAAAATTTTTGTATCAATAGAATAAATTTACACCGACGAAACCTTGAATTTGCCTCAAAATAAATTCTGTACCAAAATAAGAAATTACGACTTCAACTTAGTAACAATTATAAATATTTCTACCAAATGAAATAATGGCTATAAAAGCAATTCTACCTATTTCCTCCCTGTCCCAGTTATGACCATTTCTAAATTCCCCAGAAAGACAACCTTTGAATAACCACCTCCAGCCCCAGAGCCCAGGGAACTGGGACAAAGACTCTTTATAACTTCTTCAAGCTGAATATGGGTGTTGAGATATTTTTGAAGGGGTGGGGGTAGGGAAATGTGGGAGTTGGTTGGCCTTAAAACCATACCAACAATTGTATTAGTCTCTGATGTCTGTGTCCTGACTGGATCCAGCTGAAATTCCAAGACATCAGTTCAAGCAGGTCAGTTCAGTATGTCTGATGATGAGACTCACCAAGGCTGTATATTCTGTAATATACAAATCCCAAAACAAAATTTTAGTATCATCAAGATAACTTTTTTGTTTGATTCTCTGGAATCTATTTCTCAGGGGGTCTCCCTCTATGACATCTGATCATATTACTCTGGAAGGTGTATAGATCTGATGCCTTCTCTAGAAATGCAAAGACAAAACCTTCCTCCCAAATCAGCATTTCTTTGAGCCAGTAACCAGAAAAACATTTATATTGACCTCTTTCCCAGAGGAATAATATAACCACAAAACTCAAAATCACGCTCATCTTGAAAATTAAAACAATCCAAAAAAAAATGAAGTAGACTAAAATACTGTAGGTGCCTATTCTCAGGCTTTTTCTATTTTGCCATGCAGGATAATAACCCAAATTTCCCGTGGAGCCCACGTTAGACAGAATTTCAGTATCCTGTAAGACTTAATAGAGCAATATATCTTTATACCATCTTTAAAACAATTGATTCAAACTTTCACTAATATCTGCCTATTGGAAGCAGGTAGTTTTTACTTGTTAAGCTCTCTGCCTAGAGCAACCTGCAGTTCCCACAGCAGGGGACCTCAGAGCCTGCCTGCGGTTTCTTTGTGTTTCTTTGTTTCAAGGTTTCAGCATTTGAGTCCACGTGACTCATCCCAGCACCATTTTTCTCTAAGAAAACTAACTCTCAGGCTAATGATCTTAAATTTCTAGTGGATTCTTGCCCAACATGTTGGTTTGCCACCTGTTGTGGGAACTATTAAATTCCCCTAATGAATAAAAGAATCACTGGGCGAGTAGGCTGGACTTCTGGGCTGGATAGGGAAAAGAGTAAGCAGGAGAGAGATCGGAGCTTTTGGATGGGGATAGTGAAAGGACAATATGTAGCTACTAGTGAGATGATGGAAGGGACCAATGATGGAAGGGGGTGTCTCAGCGGGTCCATGCCGAGGCATCTCTTCCCGCTGAGGGACCAGCCACACGACTGTATAGCATAGAATAGAGTTTATTCAGGGCATGGGGAGGGGAGCCAGGACGGTAGTAGAGGCAGAGAGAGAGAGAGACAGAGAGAGAGACAGAGAGAGAGAGAGACAGAGAGAGAGAGACAGAGAGACAGAGAGAGAGAGCAGAGAGAAGAGACAGAGAACAGAGACAGAGAGGCTCAGAGAAGTAGAGGCCGGCCATGACCACGTGGAGAGAGGGGGAAGGGAAGTGGGGAGGGGCAAGGGGACAGAGGGAAACTAGAGGCAAGAGAGCTAGAGAGCAAGAGAGTAAGAGAGCAAGGAGTGGGCAAGCACCCCTTTTATAGTGGGCCAGGCCTACCTGGCTGTTGCCAGGTAACTGTGAAGGTGGAGTTTAGACAGAATACTAACAACTAGTGTTTCCCGGTTTTAATGGTGGATCCACCAGGATTCGCCACTGAAGGATTTAGTATGGCTTACAAGACTAAGTTTGTATGGTGTTTTCCTTCATGCCGCAGTTCAGCTGAGTTCCAGAGAGAAAGGTACGGTGGCAAAGCGTGGGTTTGCACGATATGCACCACAAAGGGCCGTGGGGGTGACCCGCCAGTGGGAACTTAGCGAGCTGGGTGAAGAGATTTTGGAGCTCTGAGTCTGAGAGTCTCCATGAGATAAGAATAGGCCGTCCATTGCCTGCCAGTGCATGACCAGCCAGCCCGCTGGCGCACAGAGTAGCTGGGCATAGCTTGGGAACTTGCCGTTCTTTTTCTTCCCGAAACATACCCTGTCACCAGCTGGGCTGTAGAGGCTTGGATTAGTCAGGGTTCCAGTTAAACAGAAACCTTTGCACTGCTTAGTTTAACCTACAGGATTGGGCAGGCATAGTAACAACTTTCCAGGCCACCTTTACCTGTATATGCAGGGAAGTCCCAATCCTCTGTCAGGAATACAGAATAGGCACTCTCAGACTCTCAGGCTCCTCCCAGCATCGGTAGAGGTGAGCTCAACCCAGCCAGGTCGTCAAGATCAATGATGGAGACGGTGCCCAACACTTCCATACACTGTTGGTTGCCAGGGCAGAGCCCTGGGAATGCAGGGGGGCCTGGCATCAATTCAGCTGAGGATGGACCGGAAGACCCCGGTTTGTGGGGCAGAAGAAATGGGAGGAAGCCAAAAGGGCCAGAGGATGCCTGAGATACCCGGGGCCTCTAAACACACCTATAGTGTACATACACTCATGCAAGCACTCACGCACATGAAGTAAATTTATTTTTGAACTGCGGAAACCCAGGCTTGTTGCTTAATTTATATATATATACCAGTATGGTTCCCATAGTGAATGAGAGACACAAACCAGTCTGCACAGGTCGATAAATGAGCAAGCAGGATGTGAAGTGTTAAACCTAAGCTATAAACAGTGAGGGGGTTTGGAGACCTGCTTCAGTACAGACGGAAGCCAGGTACAAGAGATGGCATATTCACTCACAGGAAGTAACCAGAATAAAGTCAGAGGCAGAGGAGCCATTACCAGGAATCAAGAGTGAGAGGGTGTAGAGAGACCTCCAGGAGGATGCAGGCTCTCTTAAGGATGATGAAATGTCCAGGAACTAGAGAGGAGGCTGCCCGGCCCTGGAGCCATATGGGATACCACTAAATTACACGATTTAAAACAACCATGTCTTCAGCATGTGGGTCTCATTGGAACTTAAAAGAAAAGGCCGGGGAGACGGCTCAGTACATAAACAGCAATCACAAAGATCTGAGTAAAATTCTCCAATGCCCAGGACAAAAGCCAGGCACAACAGTGTGTGCCTCTACAAGCCCTGGGGAGGATCCCAGAGGCCCAGCGGCCAACCAGTCTGATCAAATCAGCGAGCTCTGAGATCAGTGAGAGAGCTTGTCTCCAAAGCATCCAACACTGACCTCTGACCTCTATGCAAGGACGTACGTGGATTCACAAAACCACATATGAGTACTTGTAGTGAGGAATAACAGATTCAGACTTCTGGAAATAATAACAGCCTGCATAGGACAGAAGACCTAGCTAGACACGAGGGTTTCAAAGAAGAAGACAGTGGAGGCACCAAGGGAATTAGAAAGTGGTACAAAAACATCCAAAGTGGGTAATTACCCAGAAAGACAGGCAGGCCAGCGGTTCTCCTTGCCAGCAGCCCTACTTTCTGAGAGAGAAAAACCAATATGAGCATCTCTCTGCTCCTACCCAGACTCCTCGTGCCTAGCAACTCTTGAGGAGAATTCATGTTTCCAAGGGTCAGTCTGAGCAGAGGGATGCGAGGGCAGGTGCTGACCGTGGCCTCTATCCATCCTAACCTTGCACTTGGAGGGTCACTCATTAGAATGCACAGCCTTTGCAGATATTTAAAGTTGGAACCTTGAGATGAGATGATCCTGGATCATCCAGAATAGTTATTAGAGCATTTACACTTCAGTTCCCACTAAGACCCACAAATTTTCCAGCTTTCTCAGGCTCCTCCTCTGTCTTTATGGGCTGGGTCTATCTATCCCCATCCTAAGGAACCAGGCTGGCTCTCCCAGTTCCTGTGCAACTGGTACTGACGTCTATGAGAAGAAAACATCCTTTGAACCATGGGAGTCCCCTACACACATACATCACACACACGCACATGCACACATACACACACATCACACATACATGCACACACATACACACATATGCACACATGCGCACATGCATATACACATCCATGCATACACACATGCACATACACACATACATACACATGCATGCACACATACACACATGCACACACATCCATGCATATATACATACATACTTACATATGAATGCACACACACATACAAATATACACATGCACAACATACGCACATGTACACACATATACACACATCCATGCATATATACATACACACACACACACATACACACATGAATATACACACAAACACATACACACACATACACGTGCACCCACACACATATGGACACACATACACACACACACACATACACACACACGCATACACACATATACATACATACACATGCACACACATACACACATGCATATACACACAAACACATACACACACATACACGTGCACCCACACACATATGGACACACATACACACACATACATGCATACACACATGCACACATGCATGCACACACATGCACACACACATGTACATACATACACATGCACACACATACACGTGCACCCACACACATATGGACACACAAACACACACACACATGCACACACATGCACACACACATGTATACACACACACACACAGAACCCTAGGCACACCCATCAGGTACAGGAATCATTAGAGCAGGTGCTCTAACAAACACTTTAACATTTAACATTTCACTTGCTTACACTCCCACCACCACCAAATGCCACCTGGGCCACTGGCCCCTTCCAGGAGACCTCTCCTGGCAGTGGTGAGCACTTAGACATCACAATATGGCACAGTCTTCTGCAAATATCAGGATTACCAGGCCCAGAGTGGCTGACTGAAGAGAAGCTGACAAGTCTCAGTGACAAGCCTCTGCACTCCCAGAGCCCCCAGTGACCAACAGGGCAATGACAGCTGCCCCTTCCCAGACAGAGGCCACTTGACAGCTGAGCCTTCTCCCAGGCCAGCATGCACTGTCTTGGAACCTAAGGGAGTGATGGGGCAGGTAAAAGCCAACCCTGTGTTCTTATCAAGAGCTTGAGGGATGGTTTAATATAGTCCCAGGTCCCAAGAAAGGAAGTCTATCCATCCATCCTCCCATTAATCCTTCCGTCTGCCCACCACCTATGCTTCCCGTGTCTATTTGCCATCCCTTCATTTCTCCTTCTCTACTTCCCCTTTGTCCATCAGTCCATTCATCCAGCCATCAGTCCATCCATCCATCTACCCACCAGTCCATCAGTCCATTCATCCATCTAATTCACCCCTTGGTGCATCCATCCACCCATCAGTCCATCCATCCATCCATCTTTCCACCAATCTGTCCTTCCATCCACCCATCAGTCCATCAGTCCATCCATCCATCCATCTTTCCACCAATCTGTCCATCCATCCATCCATCCATCCACCCATCAGTCCATCCATTCATCAGTCCATCCATTCATCCATTCATCCATTCATCCATCCATCCATCCATCCATCCATCAATCCATCCACCCATCCACCCATCAGTCCATCAGTCCATTCATCCATCCATCCACCCCTTGGAGCATCCATCCACCCATCAGTTCATCCATCCACCCATTCATCCATCCATCCATCCATCCATCCATCCATCCATCCATCCATCCATCACCCATCAGTCCCTCCATCTACCCCTCTGTACATCCATCCACACCATCTCTCCATCTCTTTTACCTGGATGCAGTCTGCCAATTTCCCTAGCCACCTGGTCCTTGCAGGAGAGCCCCCCAGATACAGTCAGCTGAATCCCACTCAAGCTATGAGTGATTCCAGAAGACACAAGATCAGAACTGTGTTTTCTTTCTTTCAGAAAGCATGGTGGGGGGGACTTTTCATACCCCAGCTCTGAGCTGACTATGTGGAGTACCCCCACTACCCTTCTCTTCCGAATTATCGAGGCATTTTGGAAAAGCAAGACCCCCATAGGGTAAGTGTTCAAACCCAAGCTAATATCTGCAAAACTGGGTGATGGTGTCTGGCTAGGGACACCGCTGCTCTAGCCTCATTGGCATCCTTCTACTACCCCTCCCCCAACATGATCACTCCAAGGCTTGGACTCAAAGTGGCAACACCCCATTCCTTCAAAGCACACATCTCATCAACACGCACTGCTTCCTGATAGACCTGGGCCTAGCAGTCAGCTGGCCATCACTGAGGAGGAGAACATTCTCATGGGTCCCCTGTTCCCAGGATGGTGGCAATCCTCAGGCAGACAATGGGGAAACAGTAGCTACATCTAAACAGTCAGTTTTAAGTATGAGGCCCGGTGATCAAACTGGTGCGACTTTTAATGGAAAGAAGATTGATGTTTCTCGGGCTGCTGAGCAGACCGAGCCTCCGAGGCCTCTTCCAGATGTCACCCGAAGAGCAAGTGGCCCTTAGGAAAAGTCTAGACTCATCTAAACCAGCTACTGTGAGTCACTGTGAGTCTCATCCCCTCCCGAACACAGCTACATTTAACTGCTGAGATATTTTGCCTGCCTTCAGCTCTGTCTGCAACTTGGAGCAGAGTCAAGAGCCTCTCAGGCTGATCTAAGGCAACATCGCTCTGGTGTTATCGATTTCTCTTCCTGTGGAAAACAAGAAGTTTATGTCCACACTTAGAGCATAAGTGCTACCATGCTGTCTAAATATTACCCCTCGCTGTCACAGCAGACCACGCAGGCAGAAACAGAGTTCTCAATGCCTCTACATACTGACAGTCCTGTCATTCACTGGATTGGACTCTCTTGCCGTCCGACCACGGGGACCCCAGCTGTGTGAGCACCAGTGAAACTACTCTCTTCATTCAGAAGCAATGACAGTGTGGTGGCTTGAAAATGCTTGGCCTAGGGAGTGGCACTATGTGGAGGTGTGGCTTTGTTGGAGGAAATGTGTCACTGTGGGTGTGGGTCTTAGTTGCCTGGAAGTCAGTCTGCTCCTAGCGGCCTTCAGATGAAGATGTAGAACTCTCAGCTCCCCTGCACCATGACTGCCTGGATGCTGCCATGCTCCTCCTTGATGATAATGGACTGAACCTCTGAACCTGTAAGCCAGCCCCAATTAAATGTCGTTATAAGACTTGCCTTGGTCATGGTGTCTGTTCTCAGCAGTAAAACCCTAACTAAGACAGAGTTGCCTTGGTCATGGTGTCTGTTCTCAGCAGTAAAACCCTAACTAAGACAGAGTTGCCTTGGTCATGGTGTCTGTTCTCAGCAGTAAAACCCTAACTAAGACAGAGTTGCCTTGGTCATGGCATCTGTTCTCAGCAGTAAACCCTAAGACAGAGTTGCCTTGGTCATGGCATCTGTTCTCAGCAGTAAACCCTAAGACAGACAGGCAAGGGGGATGTCTCAGTGAACAAAGCTCAGGCACTGTGTTCATGAGGACTGGAATGTGGGTTCTCAGAATCCATCGAAAAGCTGAGGGTGGCACGTATATCTATATTCCCCAAAGTCCCTATGACAAACAGAAGGTGGAGATGGAAATTCACATTCATAACGCATACAGAAGAAATCCTGTCTCAAAGAAGGTGTGAGTACAGACACCCAAGGTTGTCTTCTGACCGTCATACTCATACCATAGCATATATATATGCTCACAAGCCAACACATACACTCACAAGTAGGCACACACACATCTTTAATTTTTTTTTTTTTTTTTTTTTTTTTTTGGTTTTTTCGAGACAGGGTTTCTCTGTGTAGCCCGGGCTGTCCTGGAACTCACTCTGTAGACCAGGCTGGCCTCGAACTCAGAAATCCACCTGCCTCTGCCTCCCAAGTGCTGGGATTAAAGGCGTGCACCACCACTGCCCGACTCATCTTTAATTTTTAAAATAAAGATGTTTGGAACCCTCCTCCCTCAGAGGAACATGACCGAAGTTAGCAAAGGGTAGCCCCTATGGCAGACAGTTGATGGCCGTTCAGGTTGGTCCCTGAGCACTCAGAATTCATATTTCTTTCTTGGAATAAATAGGAATTTTAATGAGTGACAGTCTTGCACATATAGTCCCACACAGAATGCTGATTTCACAGTCCATTCAGTCAAAGGAGGAAATGGTTAAATCTGCTTGTCCATCATTTTCTCACAGAAACATACACACACACACACACACACACACACACACACACACACGAAGCAGCAGGAGAGTCAGTAAGGTCTGAAGAAGGCCGTTTCTCATGCCCAAGCCTTTAACACAGCAGTCAGCAAACTTCCTCTGAAAAGACCAGATGTGTTTTAGACTTTGTGGATGACCATAGTGTCTTTCGAACCAGCTAGGTAGCTGATATGCAAATGAGTGGGCGTGGCTTTTGCTGCAATGACACCTTATTCAGGAGAGCTCCAGAGTCTTTGGTGTGCCCTACCTCGTGCCCTGAGATCAGAGGGCTGATCTGTGGGTGGATTCTGCCAGAGGAGAGTGGGCTGGGACACATCTGAGTTTACAAAGACAGTTCCAGGGATGACCCAACAGGAACTTTCCTTCCCTGAGAGATGAACTTCTTAACTCTCAGGTGACAGCAACCCCCATCTTTAAAGATTTTCAGTGTCTTCTGCAATTTAAGCCCTGCAAGCTCTGCTTGCCAACATCCACAGCTACAAGAGAAGACGGAACGCTGAGGATGCCTCCGCCACGGCAGACACTCCTTCCACCATTCCCAGAGGCTCTCTGTGGCCTGAGAAACCCTTGGAAGAAAGAGGCTTTGCCCAGACCTAGAGGGCAGCACCCCTTCAGTAGCATCCTGGGCCAACCTCACCTGGGAAATGGTACAGGCTTAGATCTGAGGTGGAAGCATAGGCCCTCTGGGATAGCAGGGAAGAGGAGCAGAGATGGCTGGCCAAGGGCTCCGGGAGAAAGGCACCACTCGCCGTAGATCTCAGTCTTTCTCCCGTAATTAAACACTTTCTCAGCTAATTGGCTTCGGCAATTTAAAAAAGACTCGATTCAATTTCCACTCCTTTAAAACGCAATCTAGACAATTTATGAAAAGAAACTAAATATACTGCAGCTCTGAATAGGCTTTCTCTTGCCACCGCCCTCCTTAACGGCACTTGGCGAGGTAAAAATACGCTTAAATCAAAAGAAACGTCGTCCTTAATAAGATGAGAGTCTGCACGATGAACTCGGCGGCTCCTTAGTCACGACAGAGGACAAACGAAGGCTGCCTTCCACCTGTTGGATGTCCTCCCAGACAAGGACATGCAGAATGTTAAATTTAAAATGAAGACAAATGAAGCCACCAAAGAGGTCCTCAGGCCCAGAGTGGCTCTCCCTGCTGAGAAGCACAGAGACAGAGAGGAGCAGAATGCAGTCACTACACAAGGCAGTCATCCTAGACCTCTGGTTTCCAGGGGTGTACACACACACACACCATACACCACACACACAACACCATATACATACACACACACACACACACACCACACACATCATATACCACACCCAGAACACCACATGCATGCATACCGCACCACATATACACACACCACACACATCTGCATGGCAAAGACTCTGAGAATTCAGGCACACACCCGAGACAGACAGTGTGTGGGTCTCTGAAGAGAGGAAGTAGAACCCACATTAAGAAGAGAAGTCTCTGATGGGAGAATGTCACAGCGTAGTCCTGCAGCCTGGCTCTCTGATCCCCAGGCAGGGGGAAGAAAGAGGATGAGGTGCAGGACGTGTGGACACTGTGTGGTTTAAATAGGTGTGGGCCCCATAGAATCACGTGTTTGGATACTTGGTCATAGGGAGTGGCACTATTAGGAGGTGTGGCCTTGTTGGAGGAGGTGTGGCCTTGTTGGAGGAGGTGTGGCCTTGATGGAGGAGGTGCGTCATTGTGGAGGCAGGGCCACAGGAGGGATCCTATAAATGCTCAAGCCCCGTGTGAAACAAATCCAGTTTCTTCCTGGCTGCCTTCAGATCAAGGTGTAGAGCTTTCCGCTCCTTCTCTAGCATCGTGTCTGCCTGCAGGCTGCCATGCTCCCAGCCATGATGATGATGATGATGGACTAAACCTTTGAAACTGTAAGGCAGCCCTAATTAAATGATCCGGTCTGATTCTAGCAAGTGTATTCCTACAGGCAGAAGGCTCTGGAGCGGAAGGTCTTGGGATGAGGATTCCCCTGTGGGCAGGGTCTAACCTGTACAGATGAGTATTCGCATGCCTACAGTTACCATACCCGGAGCACACACTCACGGCACACACCGTTACAGACATACCTGCAGATACGCACTGTTAGCAGAGTTGCTGGGTCAAGGCCTGGGTCTGGCAACGCTGTCATCTAGGCTCAGCCACCCATCCTCAATTAAAGAGACGGGGTAGGAAACGGAGAGGCAGGCAGTCGTTCAATGTGGCCACCTTGAGAAGAAGAAAAAGCAGGCTCTGCCACCCTGTCAGCCCCAGTCCGTCTTCCAGTCATGATGTCAAAGTTAAAACAGACGGCAAGACGTGTGTGTAGCTATGCAGTCTTGGTCACGGTGTGTCCTGACAGTCACTGTCAGAACTCTGTGGAATCTCTTTCCAGGACACATTACCCACTCTGTCTGGCTCCAGACTTCAGTCTTTTCTTTCTCCAGATAAGATTCCTGGGTAAATTCCAGTTTCCTGGGGTCCACTGCCTCAATGGTCTCAGAGCCCGGGGGAAGGACACGGTGTCTCTTTAAGATATTGCCAGTCCTCTCAGCATGGTTATGTCAGCTCACATATAAAATACAGCTGAATACACGTCCACATAGAGACAACCAACCTACATATACCAAGCCACATACATAGGGCAGGCAGGCATACACACACATGTACACAGAAGCCCTGCACAGGTACCCACTACAGCCTGAGACACAGGCACAGACGGTGCTCTGGCTCAGATATACAACATCCCCGAGGGCCATCTGTTAAAGGTTTTGCCCCGTGCCTATAGCGATCCTGGGACAGAGGTGAAACCTTCGGGAGGTTCCAGGAAATGAAGGTCACTGGGATATTCACATTCCAGCCTTTTTGTTTCTCTTCTTGCTTCCCAGTCACTACAAAGTGGTCAGGCCTCCTCAGCCACCCCCACCATGCTGCCAGAGGCCTGGAGCACTAGGCCGTGTGACCACAGACTGAACCCACCAGTCAACATAAACCTTTCCCACTGTTTAGAGGACTTAACTCAGGTGTTTTGTTACAGTACAAAAAGCTGACTGATACAATCAGACCCTCGCTGAGGCTCAGACGCCAGAGGTATAGCCTCTCACAGTTCCACACACCCAGAGTCACACATCAACAAAGAGTAGGTAGAAACTCACACCTTCAAATACACATGTGCAAACACACACATACACAGAGAGGAGAGAGAGAGAGAGAGAGAGAGAGAGAGAGAGAGAGAGAGAGAGCAAACTGGATGATAGGAGGCTTTTCCCTCTGTTAGTGTCTGCTCTGTGGAGGGACTTGAGAGGCTAAGGTAGGATGGAGGAGGGGTTGGTGTGGGGTGGGGTAGAAGGAGAGAAAAGTAAAGAAGACAGGCTGGGGGTGGCGGGGGCGCGTGGGAGCCAGTGTTTGCTGCAGTTAAAAGGTATATAGCTCTATGGCCATTACACTCATTCTTACAGTCGCTTCTATTCCTGGAGAAGGCATCTGCTGTCATTTGGGGCACCAACGTACACACACTTCCACATTTGGAATGAATGTGCTTCACTTAAAAGCTGGGTCTATTTAAAGGATAACAATAGTGGTGTCGGAATTAAGATGGAATTGGGGCGTAGAAGGCAGTGGAGCGACATGGCATGGCGTAGTGCAGAGTAAGAGTGACCAGGGGCTTGGTTGAGCAACCCAGGGGAAGGCTGTCCCCTCCCCAACACACCTTCACAGCCTATGGGTGAGATCTGATTGTTTAAAGCCTGAATCCCCCTTAACCTGATATGGGGCAGGGAGGCGGAAGGTTAGAACTCCTTCTGCACTGACCCGCAGCGCTGGAAGCCATGCACTGGCTCCGTGCCCTGCCCGTGTGCTAACACTCATCTGAGTCTCAGTCAAACTTGTGAGTCAAGGGAGCTGTTCTCATGGTCAGCTGATAATCTGTCTCCTCAGGCTCCCTCGGCCTGTTCCTGGGCCACAGCCCCAGGTCTCAGTGGGAGACATGCTTTGTTTTAGAGGAAACTGTATCTCCATGAAGCATGTCCAATTTTTTCAAAACACACGTTCAGATCCCCTTGGCTGTAACCTCGGGGTATTGAGAAGGATTCACTTGGTTGAGAAACTAACCAGGCAAAGGAGAGACTCGAACACCCCCCTCCCTCTTCTGCCGAGATGTCTGTTGACTCTCCCTTCATAATAAGAGTTCTGGAGTCATGAAATGGATTCCATTTCTTTTAGGACTTTATAAAGCTGGCGTCAGCCTAGAATGGCAGGTGCTCTGACTGAGCTCTGACCCATGACCCTTCCTCCCTTTCCTCATTGGCTGAGTAACCAGGATGGCACAGTCTTACAACCATCTGGGGGTCCCAGCCTCTGGTGTTAGCTGTCTTTCTCAACAAAGGCACTGGTCACTTCATCTCTACCTTTCTTTGTTTTAAAGTTTACTGGTCATGTGACCACACTTGCAGGTTTTAGGCAAGCTTGGCTGTTAGAAGTTAATTTTTGGGGTGTGTGTGTGTGTGTGTGTGTATGTGTGTGTGTGTGCATCTGTGTGTGAATGTTAGTGTGTGTGTTAGTATGTTAGTGTGTGTACATGCATGTGTGAGTGTATGTACATGTGCGTATTAGTGTATGTTCATGTGTATGTTAGTGTGTGTACATACATGTATGTACATGTATGTATTAGTGTGTGTGTGCATGTGTGTTTGAGTGTCTTAGTGTGTGTATGCACATATGTGGGTATGTGTACATCTGTATGTTAGTGTGTGTGTACATGTGTGTACATGCATGTGTGAGTTGTGTGTGTGTAACTTAGCAGAGTCTAGGTGGGGGACTGGATTAATGGACCTTATCAGGCTTGGTGTTTTCTGTTATCTGTATTTGGGTCTAAACTGGATAGAGGCACTTTTGAAATGAAACCTCAGATTCTCTTTCTCACAATGCCCATTCCCGTGAGTGGGTGGCCTGTCCAGCTGCCCACTGTCCTTGCTCTCTGACCCATCAGATCCTGGGCTTCATAAGAACAGGGCAGAGGCCGAGTGTTAGTTCCGCCCAGATGATGGGACAGCAGGGCACCTTTGCAGTAGCCTGTCTTATGCTGTCACTGGGATCCTGGGCTGATACCCTGGTGGGAGAAGGGCTATCCTAAGAATGAACACTTGTGCCCCCACTTACACAATGCACCCGAAAGGATTAAAACTTCCTGGAAATCTCAAGCATGGGGAGAGGAAGGCCTGAAGCGCCCTGGCACAGCCTGAGGGGAACTCACGACAAGCAATGGTGCTCGGCTCTGCCAGCTCATCTCGCAGGTAAATTAACATACTCTGCTTCCTGGCATCCATTTAGTCTTTTGTATAAAATTGTCACTGGTTTCAAACAGCTGAGAGAAACTAAATATATTTTCCCATTGTGCCAAACTCTAAGTAAATACAGTATCTTTCACCAATTTATGTTTTCTAATTTGTTTTAAAAATAGAGAAACCGGGACTGGGGAGACAGCTCGGCAGTTAGATATACCTGTTGCTCTTGCAGAGGACATGGGTTTGGTTTCCAGCCCCCATATGGTGACTCACAACCGTCTGTAACTGAAGTTCCAGTATATCCAGTGCCCTCTTCTGACCTCTGCATGCACCAGGCACACAGGCAAGACACTCATGCACATAAAGTAAAATAAATATAAAAAGTGAGTACAGGGAACCTAAGGCAGTGAGCGTAAGAGGTGGTTCATGTAGCTGCCCCCCTCTCTCAGGAAAGAGCAAACCCAGCACCGAACGCCAAGGCATCTTTGAAGAATCTAACCCAGCAGCTGCCTGTGGAGTTTCTCCTGTGCCCTTAGTGTTACTAGGGTCCTAGTCTGAATCCTCCTTTTCCCCACAAACCCTGTCCTGTAAGCTCTGTTGAAAGACCTCAGAGGAGACGCACAGGGTAGAGCAGACAATAGCAGCTTATTACAGAGTGAAGTGCAGCGGCCTGTCAGGACTGAGAGAGGCAGCAGCAGCCCAGGGGCCATTGTACTGGCCACACATAAGACAGGCTTCCCCATAGTTCTTCTTTGATCTTTCTTTCGTTTGTTTGTTTGTTTGTTGTTTGTTTAATGTGTATTGTGGAAGAGAGAGAACGTATGAACACACAGTGATTTTCTGTATGGAATGTGTGTGTATGTGTGGTGTATGTGTATATGCATGGTATGTGGGGTGTGTGTATATGTGTATGTGTGGTGTATGTGTGTGGGTATGTATGTGTGTGTATGTTGGTGTATATATGTATATGTGTGTATGTGGTGTATGAGTATGTGTGTATGTGCATATATGTGTGCGCATGTATGTGGTATGTGTGTATATGCATGTGTGCTGTGTGTGTATGTATGTGTGTATGTATATATGTGTATGTATGTTGTATGCTATGTGCATGTATGTGTGTAAGTGTATGAATGCATGTGTATATGTGCATGTGTGATATATGTGTATGTGCATGTGTACGCATGTATGTGTGTATGTGTATTTGTATATGTGTATGTGTGGTGTGTATATGTATGTATGTGCATGTGTGTTTATGTGTGTGGTATGTGTGTATGTGTATGTGTGGTGTGCTTATGTGTGTATGGTGTGTGTGTGTGTGTGTGTGCTGTGTGTATATGCATGTGTGTTTATGTGTGTGTGTGTGGTATGTGTATGTGCATGTGTGTATATGTGTGTGAATGCATGTGTAGATGTGCATGTGTAGTATGTGTATGTGCATGTGGTATATGTGTGTGTGACATATGAAGAACAAAGGAGGATATTATATGTCCTTCTCTGTGTTTCCCCACCTCATTTTTGAGTCATGTTTCTCACTGAATTTGAGCTTTCTGTTTTGCTTAGACTCCTGGGTTACAGGCACACGGCAATTCCCAGCTGGAGGGCGTTGAATTCAGGGTCTCCTGTTTGCATACCAAGCACTCTTACCCTGAGCCATCACCCCAAACCCCTAGGCTTTGTAAACGTTTCTAAAGTCTTCAGAGCAGGCAGCTTCTCCGGATAGACTTTGTCCTGTCTAGGTGACTGACAGACTCACTTGGATTAACTCTTACAGGGAGGGGAGAGATCTGTCACTGTTCTTTATTAGAAAGCTTCCTGTTACACAGTCATCTCATAAGGCTAGAGCTCCTGGATCCAGGATTAAAGAATTCAGTTCAGGATGTCACGTCTCCTCCCAGGGCCAGTGACAGGTCTCAGGTCCCATTTCTATGACCAGTAATTAATGCCTTGGTCAGTTGCTTTATAGGTTGTTGGCTATGAGAGTCCTCTAAGCCTATTAATATTTGAGTAGTTACCCAGGTTATGGTGTACTAGAACATCATATGGTCACCTTTTTAATAGCTTTGCCTCAGGTGTGGAGGAAAACAGCCGCAGAGGTCTGCCTTGCTGGTGTCCGGCTGGAGAAACTTCTAGTAAGCCTGTCTTATGAGAAGGCAACGTCTCTTGGTAATTATTTATCCAGAAGTTTCCAGTGGCTTTAAGCACAGACCATCTGCATCCTGGAAGGTTGGGACTTCATCCTGTAGACACGGGCAGCAGGGACTGGTTCTGGAGCCCAGCGGAGGACATGGCCCCAATGGTGACGGTTTCACAGGCCTGTGTACCACTAAGCCGGCTCTAACCAAGGTTACAAATGCACCCGGGCTGTTCTTTCTGGACAACGAGCCTGGACCTGACTTACTCTTCAAACTCTCAGCTCTCTATTTCCTGCTGGTTCATTCACTTATTCATGAATAAATTAAACTCTCATTCACTTTTATTGCTGATTTATAAGATTTGGGGTTTCAGTAACATATTGATGAAGACTTACTTATAAGATGGGTGCATTGCCCATAGCTATAGTAATGGTGGAGATGGATGATTGATAGATATATAGATAGATGGATAATACAGATTATTAATATATGGATGGTAGATAAATAATAATGATTGACAGATTATTATTAGACAGATGGTAGGTGATACATGGATGGATAATGGTAGATGATAGATTAAATAGATAATAATGATTGATTTATTGGTAGATGATTAATGGCAGATAAATGGATAACAACAGATGATTAATGATACTATTAATATATTAATGATAATAATGACATTAATAATATATAGATTACTGAATAGATGCAGAGATACTGATAGATGATTAATAAATAATAAATAATGATGTGTGATTGATGGATAATCAATACAAGATAGATAGACAGATGGATAAATACTCTCTAGGCCTGGAGAACAAAAGTCTGACTTGGGACACCAAAGTAAAGTCACAGTCCCCAGGCCTTTGAATAAAGAGGAGACTCTGTTGCTTAGCAACCCACTCTGAATTGTCTCCTGAGTGGTCAGTCATGAGCCGCTGCCTCACAGCAGACCATTCTCCAAAGCTTCATGGCTTCAAGCAATAATCAGATGTGACTGTTGGTACCACAGGGCCAGCTGGCTGCTGCTCTCCCCTGACTAGAGCCTCCACTGGCCTGGATCATCTTCCCTCTGTGGTGTCGCCTCCCATGGGCTGGCATGGTTTGGTCAGGTAGAGGAGACAATGTTCCAAGAGAAGGATAGACAGGGGCTTGGAACAGGAAGTGTTACCCCTGCTGCACTCCACTGATCAAAGCGTATCACAGGCCACCCAAACTCAAGGGGGAGCAATTCTTCCTCATTACAGAAACCGAAATGGAGACAATGTTGCAAGCCGGCTTGGAACAGGGACAATGTTACTCCTGTTACATTCCACTGATCAAAGCGTATCACAGGCCACCCAAACTCAAGCGGGAGCAATTCCCCCTGATTACAGAAACCGCAATGTTGTGTTACAATGTATAAAGGTAAGAAGAGATCGCAAGCAGCCCTGCCTCTGGCAGAACCCTGTGTCTGTGATAGCAACTTCCTTCTCACTGCCCTCAATGGACTGTATTCAGTTCCCAGGGAAAAATGCCCAGATCTGTGGGGTTTCTTCAGCTCTGGCTCAGAGCAGGGCCTCAGGGAGGGCAGATGATGAAGGCTCTGAGCTTAGTTGTCTCACAGTAAACGCAATGGCTTCCTGAGCCCACACACTGTCCTTCCACGTGACTGGAAGGTTGAGTAGCACATCTCCAGTGATGAATCAGCTGCCCATGGGGAGACCGACAGGTCTTGGACAGGGACCAGGGACCATCATACACTTATTCAGGTAAGAGACAGCCCCCAATGAAGTGCCTGGCAGTTGGCTGTGGCTTCTGCAAGTGTTTTACTCCTCTGTGACATTTAGAGATATAGGATCCCATTGTCTTCCCTGGAGCTTGAGCAGACCTCCGAGAATCCCGACTCTGTCCCTGGTGACCTTTGTCATCTCAGCACCCCAGACAACAATGTGCTGTTCTACATTCAAGTGACCCCATAGTGACAGAATTGGAGCAAGAAATTTTGGGGCAGATGGTCTACCTTTCAAGACCTAGGTATACCAAAGATGGCTTACAACCTCTTGAAGATCCAGGGTTCTGATCCAGGATGTTCTAAGGTGTCCCCTTCAAAGGTTAAGAATGAGCTGAGCCCCTCCTCCTTGCAACTATCTAGAACAGAGCACGAGGCCCCAGCCTCTCAAGGAACCCATAGTGCGGCACACCGAAGCCCGAGCGGAGGCTCACTGGCTGGCCAGGCCTGCAGGGTAAGCAGTTTGCCTCCAGAAACTTGTGATTCATGGGCTCCAGCAGGGCTTAAAGTGCCTGTGGCAGATGGGAGTCTCTATGGAGCCTGTGCTGAATTGCAGTGGAAAAAAATCTCAGACAAGTCCCCTGGGTTCTGGGGCAAAGCGACATTGTCCTTGGCAGATACCTTGGCCCCTTTAGGGACAGATAGTTCAACAATTGCTCAGTGTGACTGACATAGCCTCGATGAATTGTCCTGGTGGGATTTAGAATCACCTAGGAGACACACCTCTGCATGCGTCTGTCGGTGAGGACACTTCCGGTAGGTGGGAAGACACATCCTAAAGGTAAGTGGTACCATCCCGGTGCTGGGGTCTCCTGCTAAATAAAATGGAGGAAGCGAACTGAACCCCAGTATCACCTCTCTCCCCCTCCTGACTGCGGATGCAGAGTCACTGTACTTCACACCCCTGTCACAGCGCCCTCCTCACCATGGTGACAGTACCTTTAAACTGTAATCCAAATAAACTTGTTTTCCTTTTGGGTGCTTTTTACTAGATATTTGGTCACTGTGACAAGAGAGGTAGCTAATACACCGCAGAGTGTGTGTGTGTGCATGGATCCCTCAGGGACACATGGCACCAAAGGGAAGCAATATCTCCTGGGCCAAGCCGTGGACACGGCAAGCAGCCATGGTGAGATGATCGATCACCAGAGACTCAGGTGGGTCCTGAAGACCGGAGTTCATGGGTGAAGCACAGGAGAGACGAAGCCAAATCTTACAGCAAGAGACTGGCCTGAGGCCACGGTCCCCACCCTTAAAGAAGCTTTAGCTTAGGAGAACACGATGCAGAATCCACCAGACCAAGTAAGTCTAATGTTGAGCATCGTCACATGAGCCCCGCAGGGGCCGCTCAACTGGTAAAATGGATCAATAAAGGCCACAGATGGGCCCAGCCCCCCGCCAGGAGGAGAATTGCTTTCCCTGGAGATGATCTTCTCAACCTGCTGGCACGAGGCCTCCCTCCAAGCCCTCAGATTGCTACACACTCCCATCCGCCCCACTCAGTGAGCTAGAGCTCTGGAGCTCAGAACCAAACCCTGAGTCAGAGCAGCAAAGGTCACACATGGTCATCGACACCCAGCAGTGAGTGGGGGTGCAGTGAGGGAGGGTGGAGGCAGGACCCTCCTCTCAGGACTGTCCAGGTCAGCCCTTGGAGAAAAAGATAAAAATTTGCAGGTCAGGCTGCTTCCAGACGGCCTTTGGAAAACCGTCGTGCGCTGTGAGTGGAAACCCCTCCTCGTCTCTGGAGCAGACGTGTATTTCCCCAGAGGGATTTGCAGTATAAAAGCATCCTTAAGAAAGCAGCATTGCGTACTAGTTAGAAAGAACGTCTGTGTCATCTGAAGCATAGCTGTGGTAATGATTGGCATCTCACACGCTCAAGACGAGGCTGTGAGGGTGATGGCTTAAGGGATGGAGGGAATAATGGCCGAGGGGATAGTCAGGATGATAGATGATATGGCGATAACATGGTGGGGTTGGTGGGCTGTAATGGTGCCAGACAGTGATCGTGTTGGCCATACCATAGTGATGTCTGAAGTGTGGTGATGGTGATGATGATGATGGTGATGGTGGTGATGATGATGATGGTGATAGTGACGGTGGTGGTGATGAGGATGGTGGTGATGGTGGCAGTAATGGCTACAGTGTCAGCAGTTTTATTGAGATGATAACAGGTACCAGCAATGTCCAAGGGGGAGATGGCAGTGATAGACAGACATCATTCCCATTTGCAATGATGAATGGAATTAATAATTCTCAAATTCTCCCTCGCTTCTTAAATCAGTGCTGGGAATTCAACTTCGGAGCTGCCTGCTTGTGTGGCAAACACCTTATCAACTAAGCTATCTGCCTGGCCCCCTGCTGGCCCCGTTTTGTAGGGGTTCAACTCCAGCTGGCAGACTTTACCATCAGCCACCAAATCTGCCACCAGCATACCACAGAGTGAGCCCAGGGCAGTCTGGTGTCTGAACCTGGTCCTTACCACAGACAAGCCGAGGCTGGGGGCGACAGCGGTGCCTTTGGCCTTGTATCTGTCTGCTGGGGGTTCCTGAGACCTGACACTGGGAGTGAGCCTGAGGCTAGAGCCCCAGCCTGTGGGATCCAACATTAATTCAGGTGGCTAGAGTCATAATTGAAGCAAGTTCTTGGGTCCCCACTGGTGTTGGACAGAAAGCACACGCTGCAGTGACGGATGCCCCCGTGACCACTTCAGTAGCACCTGACTGCAGAAACTTCCCTGGAGGTGAGCAGGATTGGATGTGACTCCACTAAGTCCGAGTTTACTAGAACGGCCTCTTGCCGCCTGCTCCTTCTCTTGTGCGACACCTTTGGTGCTGTTCACGGGCAGCGTCCAGGCTGTAAACTGACTTCAGTTCTTCCCACGGGAACACAGGTTCAGGTGCCTGGGGACACCCATGCTCCACGGCTGCTCACGTGTCACAGGCACCTGACCTCCCTGCTGAACACGTGTCTGGCTCCCTCCCTGCCCCCACTCCTCTCCCCTCGCTGTGAACCCTAGCCATGAACACTCAACTCTGCAGTCCGTGGGCAGCGACTGGATTGTCGCACAGGGAAGAGACCACACGGCTCCTGGCCCGTAGTTCTGTGCAGGAGTCCTCCGAGCCATGGTTTGGCGCAGAGGTACTGCAGAGCCCTGGCACCCAGGTGGTTTGCTATTACTCTGAAGGAGCTGAACCTGGTAGTCTTCTGCTTTCTCTAGGTGTCAATGGACGTTCATTCCGACTTCCTGTGCATGCTTCTCCATAACACGGGAGCATCAGAGCCCTGGATTGGTTGGCTCCACACACAGGACAGCTACCATCCCACAGCTGCCTCATGGTTGCCTCTCACCACCTGCCCACCACCTGCTTACCACCTGCCCCACCACCTGCCCCACTAGCTATCTCACCACCTGCCCCCACCACCTGCCTCACCACCTGCCCTCACCACCTGCCCCCCACCTGCCCACCACCTGCCCCCATCACCTGCTTCACCCCTGCCCCCACACTGCTTTCCCACCTGCCCTCACCACCTGCCTCACCACCTGCCCTCACCACCTGCCCCCACCACCTGCCTCACCACCTGCTCTCACCATCTGCTCTCACCACCTGCCCTCACCACCTGCCCTCATCACCTGCTCTCACCACCTGCTCTCACCATCTGCTCTCACCACCTGCTCTCACCACCTGCCCTCACCACCTGCTCTCACCATCTGCCCACCACCTCCCCACCACCTGCCCCCACCAGTTGCTCTCACCATTACTCTCACCACCTGCCCTCACCACCTGCAGGCAATTGACTCAGTTCTCTAATGAGCTCCAGGTAGCAGCCAGTATCCTCAGCCCTGTTCCTATCACCAGTGATCCAGGTGTGAGACTCGGTGCCACTCAGAAGCATTCGTGACCAGTGGACATTGTGTAAACGTTTCCCTCCCAGGGTTCCCCCCCATACCTGGTCCCTGGCTGTTGCTTCACAGGTTGGACACTGCAGGCTCATTTCTGAACTAGAAGTAGGCTAGTGTCACACAGTGCCCAGTCAATGACTCAAACACATTCTTTTGTCTCCATGTCACTGGTCACTAGACACCCCGATCCATGAAACCCAGAGTCCTGCATTCCTCTGACTCTGCTCTAGAAGAGGAGGAAGTAGGTACAGCTTCCCCATCATAGCCTAGAAGAAGAGGAGGCAAGACCCCAACCTCAGCCTTCAGCTCATCCCGGGCTCCAGTGGGTCTCGGGGTAGGTAATGTCTATGAGGTATCTCATGGCTGCATCCAGTGAATGAAGCGACCTCAGTCAACTACAGACACAAGGATAGGGAGCTTCAGTCAGCGCGTGACAGCTACTCCTACAGGGGAAGGGAAGTCAGATGGCCGCCTCCCTGCATTCTTGCTCAGAGGCCCCAAGAAGGGGGTGGAGCTCCTTCCTACACAAGCATGCCTGTTGATCCCTTTCCCCAGAATGCCCTTCCCCCTGGGCTCACTGCAGGCTGTGAGCACACGGGAACAGAATGCTTGGAGCGGCCTCTGGGGAACCTCCTCATGAGACACAAGGTTTGGGGGACAGACTCCTGCCTGTCACGTTCCACATCCCAGGGCCGAGGATGACTTCAGTTTCTGTCACTCGGTGAGTGACAGCCATTGACGGTTGCTCTGGGGAATGTGGTTCTTGTGTCGTGTCGAGGAGTGAGGTGGTCCAGGGAAGCAACAGACTTGAGGAGCGGGTAACTGACAGGTCAAATGACAACGATGCTGCCTCTGGGAGCAGTGCCCACCCAGCCCGCTGTGGCCTGCGGAGGTCTCCAAGCTGCCTGTCATTCACCACTAGGGCAGGGAGTGACTCTGCTCTTTGTCTTCCTGTACCAAATGGGCTCTGTACACCATGGCGCTGACAAGGATAGGTGTTGACCTGAGGGAGGAGCGGGAGGAGGGTGAAGGGTTGTCCTCTTGCTTGTCACCAGTGCTCCTAGAATGTCACCCACAGAGACATACTTGGGAGTCTCCAGACAAAAGCTGTGAGGGTCCTTTGGTGATACGCGTCCTTAGAGAGGGACCCTAAAGGGTGCTGCACACTGGGACCTACCTGGCAGTCCCCAGGACAGCTCCAGCTCAGCTCAAGGGGCTGACTGCAACATGCAGCAGCTAAGGATGTTAGGCCTCACCACACGGAAGGACCATTCCTATGCCCCAAAGGATCACCAAGGCTTCAAACTCTTGTTCTCATTTGGTCCCACATCCTTGAGCTCTTCCTGGATCCAGAGTGCTCTTGGCGCCTCGGCATCCTGTGGGTCCTCCCAGGGGTGTTTTCACAGTCTTGGCTGGTGTGGATATCTCTCAACATGCTGGTTACAAAGCTGCTCTTCTTCTTCTTCTTCTTCTTCTTCTTCTTCTTCTTCTTCTTCTTCTTCTTCTTCTTCTCTTCTCCTTCTCCTTCTCCTTCTCCTTCTCCTCTCCTTCTCCTTCTCCTCTCCTTCTCCTCCTCCTCCTCCTCCTCCTCCTCCTCCTCCTCCTCCTCTTCCTCCTCCTCCTCCTCCTCTCCTCCTCTTTCTCTTCCTTCTCCTTGCCCTTCCCCTTCTTCTCCTCCTTCCTCTTTCCTCCTCCTCTCCTCCTCCTCCTTGCCCCCTTGTCATCCTCCTCTTCCTCTCTTCTTCTTCTTCTCCTCCTCCTCCTCTCTTCCTTCCTCTTCTTCCTTAAAGCCTATGGCTTGTGGAGGAAGAGCCTGTGCCTGATAGGTTCTTAGTTTCCCCATCTCACTCCTCCTGCCTCAGAGTCTCTTGACAACTCCTGCACCAAAGAGGCAAGCTCTGGGATGATATAATATTGACAGAGCCCTAAGGACCTCCTTGAGTTGTGGAAGTCAGAAGATGTTCCAACCCAGGCCAGAAATCAAGATGTTGCTTCTTAGGACAATCAGCAGATGAGACAGTATGTGCCCTTTGGAGAGTCAGCCCAGGGGACACCGCTTTCTACTTCAGAATCCATTCTGGTTGTTTTAACAAAGTCAAGCTTAACCTTGTAACACATCCCCTGCCCTCTGGGTCCCCTGGCTCACCTTCCCACGACCAGATCATACTCTGCTGGGATTACAAAGCAGCTGCTTTCTGAACTGGAGGGCACAGCTCTTCCTCGCCATGTCCCAGCTGAGCCTTAGGGAACTGTGTCTCACAGCCCCCCTCTCTCCTGCCCTTCCATGTCTCACAGCCCCCCTCTCTCCTCCCCTATCCATGGGCATCAGCGCTGAGGCTCTCTGGGCTTTGCCAAGCGTCACTCAGCAAGGCTGAGGGAATGTCAGAGCAGTGGGGTTCTGGCAGGACTGCCCCTGAACCCACATGGGCGCCATCTCGGCTTCTGCCCTCTCTAGTTCCTTCTTGATCCTTCCATGAACTTCTTGGCCCCATCACAGGGCTGACTGAGGCTTACGCCAGGGAGCACCCTCATCTCTCCCCAGGAGTGAAGAAAGAGCCCTGGGTAAGGAAGTCTTCCAGCCCAGCAGCTGTTTTTCTGACCGAAGCCTACGCTTTCTGCAAACTTGAGCTCCATGCCAGGGCACCGAAGTTTTATCAAGCAGCCTCTGCTGGGCTAGCCTGCTTCACTGTAGCGAACATACTGTGTGTTAGCTGACCCGGATAATGGCATCTCAAGCAGGAAATCCAGGAAACAGAGGAGGAAGCTTCTGCTCCGTTTGCGTGAATCAATCTTACAATCTCATCTTACAGCGATAAAAATAAAATTAGAAGAATTCTCCTCAGTGGCAAGCACGAGTCAAAACGACAATTAGGTTTTATTAAGTCAGATCTGCTAATAAGTGTATGTGCCCGTCTGCCCTCCCCTCCCCATCTGCATTCCACCCTTGAGGGCCTGGGAGAAGGAGACAGAACCCGCAGGATGTGCCGGTCCTCACCAATGGTACATTTATAAGGGGCTCAAAGCGGTGGCTGAGACAGTCAGAGCTTCATCTCCAGCTGAGGTGCAAGAGGACGGCCCACTCACACCGGCTGGCTCTTCCCTTCATGAACCCCCACAGACCGATCCCTCCCACCGTCCTGGAGAGGAAAGGCGTAATAGGCTATCTGTAGATTCATTTGATCATTATGAACATCTAATTTTCCTCCCAATGCGGAGGAAATGGCAGGGATATAAAAAAAAAAGCACGAGCAAGCAGAACGCAGGGAGCTACACGCGCGCGGTCTCATTACTGGGGACAACTTCATCAGGCAGCCTGAGATGAATACCGATCAGGTCCCCGTGCTCAGACCCACGAGCAAAACGAAACCGTAAACCTGAACGTTGGGGGTGTTCATTTTGCAGCATGGTTGCAGGAAGCTAGCTACCTGATACACTCTCTCCTCAAGCGAGCTCTGAGCCCAGGCAGCTGCACCAGGTGGGTCCCAGATCATTAAGGAAACTGGAGTCAGAGACAGTGGTGAGTGGCGACAGCTTCTCAGCCCTTCACCCCAGACAGGCCTAGAAGTGCCTACCAGCTAATAATGGCAGGCGCATACAGGCCACATCGTGGGCTCAATGGCAGCCTGAGAGTGGGACAGGCTGAGCCATGGGAGTCTGGGCTCCTCCAGGTACGGTACCATGCCCCTGGGAAAGGTCCCTACCCCAGAAGAGAATGTGGGACAAAGACATCATTTGCAACGCTCAGAGTAAGATGAACACATGGCAGACCTTGTCAGTGCTGCTCACAATGTGGCAGTAGCCATGTGTGGAGTCCTTCTGTATGCAGCCCTGGAACTCCACAGGGTACCTGTGCAAGAGTGGCTGGCTAATTCTACCCTGCAGGGAAGTGGCTCTCAGCCTACCGCATCCAGAGGCTGATGGCTCAGCGTCTCACTGATGCAACTGAGACCACCGGGAGAGATGTTACTGTCCCTACCTTCTCAAGCCAGGAGATTCATGGTGAGAACTGTATCCCAAGGGCTGTGGGTAGGTAAGTTATCCAACATCCAGTAAAAGCCTCCTGCAGGTGCTGAGCACCCCACAAAACTCTTCCCTCCACCCTGAAGAGACCACAGTGGTGACGGCACATCAACCTTGGGCACCTTCTAGAAGCCAGCTCTTACACACTGCAGAAAGCTTGAGAATATCCCCCCAGAGCATCAGAATTCCCGCCTGCCGTCACATAAGACAGTCAGCTACAGCACCCCAGCCTTGGACATCACTGCTCTCAGATGTTAAGTAGAGAGAAAGGAGCCAGGAGGCACCCTCTAGCTGCATCCTGTCCCTGGGTGCCCAGAACTGGCCGTCTAAACAGACCCCACATTAGCATCCCTCCCTGGGAGCACAGCTTTGAGCCACATGAGACCAAGGGTGGTTATAAATGCAGCCCAATGCAAGATTACAAACCTACTCAAACCGCTGAGTTTTTGTTTTATTTTGTTTGTAACTCAGCTGTATGGTTCTTGAGAACAAACTTAGTAAATGGCATCCATGTCACTGCGTCAAAGGTTAACAGTGGGGGGGTGGCAAGTGGGCTCAGCAGGTAAAGGCGCCTATCACACAAGCCACGCAAGCCACACAAGCCACACACATATGTCACACAAGCCACACACATGTCACACAAGCCATGCAAGCCACGCAAATCATGCAAGCAAATCACACAAACCACACAAGCCACACGAGTCATGCAAGCCACACATACAAGTCACACACAAGCCACACACATGTCACACAAGTCACACAAGCCACACAAACCACACAATTCACACACGTCACATAAGCCACACAAGTCATGCAAGCCACACATACATGTCACACACAAGCCACACAAGCCATAAACATGTCACACAAGCCACACAAGCCTGTTGAGCTAAATCTGATCCTAATGTAAAGGTGGGGAGAGAGAATTAGCGCCACAGAACCATTCTCTTGTCTCCATGTGTGTGCTGTGACATGTGCACCTCAGTGCACACGTGTGCACGTGTGTGCGCGCACACATACACACACACATATGTGCACATACACCATGCTAACGCATGTTCAACAATAGCAATAATAATAATAATTAATAATAATAATAAATATTTAAAAAGTCGGTACACTTCTCACACCCTTGGATGGCGAGGCCAGTCCACTTCCCAATGCTTTTGGATGATGGTAGCTGAGAGACGGCGTAGCTTGTGGACAACGGTAGCTGAGAGACAGCATAGCTTGGTGTTATTCCAGGAAAATGACTCAGCCAGCTTACCCACACCCTCACAGCCTGCAAGGGGTCCTTGTACACTGTGGCCTTTATGGAATCAATGGCAGAAATATTAGCTGTCACTCTCCAACTGACTGAAGCAGCAGGGTCACCACATGTCACTACATGTGCTCCGATGGGTCTCCACTTGTCAGCCTAACACACCAGAAAAAAAATAAAATCATGACATTGTGCCCTCGGGTGTGTCACTTCATGCTGAGGGCAGGTTTGGGGGTCCAGGAAGGACACCAAGCAGCTGTAAGCAACAAGGCAGGGATGCTGTATGCTTGCCCAGTCTGTGACCACCGTACCCTCACTGGGGTCTCTCCGTGTGGTTCCTAGGGCACCATGTACATCTGGTCCTGGGGCTAGGACCTAGGGACACAGAGTCTGGAGCAGGACGCAGTGACAGGACAGGGTGGGGGAGGGTGGGTGCTGCTAGCACACGGAAAAGCCTAAGACTTGGATGCTGAATAAATTAACATCAGCCAGCGACCGACCGAGCAGCCCAGCCTCCTGAATAGGGTGGCAAACACCTGCCTGCTGGCCTGGAAGAACACACCCATGATGGTTCGAAGGGCTGTCCAGTCCTGAAACCCCCTCATCATTCTGAAACCAGCAGACCTGGGCTTTGGGGGACCGTTACTCCTGAGTAGCAATTGCCTCAACTGTCTCTTAGCTACTCCTCCTCCACCAGCCTAGCCTCCCTTGGGGTCCCTGCTCCAGGTCCAGTTTCAGGTCACGCTCCTTCAGAAATGAGTTGTTTCCAGCAGTGTCTGTTTCCAAATGCTCATCGATTTCATCCTCTGTTTTCCCAGTTTCCAGTCACAACCAGTTATTGCAGGTGATGGATAGGAACTCACCCTGCACTAAGCTGCTCGTGGCTCATGCAGCCCAGAGCCAAAGGCTTGGGGAGGGCCGTGGGGCGCGAGAGTGTGTGGGTGGGCTGCGGGACCAGCAGGCTTGGCTCTAGCTGGCCACCTTTTTCCTCCACACCTCCTTGTGTGCCAGCCCAGAACACCACCAGCTCTGAGGCCTCCTCCAGCTGGCATCCGCAGCATGGAGCTGATGAGCAGACTCTCAGTGGCCCCGCCTCCCTAGTTGTTCTAGAAGCTTCCATGGTTGAGTTTTATGAAGAGGTGATAGAGGGGAGACCCTTGTCTTCCTGAGCTCCCAGCCCTGGTCAGGACAGCGGTTAGCTCCCCCGACTCCCAGGTTTGCCTCTGTTCCACCCACTCCTCGCTTCCGGCTCTGCATCCCAGGATCATCCAGAGAAACAAACCCAGTGTTTGTGACAGTAATCTGCTTAAGGAACTGGCTCACAGGTTTGTGGGGCTTCAAGTATAGATTTGGGGGAGCAGGCTACAGACTGAAAACACTCAAGAGTAGAGGATGCAGCTGGACCCAAACATATCTGGAGGCAGAATCTCCTCCCAGGAGACCTCAGTCTGCCATGAGCCCTCCCCACAATGGACCAGGCCCACCCATCATAGAGAGAGACTCCCTGGTCAGAAGTTAAACCTATCTGTGAACCATCCCTTCCCTATAGGAACATATGGATGTGTTTGAACAAACACCTGGCACTGTGGCCCAACCACAGGGAACAGCCGCCTCTTCCTGAAGCCAATACCAACCTTACCTGCAGCACCTCAGGGCAAGCATCCAGTGTGGGTTTCACTGAATGCGACTGTCCTGTGGACCCCTCATCATGGGGGTACCTCCGAGCCGGGATCTCCTCCAGGGGCAAATGAATGACAAGATGCAGAGCTAGGATGCTCGCTGACGTGAGGAGCGAGGCCCAGATTCAAGCTTAGCCAGGGCTGGTGATCTCATGAGGCTGTGGCACTGGCAGACTAAAGCTGCCCTGCTGCTGGTCAGGTGACAGAGACCTATCTGAAGGTCCTGGTACACCTGGGGCAGCAGCAACACCACACACCACTTCTTACACAGCATGCTCAGTGTTGATGAAGTAACCAAAACTCAGAGATACTCCCCAGTCTCGGGGGCCACCTAAGCCCTGCAGCCTGAGCGTCCTCACAGGTGGGGACAGCTGCACAGCTGCACAGCTGGCTTGCCGCTCCCACACTCAGCATCAACACAGGTATAAGACCTACTTCAGAATGTGCAATGACCCCAGACAAGGCCATCTGATGAGTGCCCTCAATCTGGAGTCTCTGTGACCCCAGGGGAGGGGGCTGTGCCCACTCTGACTGTCTATATTCCTGCCTGAGGGGTAAGGGGTCATGGGGGCTTGAGGCAGCTTTGTAATGGGACCTCAGGGCCCGGGCTTCTCGTGGCTGACAGCCCTGCAGCTCAATCCTCCCCCCTGCTTCTCCATAGTCCATCCCAGGCTTGTCCCCCTGCCCAAGGACTCAGCCATGCCCAAGGCAGGACTCTGGCTGGTGCGTTCCACACCACCAGAAGATGGTCTTGGCCACCCTCCCTGGTGAATGGGGGGAATGAGACATAAGGGTTATCTAGCCACAGATGTGTTACCCTAACCTAGACCCGAGTCCCGCTCCACCCCCCCAGAGCTGAGGGCAGCCCCCTGCAGGCCCTGGCATGGTGGAAACCAGGAAGGGAGGGGAGGACGACTGGTGGAAGGAAAGGGCTGTCATGACCTCCCAGGACCGAGTAGGCAGCTCAGAAGGAAACAGTCCAAGACAGGAAGCCTTACAAACATTGAACCTCTGACGACAGCTTAGGCCTGTGGTCAGACTGGAAAGTGCAGCTTCAGCCTCATTGTGGGCAGCCAGGGTCTGCACTGGGCTGGCCGGGCTTCAGGGAAATGACATGGGGCTTCTCGGGACACTAGGAGCCCTCTTTGGTGGAGACAACTTAGAAGCATCTGCAGAGTATATATATTTATATATATATATATATATATATATATATATATATATATATATATATATATATATATAAAACAGACAGTGCGGCCTGTTGGCCAGAAAACACAGTTCCCTGTGAAGGTGAAATGGGCATCTGTGGGGCCTTGGCAGACAGTGGCACAGGACTGTGGCAGGGGACACACACTGCTTACCACTACCTGCTTGATGCTGCCTCCTTCTCCCAGCTGGAGGGCAGCAGGGACCCCGCCCCCCTCAGGCAGCACTGGGAGCTGCAGGCCCCACACCCCATCACTCCAGCAGGAGGAACCCCAGAAAAACATCAGAAGAGACTCGACAGCAGAAGTGAGGTGCTTCATTCAATAACTTAAAAAAAAAAAGATACAAAAGAATTCCAGTATAAAATACATAGCAGATTAAAATATATTATGCTCATTTAAAAAAAATCTAGTAAGAGAAACATAATTTTGTCATTGGAAATGATTTATAAAACACAGTTTGTTCTAGACGGTGACGGTCTGAGAGTCTCGGGGTGTCACACAGCCTTGTGTGTGTCACAGGCAGAGTGGGCCACGGCTGTGACCCCCCCCCCGCCCCGGAGGTCACTCTCAGCTTAGCTGAGGTGTTTTACACCATGGCCGGGAACACCTCTGTCTCTCTCCACTCGGCCAGTCCTGGAGTCGCAGTGACGTCTGCAGGGAGGGGCTCTCTGAAGTGCGCACTGGCCTCACGCTGTCGCCTCACTGATAGAGGACCTTCACACAGAATGTCTCTTCGTTCTTGTCCTCCTGGTCATTGATATAGATCAGGATCTCCTCCTGCCCGGGTCTGCCGCTCGGCACGAACCGCAGGCCGATGGTGTAGGTCTCTCCTCCCGCCACCTGAAAGAGCATGGGAGTTTCAGCATCTCCTCGGCTTCCGCTCTTCTAGAACTGAGACAGGCAGGTCACGTGGGCGAGACACTCCACCTAGGGCACATCCGGGCTGCGAAGACCCAGCCCCCGGGACTGATGACAGACGGCCCCGCGCTCCCGCCACCCACTCGCACCTTCCCTGTTCTGTCATGTTTCCTCAGAGGAAATCCATCTGCCTGTGGTGACATTGGAGGGCAGAAGGGCCAGGAGGGGTCTTCCCAGGGGGCCTAAGTGACCCCAACTTTCCAGAGCCTGCCAGCAGGGAGCCTGAGTGTAGAACTATCGCCTGTCACACCCCAGTCCACCGAGGCGGCACCTGGAAGGAGTCCTCCTTGAAGTGCAGCAGGTCGGGGGGTCGCTGTGCAGACGGTAGGTCCTCCGAGAAGGGTACGGGTTGGTGTAGGTGATCCGCTTGTTGGTTCCCTTCCCGTCCCCTGCTGCCATGGTGATCTCAAAGGCCTGGATGGGGGGGAGGGGTGGAACAGAGACACCGTGGCTGCTGGCTGACCTGAGTACTTCCCTAGTGTTTCGTCACCCACGAGACACAACAGAGGTCCTGTGATGCCTGTGACCCCAACGCCTACAGACCTTGGAAATGAGCGGCTGGCGGCAGGAGACGCACACGAGCCACGAGGCGACCAGTTGGTGGTAGTCCACGTCCACCAGGTTGAGATGGACAAAGTGGCTGCCAGCCCTCCTCGGCCTCACGCCCACGTGCAGGTCCTGTACCCCGTGAGGGGGCAGCACAAAGACACCGGCAGGGTCTGTCTTCATGGACAAGGGAGAGGTCAGGGCACAGGCCCCCTGAAGGGATGCAGTTCCTGACAGTCACCTTTTATGAATCCCAAAAGTCTTTAGGGTGTGAACTGGTCCCTCATTCTCCACACCACACCCAGCGAGAGGCGGGGAGGAGCTGTGGAAACCGCCACCAGCCACCCCGGTGCTGCGGCCCACCCTTCCAGTGCCTCTACACGCCAGGCAAGGATCCCCAACCCCACTTCCGAGAAGGGCCATACCTTCAGTTCCTGAGGATGGGAGGTGAAAGCTCTCACTTTCCTAACGGTCTGTGTCCCCCGTAGGACGAGGGACATTCGGGTCAGCTGTCCTGCGACACAGGAAACATCCACCCGCTGCAGGGAGTGGAGGCAGACCTGCCATGTCTGCACAGGCACCGCCAGCCAGCGATCCCTGCAGACGACAGGGACCATCCACACATCTTTAGCAGATGAACATCTATGGGAAGAGACTCACAGGGGAGGGCTCCAGGAGGGCTGGGAGCCAAGCGGCCACAGGCAGAACTGCAGAGAGCGGCAGTGGGGACCCTGTGTACAGGGCTGGGGCTGGCTACCCTGTGCTAACCTGGACTCTCTTGAGCTGGGGCTGTGGTGGGGCCCACAGGCCTGGGCGCAAAGCCTGACATCAAACGTCAACCATGAGATTCCATGGCAAAGCCGTAAAACGGGACAGGGTGTTCACGGCTGCTACGTGGAACCATTGAGAAATGTTTATATGGTGCCTGTGGCATGCAGCACCTTGCCCCTGAATCCAGCTGACTCCCACGGCCCCCACCATCAGAAGCCCCGCAGGAGGCGTCCTAAGCTGCCCTAGTTTTAAAGAACTCCCAGTGGGCTCCAACTAGAACTGTTTAGCTGGGTGAGGTCAAGGGATAGCAGGACCAGCTTCCAGCCACAGACACCGGGGCTGAGCCCCCCCAGCTGCCTTCAGGGGTTCAGTGCAAATCCTCTGAGGGACATTGGGCTGGCTCTGGGTCAGAAAGCTGCACTGTCCCTTCCTTGGAGGGTATTCTTCATGGCCATCTCTTTGGGCTACTATGTTATCCTGGGATAGAACATGCTATCAGCAAGCCCCTACCCACTCCCATTCCCACTGGCCTCAGAGCCCAGCCTGAGCCAGCATTTTCCTCAAAGAGCACCAGGACACTGGGGAGCATCAGGTCCCTTGACACCCAGACCAGACTGCCCATTTCCCTGGTCCCCTGGTTTGTGCTTACGCATAGATGACAACAAAGAAGTCTTTGATCTCTGGGCTTGGACCGCTGGCCACCTTAAGGAACACATCCCTTGGCTCACCTGGGCCCTGTGGAGCACAGCGGGAGACACCCGTTGGTTCCTACCCACCGGAGTCCTCTGCTGGGTGACTCAAGGCAGGTGTGCTCTGTCCCTCCCCCACACGGTTTCCTCACTGCAGAAGATCACAGCTTCTTGATCTTATATCGATTTCAATAATTACATTCCACAGACTTCGTCTAACTTCCTGAGCAGTCATAATACAATTAGTGCCCTCAGCCTCTGCACAACGGCAATTAGTAAGTGCCTCAAATTACCAGGCTCAGTTCACTGAGAGAATCAGGGAAGACTCTGCTAGCAGCAGACCCGGAAGCTCCTCCACGAGGCCCCTCAGGAGGTGAGAACAACCCTCCCGCCCTGCATGTGCATACCGAAGAACCCCAGCTTGAGCCCCAGGGGAGGATGCAGGCATGCAGGGATGATGGGAGGGGCTCCCCCAAGGATCTGCTCAAGGTGGGGCTAACACGGGTGACATACCACGTTCTGGGCCTCACAGATGACATTTGGGTCACTGCATCGAACGTGGACTGGGGGGTCCTCGCCAGGCATCCCCAGGGGAGCACCTGGAAATGGAGAAAGGTGCCACTTACCCCAGAGTGGGCACGCACAAAATGCGTGACCGGGGATGCAGACGCTGACACCCTGACCCAGCATATTCCTCGGCCTCTCGTCAGCCTGCCAATCAGAGGGCATGGCCAAGCGCAAGCAAAGAATCAACACCACCAGCCCCGCACACCCTCATGCCTGATGAGGGGAGGTCTGCACCTTATCACTGCAGAGAAAGCCGGAAGCTTCTCCTTCAAACCATAAATGCAGGTCAGAACTTTGAAGGTGCCACTTGCCACCGTGGAGAGATAGATGCCTCCTCCCGTTAGCTGAACCTGCCCGACGGCCGCCACAGGGCGGTGTGGGACTTGCCTGGAAGCACGTGCCAGGGAGGCAGGCGGATGGCCTTCTTCAGGAAGGTGAGTTCTGGGTGGTAGAAGCGGAAAACCTGGTCCACCACGTGGGGCTGGGGCTCCACGGTCAGGCAGAGCACAGCAATGAGCTGGCCAGTCTCCACCCGGAAAAGGACCTGTGGACATGGACACACGGTGGCCTCGTGGGTCCCTCTGGACAGCACGAGGATCTCACCGTCACCCCACAAAGTGAGAGGAGAAACACAGACATTGTCAGAAACGCCTCTGAGAGTGCACAGCTGAGGGAAATCAGCAGGCTGGACCCAGGACAGTGCCCAGCCTGGGGCGCCCTCCAGACATGCCAGGCCCTGAGCTTATGCCAGGCACACTCCTAAAACGCCGGAGGACCAGCTCACCACGCAGTGCCAAGAGCTACTCCAGTCTCGTTTCCACGGGTGGGAACACTGCAGCGGGCAACAGTACTGTGCTTGGGGACACAGCACTTTGGGTCCTTTGGCCCCCATGGAAAAGGAGGCACCGTCTAAACCAAAGAGGGCTAGGAACTTCCCTCTGTCAAAGTAGTAGTTACAAAACCACTCAGTTATACAGAACTGACAGCCAAGTAGTGTAACAGGGGCTTCTGTCATGACAGACACACAACGGTACAAACGTGCACAGAGACACAGGCGTACGACACACGCTTGACACACTGAGAAGAACCTGAGGGGGATGGCAGGCGGGAAGCGAGATCATTCCCATAATGCACCTTATTTTAGTTTGAATCTGGATTCCTGTAAATGTTCCTCAGTTTCAACGCTAACCTAAAGCTGGCTGGAGACACCCGGTCCTGCCTTCCCGGTACTGCGACACAGGGCCAAATGAAGGGCTTCCCTTGCCCACTTTGAGCATAGCGGGAAGAGCGGCGGCTACAAGCCTGCGAACTGCAGAGGCAGCCGACCAGCCATCTACTTGCAGCTGGAGAGGCGGAGGTGAGAGTCTCCAGCAGGACAAGCGGCTCAGGCAGCACCACGACTGGCTGCCTCCAAGACGGACAGCCTTGGGACAGGCTCTGGCCACTGCAGCGGGGTCATGGGCAGCAACAGCTGCTTCCTGAGCAGTGACAACTATGACGGTAGCCATAGCAACGAGGGGCCGCTGAGCAGTTCTGAGTGGTCACGGCAGGGACAAGGAGGAATGGTGGATACGGAAAGAAGGATGAGATCCGAGGCCGAGGAAGGAGAAACTGAGCCAGAAACAAACTGCAGTTCGTGGATACTGGGAAAGTTCCAGAAACTACCAAGTCTCTGGGGGCCAAGGTCTTGGATATCCCAGGCCCAGGACTGTAAATATGGCTGCTGTCAGGTAAGAAACCCTGACATCCTTGGCTTACACGGAACTAACACTTGAGCTAAGTGTCCAGCTACCAGAGACCTGGTGAGAGCTCTAGGCGCAGTGGGTATTGCTGCCTGCTCCTGCTGCTCCTGCTGCTGCTGCTGCTGCTGCTGCTGCTACTGCTACTGCTGACCCCGACAACAAACAGCAAAGGGTGGACCACAAAAATGAGTATCTGGAATATCCTTGTCTGAGCAGCAGGACCCCTGTCAGGTGACCGGCGACAGTACTAGCTCAGACACTCTGCAGCACAAAACGGCGCATGTGTTCCCTTCCACACGGGTGAAGCCAAGGCTCTACTTGCAAATCAGATACAAGTTCTCACAGCCTGGTGGGCACAGCGCGGGGATTGCGCCACAGTGAGACTCAGGAACACGGCAGCCTTCGGGTCACACTGCACTGGACAAGGTCTCTGGGAGGAGGGACGGAGGCCAAAGTTCCACAAAAGGCATTTACCACAAGAGAGGTGGCAAAACCTCAGACCTTCCAAGGTACATCCTCTCAGTAGGCTGCTGAAAGGGAGTAACTAAAGGCTTGTTTCTAGGAAGAGCCCCTCATTCTTCCTTCCTATGTATGTCTGTCCATCTACCCGTCCATCCATCTACCCATCTAAACATGTATCACACATGCACGCAGACACACGCACACCCCTTTAGAACGCTGCCCAGTGGCCATGTGCTTTGATGGCTGTTTAAGGGACGGATGGTAACCAGCAGCCACTAGGATCACTCGTTTCCTGTGTACACAGAGCCAAGGCTACACAGAAGATGCCAGGGCAATCCATCCATGCTGGACCCTGTCATGGGCTGAGCCACTGTCCGGGCACGGCTGAGGTCTCCTGGTCCCTGCCACATCTTATTCCAGTTTAGATCCCACCCAGGAGGGGAGAGAGGACGCGGAGTCAGGACCAAAAGTCTAGCAGCAAACACCATATGCTTAGCTTGGAGCACTCAGAGGCCTGACTTCTGCCAAGACTGAAACTGCAGGACATCTTGAGCCCCCCTACCTTGGCGTGTTTAGTGGGCATGGCACTGCACTTCCAAAGGGGTCCAGACTCTGTGTCCTTCTCTGAGATCGCCTCAGCAGGGGCCTGTGGGACATGGAGCAGCACGGGGGTGGTCAAACCGAACTGCCTGACAATCAGGACTTGAGACAGCCAGGGCCACGAGCACCAGAGCTTTGTCATTGTGCTCTCACGGGGCTCTGGTGGCTCACTGCTGCCTACAGCCTCGTCCAGCAGACCCAGCCACTGCCCTGTGGCCTGTCCACGGAGCCAGCTGAACTGTGACCCTGCCGGACCCAGTGTTGAAGAGGTCAGAGCTTCAGTGTGTCCCTCCCTTTCACACTCATACATGGTTGGCATATCCCTTCCCAATGCCTCTGCCGCAGCTGTGCAGAAGAGGAAACCCTGCAGGGGAAGGGGCCGACCACTGGGATGGAGGCAGGCACTCTGCCACGCCCTCCCCTGACACCCACGAGGAGAGACAAGGATCCAGGCTGCTGCAGACAGCCCTGGTGAGGAGCGCACGCTGAGCTACAAGAGGAGCGGGCAGCAGTCAGGGCTAATGCCCCTGGCACAGGGAACAGGGATCTGCAATGGCAGAGACACGCTCTTCCCCTTTGGCTCTTCCTCTCTGCCACCTGGACAGCAACGGACGCTCCCCTGCTGTGTCTGCGTCTCGCATCTCACCTGTGTCGGGGTGAGAGGGCCCACAGAGAAGCTCTGGAACTTGAAGGGGATGTGGGCAGCCTCCCGGGGTCGCAGGTAGAGCTGGGGTGCCAGGCTCCCACGTAGGTGGAACATGTCCTCCTCCAGGGGCGTGTGCAGGCCAGTGGCCTCCTTGAAGTACCTCCACTCCTGGCTGTCCAGGATGATGCTAGGGGACAGGGACAACGTGAGGACTGTGCTGTGCAAAGAGGATGCACCCACCACCCAGAGACCCTCAGATGAGGGGGCAGAGGCCAGCCTGGCCTCCATGACGGAAGCACCTCAGCCCAGAGTATGCACACCCCACACAGCTGGCTGGGTCACACACACAGCTGGCTGAGTCACACATACACACACACACACACACACAGAGCTGGCTGGGTGTAGGCAGCCGTGTTTACAATGTAAGCAGCTGGCTTCCATAGTGGCCAGCTCAGAAACTGGTAAACAAGTCCTTTGAGCATGCGTCGGCCTCGTGCCCCTTCGGAGCGGGCTTATGCTAATAAGGTATTGGCAGCTTAACCTATCCTGGGAGGACACATCACCCAGCCCGCCTAGGGCAGTTATATAAGCAGCTCCTTTCTGCTGCTTGGAGTCCAGGCCCTTCCCTTCCCTTCCTGGTGCAGGCCCTTCCCTTCCCTTCCCGGTCCAGGCCCTTCCCTTCCCTTCCTGGTCCAGGTCCCCCGTCCAGTTCCCCATCCCTATGTCAAGAGTCGTTCCTGGAATAAAGCCGACTGAGAAGGATCCTACCGTGTCGCGTCTTACTTGCCGGCCAAGGCGGACGCGACATATGGTGGCCCGTCCGGGAAACTGAGGACTTCACCTTCGTTGGATTCAGAACTCAGCAGCTAGGAACGGCGGTACAGGTATATTTATTGCCACAGAAAGTGCCCAGTGAGTAGGGCCGTCACAAGGTCCGCGGTGAAGCGGAGTCACAGAAAGTGCCCAGTGAGTAGGGCCGTCACAAGGTCCGCGGTAAAGCGGCGTCACAGAAGGTGCCCAGTGAGTAGGGCCGTCACAAGGTCCGCGGTGAAGCGGAGTCACAGAAAGTGCCCAGTGAGTAGGGCCGTCACAAGGTCCGCGGTGAAGCGGAGTCACAGAAAGTGCCCAGTGAGTAGGGCCGTCACAAGGTCCGCGGTAAAGCGGCGTCACAGAAAGTGCCCAGTGGATAGGGCCGTCACAAGGTCCGCGGAAAAGCGGCGTCACAGAAAGTGCCCAGTGAGTAGGGCCGTCACAAGGTCCGCGGTGAAGCGGTGCCACAGAAAGTGCCCAGTGGATAGGGCCGTCACAAGGTCCGCGGTGAAGCGGCGTCACAGAAAGTGCCCGGTGGATAGGGCCGTCACAAGGTCCGCGGAAAAGCGGCGTCATAAGATCCATGGTCATAGGTCCATGGTAAAGTGGCAATTGAATCACGAGAGACCTTAGAAGTATCATGTTAGTGTTTGCTGTTTGTGTTTGTTTGGTGTGGGTCTGTCTGGGTGTTGTAATTGTGTTTTGTCTGGGGTATTGGCAAGCATCAAATCAGGAAAGTGAAACCATGGGGAACTCACCATCGTGCCCTGTGAGAAGTGCCTTAAAAGAACTAATGTGTGCAAGAGGCATTAAAATAAAAGAGGGATATGCGTTGGATACCGGGTGACTTTATACCTTTGTGGGCCGTCACACGCACCTGGCCAGTGCCTATGCCGGTCCATTCTACCTCCCCGTCCTCCTTACCTTTTTCCCTACTTCTTGTGCTCAAAATGCACTTCCTGCTGGCTAACCTATATAAACCTATTCAGCTCTCTTGCGTCTCCTCTCTCAGGGGACTGTATATTACTCCTTTGGTATATAACTCTTCTCAGTCTCTCAATCAGAGTCGCCTCCTGTCTGAGTACCTGAAAGGAAATCGGTCGAAAGAAGACGAGGACCTATCCAGGAGGCTCCTGTTGCAGATCGCTACCCTGAATGGCACCCGCCTGGATCCCTTTACTTTGGAGGGGCTCACCACTTGGGTCAAGGGTGCCCTCAATTTTCTTTAAAGAATGAGCGGGAGTATTTATCTGGGGAGCTGTTGTTCTCCTAGGATGTGGTTTCTGCCTTTGGTTTCTGTGTCATTTGTGCCATGACCATGCAGGACATAAGGTTGTTGTTTACCAGGCGCTGACTGCCATGGAGGAAGGCACTCCCCAGGTATTTGGCTGGCCTCCCTTAGGGAGGCATAGTGGGGAGCTTTCTGGACCCAGTAATGGCCATCCAGGCATAATCCCTAGATCCTGACCATCTTGACCATTGATGAGTTCAAGCATGCTTGGGTGTGGGATGCCTAAGGTCTGAAGGGTCCAGAGGTAACCTAATTCAAATTTAATAAATAAATAAGGGGGAGATGTAGGCAGCCGTGTTTACAATGTAAGCAGCTGGCTTCCAGAGTGGCCAGCTCAGAAACTGGTAAACAAGTCCTTTGAGCATGCGTCGGCCTCGTGCCCCTTCGGAGCGGGCTTATGCTAATAAGGTATTGGCAGCTTAACCTATCCTGGGAGGACACATCACCCAGCCCCCCTAGGGCAGTTATATAAGCAGCTCCTTTCTGCTGCTTGGAGTCCAGGCCCTTCCCTTCCCTTCCTGGTGCAGGCCCTTCCCTTCCCTTCCTGGTTCAGGCCCTTCCCTTCCCTTCCTGGTCCAGGTCCCCCGTCCAGTTCCCCATCCCTATGTCAAGAGTCGTTCCTGGAATAAAGCCGACTGAGAAGGATCCTACCGTGTCGCGTCTTACTTGCCGGCCAAGGCAGACGCAACAGCTGGGTCTCTCTGTCTCTCTCTCACACACACAAGCTGCCACAGCTGTCTGGGTCACACACACATACAATTAGCTGGGACACACACACACAGCTGGCCTCTCTCTCTCTCTCTCTCTCTCTCACACACACACACACACACACACAGCTGCCGGGCGGCACCCCTTACCTGAGCTCAGGGCTGTCGATCTCGATGGCCACCGTGTGCTGAGTGTTGTGGGGGTTTTTTTAAGTGCAAACTCAAAGAACTCGGCCGTGCCAGTGTGGCGTACAGTGTGTGGTGGGTGGTGATGGCCCGGCTCAGCACCCCCGTGATGCTCTCAGCCTTGGTACGTTCCCGGTAAGCATCGATGACCTGTAGGTCCCGTGAGTGCTGTGCTCGGACACTGTGTTGGGCCTGTCAAACATGAGGGACCCGCATCATACTAGCACCACATCCCAGCTTGCTGGGGAACCCACCGAGGCGAGAAGGCAAAAATGAGCCGAGACAAACTGCAGTTCGTGGATACTGGGAAAGTTCCAGAAACTACCAAGTCTCTGGGGGCCAAGGTCTTGGATATCCCAGGCCCAGGACTGTAATAATGGCTGCTGTCAGGTAAGAAACCCTGACATCCTTGGCTTACATGGAACTAACACTTGAGCTAAGTGTCCAGCTACCAGAGACCTGGTGAGAGCTCTAGGCGCAGTGGGTATTGCTGCCTGCTCCTGCTGCTGCTGCTGCTGCTGTTGCTGCTGCTGCTGCTGACCCCCACAACAAACAGCAAAGGGTGGACCACAGAAGTGGGTATCTGGAATATCCTTGTCTGAGCAGCAGGACCCCTGTCAGGTGACCGGCGACAGTACTAGCTCAGACACTCTCTGCAGCACAAAACGGCGCATGGTTCCCTTCCACACGGGTGAAGCCAAGGCTCTACTTGCAATCAGATACAAGTTCATCACAGCCTGGTAGGCACAGCGGGGATTGCGCCACAGTGAGACTCAGGAACACGGCAGCCTTCGGTGCACATTGCACTGGACAAGGTCTCTGGAGGAGGGACGGAGCCAAAAAGTTCCACAAAAGGCAGTTACCACAAGAGAGGTGGCAAAAACCTCAGACCTTCCAAGGTACATCCTTTCTCAGTAGGCTGCTGAAAGGGAGTAACTAAAGGCTTGTTTCTAGGAAGAGCCCCTCATTCTTCCTTCCTATGTATGTCTGTCCATTCTACCCGTCCATCCATCTACCATCTAAACATGTATCACACATGCACGCAGACACACCCACCCCTTAGAATGCTGCCCAGTGGCCATGTGCTTTGATGGCTGTTTTTAAGGGACGGACGGTAACCAGCAGCCACTAGGATCTACGTTTCCTGTGTACACAGAGCCAAGCTACACAGAAGATGCCAGGGCAATCCATCCATGCTGGACCCGTCATGGGCTAACCCACTGTCCGGGCACAGCTGAGGTCTCCTGGTCCCTGCCACATCTTATTCCATTTAGATCCCACCAGGAGGGGAGAGAGGACGCGGAGTCTGACCAAAAGTCTAGCAGCAAACACCATATGCTTAGCTGAGCACTCAGAGGCCTGACTTCTGCCAAGACTGAAACTGCAGGACATCTTGAGCCCCCCTACCTTGGCGTGTTTAGTGGGCATTGCACTGCACTTCCAAAGGGGTCCAGACTCTGCATCCTTCTCTGAGATCGCCTCAGCAGGGGCCCTGTGAGACATGGAGCAGCACGGAGGTGGTCAAAGCGAACCGCCTGACAATCAGGACTTGAGACAGCCAGGGCCACGAGCACCAGAGCTTTGTCATTGTGCTCTCACGGGCTCTGGTGGCTCACTGCTGCCTACAGCCTCGTCCAGCAGACCCAGCCACTGCCCTGTGGCCTGTCCACGGAGCCAGCTGAACTGTGACCCTGCAGGACCCACTGTTGAAGAGGTCAGAGCTTCAGTGTGTCTCTCCCTTTCACACTCATACATGATTGGCATATCCCTTCCCAATGCCTCTGCCGCAGCTGTGCAGAAGAGGAAACCCTGCAGGGGAAGGGGGCCGACCACTGGGATGGAGGCAGGCACTCTGCCACGCCCTCCCCTGACACCCAGAGGAGAGAACAAGATCCAGGCTGCTGCAGACGCCCTGCTGAGGAGCGCACGCTGAGCTACGAGAGGACGGGCAGCAGTCAGGGCTAATGCCCCTGGCACAGGGAACAGGGATTTGCAATGGCAGAGACAGGCTCTTCCCCTTTGGCTCTTCCTCTCTGCCACCTGGACAGCAAACGGACGCTCCCCTGCTGTGTCTGCGTCTCGCATCACACCTGTGTCGGGGTGAGTGGGCCCACGGAGAAGCTCTGGAACTTGAAGGGGATGTGGGCAGCCTCCCGGGGTCGCAGGTAGAGCTGGGGTGCCAGGTTCCCACGTAGGTGGAAACATTCCTCCTCCAGGGGCGTGTGCAGGCCAGTGGCCCTCCTTGAAGTACCTCCACTCCTGGCTGTCCAGGATGATGCTAGGGGACAGGGACAACGTGAGGACGTGCTGTGCAAAGAGGATGCACCCACCACCCAGAGACCCTCAGATGAGGGGCAGAGGCCAGCCTGGCCTCCATGACGGAAGCACCTCAGCCCAGAGCATGCACACCCCACACAGCTGGCTGGGTCACACACACAGCGGGCTGAGTTCACACATACACACACACACAGAGCTGGCGGGGTCTCTCTGTCTCTCTCTCACACACACACACCAGCTGTCTGGGTCACACACAGCTGTTGGGTCACATACACACAGCTGTCTGGGTCACACACACATACAATTAGCTGGGACACACACACACAGCTGGCCTCTCTTCTCCTCTCACTCTCTCTCTCTCTCTCTCTCACACACACACCCACACACACACACACACAACACAGCTGGCCCGGGGGCACCCCTTACCTGAGCTCAGGGCTGTCGATCTCGATGGCCACCGTGTGCTGTAGTGTTGTGTGGGTTTTTAAAGTGCAAATCAAAGAAACTCGGCCGTGCCCAGTGTTGCGTAACAGTGTGTGGTTGGGTGGTGATGGCCCGGGCTCAGCACTCCCGCGATGCTCTCACCTTGGTACGTTCCCGGTAAGCATCGATGACCTGTAGGTCCCGTGAGTGCTGTGCTCGGACACTGTGTTGGGCCTGTCAAACATGAGGGACCGCATCATACTAGCACCACATCCCAGCTTGCTGGGGGAACCACACGATCCTAAGAGACCCCTTTAACCACCAGGGAGGGACACCAGGCACATCAGAGGAGAAGTGTCAACAGTGACATCACATAAGAAAGAACCACAATGCCCAGCAGGTCCCCCACACACGTGGCCCTGAGAGCCTGTCTGGGACCAGAGTCCACAAGAGGAGGTGTAAGCCCGGTGGGCCAGCTCAGCATTCCACTGACCTCAGGCTGGGTCCACATCTGACAACCAGCCTCAGTGAGGCATAACTGCCTCCTGCCTCCCCGCCTCCTGCCCCAGCAACGCAGTGGGCTACGACACCGATGTGTTCTCCAGCTTGCACTATAACGTGAAGCTAGTCTGCAAGACTTACCGACCCCCATGCGAGAGGTCCCCAGGGGGCGGCGGCACCCTGAGTCCCTCGGATCCAAGGCTAAGGAGGCTGAGGTGGCAGAGGGGGCAGCTAAAAGGACTCTGGACTTAAACTCGTTTGAAGTATAGACACAGAAGCCCGGGCCCCTGAGTGTGGGAGACCTTTGAGTAAAAGCTCTCCTAAGAATTACAACTGGAAAATCTCCCCTGTTGACCCACGAGTCCAGGTCTCTCCTCTCCTGAAGACAGGGCGTAAGAGGGAGGGAGTGGACCGTAGAGAGGGACGGCGGGGTCTGAGGAAGCCCCTCACCAGCACGCTGATCCTGCGACTGTCAGAGCCCCCTCCGGCCTCCTGCAGGCGCACCAGTCGCATCCTCTCCAGCTTGCGCCTGTGCATAGCGTCTGCAGCCTGGCCTGCAGCCTGGGGCCCCTGGCCAGCTCTAGTGTGGGTCAGCAGCATGGCGGCCAGCTCACTGTCCACATCAGCCAGCTTCTGTGCCTGTACCACACGCTTTCCTGAGGAAAAGGCCAGAGCAGGAGTCGGGGGTGGGTGTGTGGAGTTCCAGCAAAGCCAGTCTGGTCCCACCGTGGAGCTGCTCTGGGTCACTCTGTGACAGAGATGCAGACTCGGGGCCTGCTCCCCCTCCACAGCCCCGTCACACCTAAGGACCTCTGACCCAGTCTTTAGCTCACTCCAGTAGATGGTTTTCTAAGAAGAGCCGGATGGATGCTCGGGTTTATACATGCAAGATCACACCCTCTCTTGAACTGCGGCCTCAGAATGCCAGGACTGCTGCAGAGGCCTGCCTTTCAGGTGTATCTGCACTGGCTCCTCAGTCCTGTCTGCAGGCGGGAGCAGGATCCCCAGGTTCATATGGGAAACGGGGTTCTTAGAGGTGGCCTGGTTCCAGTACTGTTCTCAGCTGCCCTTGGCTGCCTACGTCCCAGCAATCTCCTGTGGCCAAAGGATCAAATCGTGGACTCTGATAAGCAGAAGCTGACCTGGCCACAGACAGACTGCAGGCCCCTTCCCATGAGGTCCCTGGGTGGTGGTGGCGGTGGAATTGCGCTGGGTGATAAGACCTTGTCACTGGCTGACACAGTAAGAACCCAAGCAGGGCGGTGGAAGGAGGATGCTTCCCTGAGACCCGGGTTCTCCCCAATCTTCCAGGTGATAGCTCCCTCAAAAAACCAATACTATGAGAGCTTCCCGGCCTGGCTTCATCTGTCACCACAAGGAGCCGGCCTCCCGCTCGGTGCTTGGCGTGGCACGTAGCACAGTTGTCTGTTTCCAGGCTTCTCACCGCCATTCTATTTTAAATCCATTTGATTGGTTTTTCTGATGCCATGAGTTGGCTCAGAGCATCTTAAGTGACCGCCTGAACGAGCACTTTGTATGTCAGAGCTTGGGTGTGGGAAAGAAGGCGAGCCTGGGGTCCAGGAGAAACAGGTTGGGGGAGGGACAGACACGACACATGGCAGCTCATTCACCCAACAGATGCCCCCTCTACACCAAAGCAACCAGAAATGAGGTTCCGGAGGAAGTCTGTGGGACCACACTTCCTGGAATACAAGAAGGACCTGGGACTTCTCAAGGTTGTGCGTAACCTAACGTCTTATCCAGAACTCCACCCCAGGGGACACGGGCTCTTGCAGGGACCCCTGTGTTTGGACTGCCCATCGCAGAGGCTGCATGGTCCCTGACTCCAGGGCTCTCCTCTCAGTGGGCTTCACCTGTGACTATTTCCTGTGCTGGTCAGAGGGGCTGAGGGAGAACGAAGCGTGGTGACCCCCAAGTGGGGAACCGAGGCCCAACCTCGCACCTCACTCTAATCCTCCTCCTCCTTTTCTTCCTCCTCCTCCTCCTCCTCCTCTTCCTCCTCCTCCTCATGATGTACCCTCCTTGGCCTTAGTTCACTGAATATTACAACAAGGGGCTAGCCTAGGGCAGACTGGACACACATGGCTCATGGGTCCCTCTTAGCACCTGCTGAGCCCACAGTCTCTTTTTTTGTGGAAGAAAGTACGTGGAAAGCTCTGTCTATAGTGTCAGGATGGGTAAGATCGCCAGAAGCTTGTGACATGGAGTCTAGAGGATTCACCCAGTTCCAAGCCAGGGTTCTGCCATTTTCTTCTTAAGACCCAGGTCACAGCAGGCAGGGCTGAGACCACCCACATAAGAAAGCTCTGGAAGTCGTATCTGCAACCTCTGAGGGAAGAGCTAATCGGAGAACACGTCCCCCTTTCCCTCCAAGTCACAGGAGCTCTAACCTTCAGGCCCATGGGCCTTCACGGTTAAGGGAACAGAAAGACCCCAGAGATATTCTCCCCAAGGCTAGGGCTCAAGTCTCTGGCTCCCCAGCTCCATACACGGCTGGGGAACCAGTGAGAAGTTCCCCATTTGCTTTTAAGAGTCAGTGTCAGGGCTGCGGAGACGGCTCAGTGGATAAGGCGTTCACTGTATATAAACAAGGCTCTGAGCACCCACTTAAGAAGGTGGGCGTGGCAGCATACACTGTGACCCCAGAACAGGACGTAGAGATCAGAGGCTCCCAGGAGCTCACTGCTCACTCACTAGCCAGGCTAGCCAGCTGGTGGGCTCTAGGCTCAGTGAAAGACCCTGCCTCAAAAATAGGGTGGAAAGCTATAGACACTCAATGCTGACCTCTGGCAACACACATGCACATACACACATGTACACACATGTACATGCATGAACACACGCACACTCATGCACACACATGCACGAAGGCACGCAGGCACGGATGCATGTATCTTCTCATCTCTTCTTGGTGTGAGCAGGAAGGTAATTAGTAAAATTACCATCTCCCTATAATACAGCATGGCTGGATGGAAGGTCAAACCTAGAGGAGCTTAGAAGTTCAACAGACCTTCAAGTTCCTTGGGACCATTGACAGGGACTTCTTGGATTCAGACACTAGGGTAATGGACAGCAACGTGAACACACCACACACACACACACACACACAGGCTTCTGCCTCATTGAATCCCTGCACCACCACCCCCAAGTGCCACTCAGCAAATAGGTCATAGTCTCAACTCACGACTGGGGCCTCCTGGTATGAGGAGGCTTCCTCCAGAGAAGAAGTTGGCTCCATCATTTGAGATGACCCGAGACCTGGATGGTGGCAGCAAGTTGGAACCTCTTGCTCTCGGCTCACACAAGTGACCTAAATGAAAAGCACCCTTGTAAGACAGGGCCCAAAGTGGGAACCCGTAGATCGTATCAGCTTTCCCGTATGGAGCTCGGCCTGCAGATGCCTCTATGCTCTCAGACCCACTAGCATGCCCGTTATTGCACACTAAATGCATCCTGAGGGGGACTGTGGGTAGATGGGCTATCTCTGCACTCTTGGATCCTCCGGGTTTGGATCCTCCTGCCCTGGAGAGGTCTCCATTTGATCACACACAGTTCCTACTTCTGGCCTCCAGACAACCTCGGCTTGGGAGTGCTGAGGCCATAAGGCAGGCCTCTCCACGTGCAAGCTTACCCAGAGACAGAGGGGAGTCAGTATGGAGACCTCTGCAGAACAGGGGCCTCGGAACACACAGGTCCCCAGAGAAGACGTGGCCGTGCTGCCTAGCAGCAGATCGAGGTGACACTCTGAGGCGATGAAATTGGTCGGGGCCCTGAGGAGAAGCGTCTGCCTATGGACGCGCTCTCTGGACGCAGATCCACAGGGGTAGCTCACTTGGTGTGAGGCAGAGCTCAGCGGATGGATCACATCCCAGGCTCCGCCTCCAGAGCACACCTGTGCTCCAGAGCACATCCACAACCTGAGCCAGGCAGGGCGGAGCAGACGCGGGCATGGCGCCCTGGCTGCCTTGGGGACTGGCAGCAGCAGGAGCCCCTTCCCGGGCTGTCTGCCTCTCTGAAGGCCCCTGTCCATCTGGTCCAGGGGCAGCAGTGGGAGAGGATGCTTCTGCTCACAGGGACAGCCTCCTCTTTACAGGTGCAGCCAAGCACTCACGGCCCTCCAGGTGAGCCACACCCTCTGGCTGTGGGCTGAGGCGGACTGGCCTTCCATCCTCCATGGGGTCTAGCTAGTCCAGTAGTTGAGAACAGGTGGCCCCAGACCCAGAGAACAGCATTCTGGATTTTAAGATTGTGAAATACAGCTGGTGAGCAGATGTGTCAGGGCCATGCAGACTGTCCCTTCAGAAAGACTGGAGGGTAAAGAGTCCCTGTAGCAGAGAGAAGCTGACTCAGCACTTTCAGGGAGCAGCTGACCGCAGGAGACTGACTGCTCCGTAGAACAGAGAGCTCGCAAGATTTCTTCCAGCGGGGACTCCAGTCATTTAAAAATGGTCTTTGCTGTCCCGCTGGCTGCCTGGTTGCCTCTCCTGTGGGCCGGAGCCTCTCCTCAAAACCACTGGAGCCTGGTCCTTTTCCCACGGCTGCAGGGGCCACACATGGAGTCCCCACTCAGCACCTTCCTGGACGTGATTCAGAAGCCTGCTGGCAGACAAATGCGGAGCCAAGCTGCCTGCTCAACAACCTGAGCAATCTGCCCACAGGGCTCCATGCTGTGTCCAGTGCTAGCTGGTGGCCAGTGATAAAACGACTGCTGTCCCTCGCTCAGGTGTCCTGCTACATCCCCACAGACACTCCGCCTCAGCTTCTTCCCAGTCCTGCCCGTCTCGGAGTTCCAGCATCCACCCAACCCCCACCTGGGCCCTGCTTCCCACACACACTCAGAGCTGACGGAAGCCCCTCAGGCTTGCTCCCTCCCACATAAACCCAACGCAGAGGCGGCGCAGTGTGGACTGTGGGGCCTTGGCACATTCTCTGTCACATCCCAAGGAATCACTCCAAGATGGAGCACGCCTGTCACCTGGCAGTGGGCACACTCTGCATGGGCAGGGGCTTGCCCACTCGGGAGGAAGTTTCAGGATTTCCCCTAGCTTTCTTGACTACACCATCACCTGGTGGCCCTTGGGTCCCTGTATCTCGGATGAGGCCTTTGGTCTATCCACTTCCCACCCAGGTGAGCACTGGCCTATGATGAGCCTACACACATCCAACTGCTCCAAGAGACAAAGACAAAGGAAGACGCTTCAGGGTCAAGGCTAAGCATGACCACAGACCCATGCTCACCCACCACACAGCATGGGTAGGCAAGATCACGGGAGGGTGGGTGGCGACCATTGCTGTGGCAGTCAAGCGAGCTGGACACACAGCCACCCTGGGGACAGGGGGTCTGCCGGCCCCAGTGCTATTTCCTATGACATCATCCATACTCCTACAGGGTCCGTTTGTGGATGACAGAAATAAACTACGCTACGAACACACCTCCACGTGTGTTTTCAGAAACAGCTCGGGGGCAAAGGCCTTGCCAGGTACAATCTGCCATGCTAAGGTGCCACGTGGGGACAGAGGGTTGTGCTGGAGACCCCAGCTCATCCACAGCAGGGGTAGGAATACCCTCTGAGCACACGGGGCTCCCAAAGTGACTCCATGGAGTGTGGGGGAGAAGAGCGTGCCACTAGGTGTCCGTCCCACACCACAGCATGAATTCCTCATCAGGGATGTTCTCTAAAACCTGACCTTTGTCGTCATAGGTCCCAAGGACATGGGCACCTGGCCCAAGGGCTATCCGCCCTGTTCCTGCCTCTCAGGAAGGCAAAAGGGCTCCCAGCTGACCTCTCCTCCTCCCACCTACTTCACCAGCAACTGGCTGAGAGAAAGCAGGGCCATTCAATCCCTGAAGGACAAAAGACAGCATGGAAAAAATGTTAGCAAAGAAAGTCCACGGGTCTGGGAGGAGAAACCACAGAGAGGGCCGGCAAGCCAGCAGGGGAGAGTTGGTGGGTTCTGGCACCTGTGTGTTATCCCGTGCAGCCATCCCACTGTGAATGCTGCCCGATGCAGCAAACAGGCCGAGAGAGACACAGGCTTTGTGTCTGCCACACTGAAGCCCCCCTCCCCTACCCCGAGCAAGCCGGACTCCAGTTTGCTGAAACATGACTGCTACACCAAGTGGAAATACTGGTCTTATAAGGAAATGAAGGCCATAATATTTCCCCTACCTAAGAAACGGGGTGGAGGTGGGGGAGCACGGTGGGGGGGCGTCCCCACCGACATACCCAGCACTCTGATCTTCACTGACAGCGCGCGCTAGCATCCCTTGTGCTGGCTATCTTGGGCACGCATCCCCATTGGCTTATCTCCCTCTTGCAGGCAAAGTATGAAAACGACAGCTTAAGATAACACATAACGGGGCCCATCTTTCTTCCGAGATAAGATTTTCAAACCCGGAGTCACTGCACATCTGTGTGCCGGTGAATGCAATATGAAAAGGTCCGGCAGGCGGGAGCTGGGCGCGACCTGCCTGCGGCTCCCAGAGTCAGCGCCCACATCTCCTCCTCAAGGGAGCCTCGTTTATTTCCCGGAACCTAATTGAGTTTCGCTGTTTCCGTATTGTCTGTTTTCCAGGCCGCCTTGGATTCACATTTGTAAACAAGCAGGCAGAAACCTCCAACCAGACTTAATGAGCTGTGTGTTTGCTCCTCTGCCACCACCGCCCGCCCCCTCCCCACCGCAAGCCTGGGCTTCAGCCCACGCTGGATGTGGCCCGTGGGGTTCCTAGATTCAAAAGGAGGCTGGATTTTGAGGAATGGAAAAATCCCTGATAGAACGGTGGAGATCTCGGTCCCATCCTCCAACCGCCTCCCAGTACGGGTCTTACACTTTCAGTTTTACCAGGAAAATCGCCCGCCCCCTGGGAGACCCCCAAGGGAGGCTCGGTGAGCATTCTGCTAGCCCTGACGGGTCCCTACTGGCCCACCTCTCCAGGACAGATGCCTGGCCTTAGCCCTGACTCGTCTGTCCAGAGTTCCAGGCAGGACCACCCAAAGCCAGTCCCAAACACCTGCTCTCACTGGTCCAAATACGGGAAAAAACAAGAGTCAGCTGTGGTTGACGACCACAATAACAAGAGAGGCCGCAGTCAGCCTCTGCTGAGCTACCTTGACTCAAGGTCGCTGTACTCGGAAGTGTTCTCCTCCCTCTGCTATCCCTGAGCTACACAGAGAACTCAAGACAGCTCTCTTCCGATGGGCAGTGCTCGGGCAGAGACTCCAAATGGGACCCCTCCTGCCACGTAGTCACCCTGTTGGAGGGTGGTCACAGGAAGATCTGTGGACAGCCTGAGGAGAAGGGTGATTCCAAGCTCCCGTCAGGACAGGCAGTGAAGGCCTGCTACCAACACAGGTGTGGTGGCTGAGGTCAGGCGGACCACGCTCACCCAGACTGTGTTGGCCTTGTACAAAGTGTGGGGTGTCCACGGTGGTGTTCCCCTCGTGCCCCAGCTGGGGAAGACGGGTGCAGGAGAAACGGCACAAAACTGGTGGGCCTGGTGAGGCTGCTGGGCTCTTACCCACATTGGCCAAAGTCAGGTGCAGCCGGCCCTTCACAACCGTGTGGACTCCGATGGGCTTGACGCTGCCGAAGCCAGCCACGTCGCCGCTCACTGCCATCATTTCCTGCTCGTACTCAGTGGCCACGACCTCCAGTTCGTGTGAGACCTGAACAGCTGGTCGCCCTTGGCGGAGGAGGTGCTACAGAGGGAGACAGGCAGTGCTGAGCAGCTGGGATCTAACCACGGACACCTCCGTGTCCGACAGACTGTGGAGGATTAGGGCAGCTCCTGACCCACCCAGAGAGGCCCTGGAGGAAGAGAAGGAAGACAGGTCCGTGAAGGGTGCCAGGTTACAGAGCTGTCACCTGCCACACTGAAGGGGAGATGAGGCAAGAGGCCAGCTTCTCAGAAACATAGCTCCAACAAAGCATAGCCCAGTCTGACCCCGAATGAACACTGGGTGGCGCTGTGGTGCACCAAGGGCCCGGCAGCTGCCTGGTAGGAAGCCGGCCTCCAATGGGAAGAAACATGGGGACAGAATAAGGCAGGGGCTGGCCACCCTCTCTGGATTTGAGCAGAATTTCAGAGCAAAGATGAGCCCCGGGAGGGGAGCCAGGCCAGGGTGCAGAGCACAGCCCATGCGGACAGAACTGCAGGTTTTGGTGTGGCTGCAGGAAGGGCCAGAGCAGGTGCAGGAACTGGGGACCTCTGGACCCGGGCTGAGGCAGGTGAGGAGAGACTGGCGCAAAGGCCCCCGGGACAGCGCAGCGGAGCTCTCTTGAGTGAGTCTCTCTGGCTGTCATTCCTAGGCTTCTGCCTGAGCCCGTGCCAGGCTGGGGGACTAGTGATGGAATCGCAGGCTTGGACCTAGTCGAAGGAACCAGACTGAGCTCCCGTAACCCCTGACTCCCTCCTACAGCCAGGAGAGCACCTCCCTGGGAGTGCAGATGCCAGATCTGAGCTGCTCGCACTTGGGATGCTGACAGCATAGCTCATTACAAGTGCACACATGTCCGTGGTTCAAGAGCCCCTGGTACCAGAAAACGGGGTGAGGCCTTCAGAGAATGACCCAGAAATACAGGGACATCTCGCATGTGTAGGAGGCAAGGAGAAGAGAACGGAACAAGGGGCCGGTGCCTGTCGTGGTGGAAGGCTGACTGCAAAGAAGGACGTCTCTCTCTAGAGGAAGGGTCTGGCTCCTATCACGAGGAGTAGGCCTTGCTGGCCCAGCTGCCCTGTACATCTGAAGCCCTCACTCCGCCGTCTGCGATGTGACATCAGGAAACACAGAGGCAAAGGGTGTGAGCATTAGGGTAGAGACAGAACCCCACACTGGTGGTTATCAATGTGGCTGTCAACTTCTTTCTCCTTTCTTTGAAAGAAGCACAGGGCCCACTGGCTCCAGCCACACAAGGAGTCCTCAAAGCCAACTTGGCTTCTTCTTTGCCTTTTAATTTTAAAACTTAAGTAGAAGGGCTAGAGAGGTGACTCAGCGGCTGAGAGCATTTGCTGCTCTACCAGAGGACACAAGTTCAGTTCCCAGCACCCCCAGGCAGCTCAGCAGCTGCTGCCTGTAACTGTAGCTTCAGGGGATCTGCTGCCCTCTTCTGGCCTCTAAAGGTACCTACAGGCATGTACAGATCTGTCTACATGTTCATGAGTGACTCATGCGCGTGCGTGCATGCACGCGCAGTGAGGAATTTCCACCGAGATTGAGACAGTCAGGTACTGTGTGGTTGGGGCCGAGCAGAACTCCCCACCATGCTTCAATGGCTGCCTTGTGAAGTCCCTCACATCCTTCCCGGCTCCTCTCTACTGCAGAGCCTGCCTCTAGCATCCACAAACCATCCCTCCCCGAGGAGCCCCCTCCTCACAGAGGACCCCCAAGCCAAGGATGCTGAATGATGGGGTGCAGAGCAGAGGCGACAGTGGAGACAGAATGGGTTAAAGGAGTCAGACAGGAACAAGGGAGGGGCTGGCACAGCCTCACAGAGGAGGGATGCAGCTTGGGGTCAGGCACACAGGAGCGGGGGAAGGGCGGGGGTGGGGAGCAGTTGGAATACAGGGGTCTCGGTGCCCAGCATCCGAGGATTATGAGAAGGCAGGGAGCCCGGGAGACAGTGTGGCCGGGATCTCGAAGAGACCTCAGCATCCACCATGATGACACAGGGCTGGGGCCAGCCCGGGATTTTCATGGTAATCTTCTGCTGATCCCTTGGGTTCACATCACAACACAGAAAGACTTGGGGAGAAAGCCCGGGAAGGAGTGAGGGGTCTCAGCGTCAGCAGGGGTGAGGGCGGGAACACACATTCAGAAGATTCTAACTGAAGTCACAGCACTTGGAGGTGCTCAGCGGTGCCTGGCATGTTCAGGGTCCTAGGTTTGATTCTCATGATAGGGAAGGGAAGAGAAATCCATTTCTGCTGATAGGAACCAGCCAATCTTCCCATACCTCAGTCACCCTCCCCTCTGATGGCCCAGCTCCGGCCACCTCAGAGGACACGTGACCAGTACCTGCCCTTAGACAGCATCGCTTTGGGAGAGACAGGAAGTGACATGGCCTGGCAGGACAGTGTGGGAGAGAAGCTCACCAAAACCACATGGCTTGTAGAATCCAGCCTCCGTGGGGAAGACTGTCCCCTCAGAGGGCAGAGAGCACTGCACTGTTTGTCACTAGGGAACGAGGGTACAGCCCGGTACTGGGCAGTGACCCTGCCATTAGGGGACGGGCTGAATAGTGACTTGCCCCACATCAGTGCGGAGCCCGTCCCTCGGGGCGGCTACCTTCATCTGGATGCCGGCAGACCCAATGAGGAGCAAGGAGTCTCCATCCCAGACGTCGACCTGGAGCGTCTGAGCGGCCAGGTAGTGGGCGAACCAGCGCTGCTCTCCCGACTTCAGGAAGTCGGGGTCCACCATGTACCGCAGCTGGAGGCCGGGGGAGCCTGCGCGGAGGAGGCTGGAGTGAGTCCGCAGGTAATTAGGGCCATTTATCATCTTTGCGTGCGGAGATATTTCTGCTCTGGTCATGATTACTAATTTCTGCTTCCGTCACAATGACAGTTAATAAACACATTAATCAAAAACATCATGAAGTACCCAAATTAACAAAGCGAGGAGTCGTGTTCGAGAGACTGTACTTCTTTCCAGTGTGCACAATAAGCCCCCAAAATAAGACTTATGGATTCCACCGAGTCCTCGTGAAACAGGATGACGGATGGGGAGAGCGGACCCCGAGGCTCGCCAAGGAGTTTATTATTCCATACACAGAGCTTAAGGAAGAGACCAGTCCACATGTGCTGTCAAGGCTGGGTCATGTGTGAGCGCATGCTCACTCCACCACATGTGCGCGCGTGCGCGCGCACACACACACATACACACACACACACACAGACACCTACACACACAGACACAGACAAACACACACACACACACACAGACATTTTGAGCATGCCCCTGCTGGGCTCCTAGTGCAGAACTCTGGGCCCAGAGAAATCCCAGGTGCCTCTCTGAGGCTGCACCTACCCCTCGGACTGACTAACATGGTAGCTACACCGTGGCCTCTGCCTTCATCTTCCTGAGGAGGCAGATCATTAATTCTGAGCGGACAAAACTGACAGTGAGATCACCGTTAGTTAAAGCGCAGGCACGTAGCAGGGACACCGAGGGATGCTGGAAGCAGCCGTTTCCTCCCCTGCTGTCAACAGTGCCAAGGACATCCAGGAAGCCGCGATGGGTGGAGCCCGAACCTCCTCAGGGGTCACCCCTTCCCTCTGTGACACCCTCTGTGCAACCTCAGATGCATGGGGTGCACAGACCAACACCCTATCTGACCTCAGACAGATGGCACCCTTTCCTGCAGCGAGAGTGTAGGACATGATACAGTGCCAGGCTCCAGACCTGAGAGACGGGGAAGGGAAGGGGGGTGGCTGGGGTGGGCCCCAAGCAAGACTGGTGAGGCCTGACGGAGGGCAGCTCTCAGGATGGAAAAGCAAGAGGGGAGGCAGGGAGACGATCTTAAGAGGAGCTGAGGGGAAACTGTCTGGCAGAAGACAGGTAGCCCCATCGTGCCATCTCACGGGCGACCAGACAGAGCCACCACCAACCCATGGGCAGCCAGGCCCTGTTGGCTATCCTCAGCTTAGGACACGCTCACAGACAGAGCAGCCCTGTAAATAGCAAAGCCCGGGCTTACCACAGTGTCAGACCTTCAGATCAGTGGCAGCCCCCAACGCACCCCAGGAGGACTTCTGTGCAGTGACAGCCTCAGAGATGTGTGAGAAGGAGCCCGGCACACCACCTCAGCTTCCCCTGGGCACGTGCACACCCATCTCCCCGGGACACTCAGACTCCAGCGTGTCCCAGGCTGGACTCTTGAGTCCACGGCCGGCTCCTCCCCACACCTCCTGGGTGGCTTCCCTGCCCCATCACTATGACATCCGTCAGCTGCCAGGCCCCTTTGACACCTCTACCACCTCACCCTCTCAGCATTCACTAGCTTTGCCCTGTCTGATGCCAGTCCTTCTTGCACAAGGTATGCGGGGACACAGGACACACAGGGCCAGTGCCTGTGGTGCCAAGGTGGGGGATTTGCCACTGAGGCAGAACAGCAGGCTACTGTGGCACCAGCTGGCCATGCATAGCAAGCTGGCTGCTTCTTCACACTGTGGGCACAGCCCTCTGCAGCCCTGTCCATTTGGGACCAACGGCCTTGCTGTTGGCACCGCCACAGAAGCACCTTCTCTGAGAGACCTGTGTGATCCCTGGTAGCTCAGAAGCAGCCATGCCACCAGACACACTGAAAGGGTCCACTGGGCAGGGTACAAGCCTCTGCAAGTGCTCAGCCCTCATCACTTCCTACCCCAAACCTATTCTGGTAGAGCCTTGTGGCTCCCTCACCCAGCCCCACATACAGCCCAAAGCTTGGTGGACACATTTCTCTCTCAGTCAATCCCAGCATCCCTTCGAGATTCCCAGATGCCCCCTGCCCTGGACAGGTGTCCACAGCTCCATCAAGTGAGACTTTGTCCACCTAGATGGACCCCAAAGTTCAGAATGAACCACAGCAGCTGCAAACGTTAGGCATCAAGTAAGGCAGAGGAAATGCAGAGGCGCTGGGGAGCACAGCAGAAAGTGTTAGCTACTTTCTATACAAGGGCAGATCCAACCGCCCACAGGAAAGGGAGGACCCAGTACACCAGGGTCCACCTACCCTGCAGGCCCCTGCAGAGAGACTCCAAGCAGTGCACCGGGAACAGGATCTGAGTATTCCCGGAAAACAAAGAAAACCTAAACACGTCCCACAGAGTAGAAAAAAACACAACTCCAGCTCTCTGAATACGCCACAAACTAGAAATCATTAATAAAAATTTAATCAGAACTAATTCACAGCTCAATCAGTTTTCTAGAAAGCCTGACTTGGTGACACACGCCTGTCATCCCAGCACTGGGAAGCTGGAAACAGGAGGGTCACGAGTTCAAGGCCAGCCTGGGCTATACAGTGAGTTCAAGGATAGCCCGGCTACCTGAGATCCCATGTAGAAGGAAGACGAAGAAGGACAAAGAGGAGAAGGAAGACGAGGAGGAAGAGGAGGGGAAGAGGAGGAGGAAAAGAAAGAGAAGGGTTTCTAGAAAGCACAACTTGTCAGTGAAGGAGACAATACAATCATTAGAAAAGAGCATAGACCTGCATACAGTCCGACATCTACAAAAATCAGCAGATCTAAGAACAAATTAAGTGAGCTGAGAAAATAGGGAAATTAATGATCAACGATAGCAAAGAGAGGGGTGGAGATGGCTCAGAGGACCCTAGTTTGGGTCCTGACACGCATGTGGTTGCTCGCAACCACCTATGACTTCAGGTACAGGGTATCCGACGCCCTCTTCTGGCCTCTACAGGTACTGCATGCACAGGGCGCGCTCGTGTGCACACATATACACTGACTGGTTTTCTCTCTTTATTTCCGTTATTCTGCAGTAGAGCTGGTTTAGGACCTAACATGTGGTAAGTTTATACTAAGTTCCATGGGCCGCTGGGAAGACTGTGCACTTGGTCTGTAAAACCCGTGGCATAGTTAAACCTTGGAGCTTATTAAGTTTTAGTCTGGCTGACCAATCCGTTGGCTCTGTGCTGCTGGAGTTGCCTGCTGTTTCCTGTCTTTACGCCTCCCTTAGCGTCGGTGTTGGTGAAACCCAGAGCCCCAGGGTCTGCTGCATGCGTATTTACAACTGTTGCGTCTTCCTGATTCGTGTGTGGAAGTTCTACTCTGTCAGTCATCACAGTGACCGCGTGGGCTCCCTTTGGGCTTCTCTTTCCTTGACCGATGACGTCATCGACCCTTTGACTGCCAGCCTGTGGCTGCCTTGGCCAGTGAGGTGTGGCGTCTGGAGATGACAGGTACATGTTGCTTTTAATTCCCAACATCTTTTGATCAGAGAGTTAATGTGGTGCGTGTTATTAAGTGAAATCGGCTGCCTATGGTTGGGTGGGGTTATCTGCCGCTCCATCCTGAGCTCCTGCCTGTGTGTCTTTTAGGGTGGTGCTATCTCTCCTCGGTCCCTGCAGCTTCCTTGTATATGCTGACATCTACAGTGTTTTTCCTTTTTGCTTGTGACGACTGTTTACATACAGTGAACCTGCTGGTCCCTACAGTCTGCTGGCTTTTCCTCTGTGAGGTCTATGCACACTCGGGCTCTGAGGGTTTTCTGTCAGGACGCGTGGACTCCAACCGCTCAGCTGAAATTCACTCTTCCTGCGCTCTCTTAGTTGGGACTGTCTCTTCCTCTGTGCGTTCCATTCTTAAGTGTTGTGTGAAGCGCTGGCTTTGTAGCTGTAGGTTGCTTCAGTCTGCGAGATGTCTTCGTTGTGTTCTGACATGTCCTTATCCCTCTGTCAGTTCTGAGAGGCGACTTTGCTGGATGTGGCATCTCAGTTGCCAGTTGCCTCCTCACGGGGCTTGAAGTGCGTCATGTCCCAGGCTGCCTGTAAACTTCTACAGGCCAAAGATCTTCCCAGTGCCATCCTCCCCTGGAGCTGCTGTGTGCAGCAACTTGCTGGCTTCTCCGCTCTTGCTCCTCAGGACAGGGGCAGTAGGGTAAGGGAGAGAGGGGCACGGCTGTCCCGACCACCTCGATCGGGGCCTGCTGCAGGGGAGCAGAAGCTAGAGTCCATAGGGGCTCAGGCAAGCAAGAAGGCTGCACTTGGCCACAGGGTGCTGGCAGCTGTTACAGCTGAGTCCTTCTACCTTTGTAGTTTAAGCTTCAGGGCGGAAGCCAGAGGTATGGCTGGTTTTCCGGGTGCATGGTCCCGCAACTTCGTTGTTACAGACAGACATAGAGAGAAGAGGTGTTTTGATCTGTACTTTCTGACTCCATTAATTCTGACTTTGGAAAGACAGGGAGCTTTGCCTCTTGTGCCTGAGGTTCCAACGCTGAGACTCCCTGCTTGTGTCCCCTGCCCCGACCCCCTGCTTCTGCCTCCCGAGGGACACTCTTCTCTCCCAGCGCAGGTGGCAGCACAGGTGGCAGCCTGCACGCCAGCCTGGGAGCAGTTTCCGTCCATCTTGTTGGGTCTTCGAGTGTGGCATTATTTGCTGTTCCCTTTAAAATAACTAGCCACTTGTAGTTTGGTTTCTTTACTGACTCATCACTTACTTTTTTAATCAGTGCGGAGAGTCTTGGGATGGAAGGGTGGGGGTGATGGCAGGTTCCCAACCTAGTGACCTAGCGGCATTAGTGCCAGAGAGTGGCGTAAGGTTTGATTTAGGAATTTTTACGCTAGTATACAAACTTAACAAAGGTTACGGCCTCTTCGTAGCCACCTGTCTCTGTTCTTATTCCCTGCAAGCTCTGTGACACCATCTCTAGGCTGCATTTCAGACTGTCCTTACGTCTGCCTGAGAGGCGTATGGGACTCCCCTGTGCCGGAGGGTACTGTTCCCATTGGATTGAGTGCCTCTCAGACCCATTTCCCTTGCACACTCATGCACACGCACATGCATGCCCCGGCCTTTGTCCTCCTGCATCCCTGAGCCTTGACCTGTCTCTGAGCTCTGCAGCCAACGTTGCAAAAGCTTCTTCTGGCACTGGAATCCTAGTGTGGTTTCCCAACCACTGTCCACCTCGAGAGACAGCAGGAATTCAGACCCCAGCGTGGTCTCATGAGCAGAGACCACGTGTCAGGTGTGTTTCTGCCTTGTGCGATTAAAATTGGTTACTTTACAACGAAACCTGGAGGGGTAAGCCACTGTCTGCCCCGGGAATGCCAAAGCGCCCTGTCACCGTTTATCAGCCTGTCCCAAGGGAACCACACCTCCTCATAGCCAGTGAGATGCTCAGATCACGGGAGCATCTGCTTGTCAGGCAGAGGTATCCAAAGCAGACGGGGAGAAGCACACATGCCACACATGCGGCCACAGCTCCATCAAGAGAACAAGTCAGCGCTGCGAAGGTGTCACACCACAAAAGCTCTCGTCAAAAACCAGAGGCCTCAGCCCAGCGCCCAGGAAAGGAGGGAGCAGAGAACACCCTGTGAGCCACTGCCATGAGACAGAAAACAATTCCAGACTGCCTCGGAAGCTCTACAGGACAGTGTGGCTCACACAATGCACAGACAATACAGCTAATAAGAGAGGGCCACGCCCACCATAAAAGGGGGACTCCATCTGTGTTTCTGTCTTTAGTTACAACTCTGTGTGTGTGCATGCCTACATTTGCACACGCACCACGGTGCACACGTAGAGGTCAGAGAACAAACTTCAGGAACTGGTTCCCTCCGTCCACCACGTGGGTCCCGGGGAATGAACTCAGGTCCTCCGGCTTGGTGGAAGGTGTCTTTACCTGCTGAGCCACCTCACAGCCTGAGACCCGATTTCTGAGCAGATTACATTTTAAACTACGAATATCTGCAGCAACTGTAACATTGGCAAGATAGCTAATGGTATTGAAAAATCGTTTTTAATTCTTAGGTGGCATTATACTATTGAGTGTTAAGTTTTTCAGAAAACTGAGTTGCAGAGGCACTGTGTAAAAAAAAAAATCCTTGTAAAAGGGGATTGATGTCAGTTAAGGCTGACTCCAGAGGTGCTGCGCAGAGCACAGTCGGCCAGCATGGAGCATGGTCTTGCACACACACCAATCACTCCATTCTCTCAGGTTCCACACTCATAGCAAGCTGCGTACGATACCCCGCTCCTCAGAACAACATTTATGGGAACAAAGAGTTGGTTCTGCAGTTAGGAGCACCTGCCGCTCTTGGAAGGACGTTTGATTCCCAGCCCCCATGTCGGATGGCTCACAGCCACCGTGACTCCAGCTCCAGGGGATCTCTTCCAGCCTCCGTGGGTACTCACACACAAGTGGCAGACACACAGACAGACACACAGACATATAAATAAAAAGGAAGCATAAAACAACCGTTCCTCACAAGGCTTAGCACGGGATTCTTTTGTCCAGCACTTACCAGTGTCAAAGGAGCCATCTTTACTAATGGGGACAAGTATGTGGGACAGGGAGCCGGAGCCGCTCTTGCCTGTCCCATCCAGCTTGACCAGCTGCAGGCGTGGCGTGGTCTCGGGTGGGAAACGGTAGAACTGGAAGGTGAAATACACGGTCTGCGGCCACGGTGCTCCTGGGCAGTCCTGGGCCGCTCTGAATCCAAGGACAGGGAATCAGTCAGACATCCACAGACGAGTTCTAGGGTGTAACCCGCACAGGAACCAGGTAGGGGCTGTGGTCACCAAGGCTGCCTCCAATACCACAGAGGACTGCTTTGTCCTCTCAGGGGACAGGATGGGGGCTACTTCAGGTGCCATGACCTCTGGCAACACTGGCATCTGAGAACTGGGCACACACGGGGTAGGCTATAATTAGCCCGGAAGACTGCACAAAGGAGGGCCTCTGGCATTTACAAAGGCGGGTCCCAGTCAGAAAAATGTAAAATCAGATGGCAGGTCGAACTAAGGTCAGCATGGGGATGCACTAACGTTTAAGACAAAGATAGCTGATTACTGGCTCAGTCGCTACACACCGTATTCACATGTCAGATTACCAACCACCTCATAAACACACACAATTACTACGTGTGTCAATTAACTGGGGAAACAGGAGGTCCTGCCCCAACTGGAGAAATCTGAACACAGAGCACGCTCAAAAGCCAGACCTTCAGCGTGAGGAAGCCACGGAAGTGCCAGGGAGCACCATGCTTGGGCACTTGAAGTTTACCTGCTGAAGGCAAGAAACTGCAGCACAATCTCGTTCCCTCGGAGACAGTCCGACTCCTCCTTCTGCGGGTTGAATCTCACAGGATCCATGGGATTGACGGCTTCCACCGGCTGCTGGCTGGCGTCCAGGATCTCGGGGAAGCCGGAAGACTGCAGGAGAGCCATCGCAGCTCTGGAGAGCTGGCTTCTAGAGCTGAAACAGACAAACCCCTCACGTCGGCTCCGGGAGCCTGCTCACCAAAGCGGAAGGGTCCGAGCCCCCGGCCCAGGCCTCACCTCCTGGTCTGCGCTCCTACGACAATGGGGGCGTGCAGAGGAGTGAAGGGGAGCTCCTGTAGATGTTCCACAGCAGACGTTCCCTGGACCGAGGGAGGCTGGCTCAGGTCGGCTTCCAGGTGAGAGACCCTGCCCTCTAATACAGATTCCTGTTCAACAAAACCAGGGCTCCAGGTGAATGCTGTAGGAATCCACCCCTGAGGGCCCCAAAGGTGCTGGGTCTAAGGGTGTGCTGCCCCGATGGCTTCTGTGGGGTCGCCACTCGGCACTATAGGTACCATGCAATACTTGGGACAAACTATAAAGGTTCTGTTTTTATCGGTAACTCGGGGTAAGCCGGTCACCGTGTATTTCACAGAGCAACCACATGTGTGACTTACAGTCCACAAATCGGATGAGCAGACCAGTGCTGCGGAGACACTGGCACCAAGCAAGCGTCAAGCACTGCGGTAGGGCATCACGTTCCTGTCCGGTCTCGGACGCAGGGCGGTGGCAGATGCGTGAGGTGGGAAGCTCCCTCCCATCCCACAGAGCCCACATCACGAAGAAAACCCCAAGGACCCTGTGACCTAACCAACCAAACATCAAACTCCCTTCCCATGACTGGGGAGACGAGCCTGTATGGGAAGGGAAACAGGAGGGGGCACTTACTGCCTGGAGCTGGGGACCCTCTGGGGCCTGAGAGCTGTCAGGGGGCTGAGGAGGGGGCCTGGAAGAGCTTCGTGGAGCTGGAGACGGTGGGGAGGCTGCCAGCTGGGAAAGTGAAAGCTGTTGGGGAGTCCTTGGGTGAGATGTCAGTCAACTCAGGGAGCCCCCAGCACACAGAAGCACACGCAGGCCTGCACAGACCCCACGGGACAGGATGATGGCTCTCCCATGCATCACTGCCAGAAGTAACACCAATACTCCGCTGCCCAGAGGCTGCTCTGATATACAGGGCCCTCCAAATTTCCTTAATCCATAACTATAAGGAGGCCTGGTGCTGTGACCTCTCAAATATCATGGTTTGAATGAGGACAGTCACGGTGGGAAATCTGGTGGAGAGGAGGGGGCGCCCTGCAGCAGGACCAGACGGCGCCCACCGCCCACTACCAGGCTTCGCTCCTACCCTGCTCTGCCCAACCCCCACCCCCACCCCCTGAGTCTCCTCACCAAGACAGTGACCAAACTACATGGCCGACAGGAGCCTAGGGATAGACTCCCCACCAGCTCCTCAGAGCCCGGTCTCTGCCTCAGTCTCCTAGCTTCTGTCAGGGTGACAGTGGTTTTGACGGCCGGGCTACCGTGAGAATTTCAAGTAATTTCAGTGTGCTAAGCCTCCTACAAAAGTTTATGTTCATGGGTGGAGGATGAACGCTGGTATCAAGAGGCAGGGGTGGGGCGGGGTAGGGTACACAGCTCCAGGCTACACTAATGCATATGTCTCAAAGCTGGACTCTACTTCAGGTGCACACCTCTGCGGGGTGATGGCTCCCTGCAAGGACAGCCAGCCCAGAGGAGGGCAGCAGGATGAGCAGTGGGCGCCGGGCAGTGAAGGGTCTCTGGGTCCACTCGGCCCCCTTTAGATTACCAGGCCAGCAGGAGGCAGGAATTGGCCCACAGACTGCACCTTGGATATGGCTTCTCTGAAAGTCATTTCCAGGACAGTGCTGAAAGTTATGCGGCCAAGGCCACCCAGGGCCAGGGGACAGGAGAGCCCCCAGCCCTCTGGGAGGGTGGTGCCCCTCTGGGAGGGGTGGTGCCCCTCTGGGAGGGGTGGTGCCCCTCTGGGAGGGGTGAAGGCCAGGTTCCAGGGTCTCAGGCAGTCGGGGGCACTGGTTCAACAGGCCTCACTAATGGGAGAATGCGGCATTTTAAGTGTGGGCAGCAGGGTCCAGGACCACTAACTGGGCAGGAAGCCATCAGACTGGCGGCCAGACCTGGAAATCAGCTAGTGAGGCGGGTTGTGGGACAAAGCAGGGGGGACCAAAGCACCCCCAGCCCCGACATGCAAGCAGAGTCCATTCTCGGGCCCAAACTCCATGACCCCTTCTTCTGGAATTCGTAAGAGCCCGCTTGAGCCTGGACTTACCCCTGGGCCCACAGGAGAGTCCTGTATTGCAGCAAGATCCCGGGCTGCCGGCGCTGGTGTGCCTGGGGTGGGGGAGCACAAGGGCCGTCAGCCTCGGCCTGCCCAGAGACCAGATGCCATCCAGTTGGGCCCACTGTCTCTCTACCTCATCCACATAGTCCCACTGAGCCTAAGGGGATCGGAAGCAAGGCTGCTCCCTCACCCCTCTGCATGTCACCCCCTTACCTTTCACCTTGTCTGGCTCTACCCCCTCGCCCCTGATCCTGACCCCTCTCCTTGCCCGGTTCTGCCTACTTCCTTCTGCAGCCAGTAGCCTTGATCAGTGTGGGCCAAGTGAGACAGGACCGTGGTCCCTGGACACTGGCGCTCTCTGACAGATTGCTGCCACTCACACCCACCGCCCCGGGCGTGCCGGCTCTGCGCTATGCCTAGCATAATGGAGCCGAGGAAGCTCGGGCTTGGCTTGTGGTCCCAATCCAACCTACTGAGCACAGCCATTCCCCCAGACCCCCTCATTCACTGCACAGATGCACCTTTGGGGAGTCTACTCAGAAGTCAAGGCCAGCCCTCCATTAAGTTCCCCAGAGCAGGGGGCTGAGAGCATCTGTGACCCTTCAGAGGCCAGTGCAAGGTCCGGTACCCAAGGGGCCCTCTGCAGGGTGACAAGCTCCTCCGGGGAGCTCGGGTGACAAGGGCCACCTGTGCTCCCTGCCCTGCAGCAACAGAGCAGCGAGGCCAGGGTTGAGGCTGGGGCTGGTCTCTAAGGTCATGGCTGCCATCTCTAGTTTCATGTCCAGTCCTCGCCTGGGTCACTACAGTCCCCAGTGATGACACCAAGCTGGCCACTTCTAGAGGACCTCATCCCCAAGGAGACTTTGATTTCTGGAAAAATCATGCCCCTCCCCAGGGCCTCGTCCAACATTCAGGGGACCAACAAGAGACACTGGCACTCACAAATCTCTCTCTTCCTCCCCTGGGGCCCTTGCTGCTCAAGTCTCCACATGGCCCACAACGGCCATAAATGAATCTCTCACACTTCTCAAGGTCCCCTGGGGCAAAACAGCCTGGTGTCCCTGGCTCTGTGCCACCTGGATTGAGAATGCCCAGCAGCCTCCTGCTGCACTCTGGGTAGTAACAAAGCAAAAGCAACGCCAGCGTCCTCGCCCGAGGGGACACCCAGAGCTCCCTGCTCAAGCCCTGCCCTGCATCGGCTGTCATTGCTGCTTTCCAGAGGGTCCCTCAGGAGATGCTGCATCTTGTCCCAGGCCTCACCAGGGTCGGGCTGAGGCCTTGTGAAGCCTCATCGACGAGGCGGGACAAGAAGGCAGGGAGTTCCAGGATCAGAAGTGGGAACCAGCCCAAAAGGACTTCTGCCTCACCTAACCCAACTGCCCAGCCTGGCCGGTACAGCTCCAGGTACAGCCCAGTCACCACCTGGGAAGTGTCCACTAGCCCACCCCCTCTCTCCTGACCCCACCCCCTCTCTCCTAACACATCAGCCAGCAGGGTTCCCAGTGACCCAGACACTCCTGCTGCTTTGCAGGAGCCAGGAGGAGGATGGTCTCGCTCTCTGGAGACAAACGTGAGTGCTGCCACCCAGCCAGCCACCACGGGGTGCCTGGCCCAGGTCCCCACACCATCTTCTGCAGCTCTCGCCTTTACCTAAAACAGCCCAAAGATGAAACGGAGAAGCTCTACTTTGTTCCTCCCTAATGGGGGACTCGGAAAACTCTGCAGGCTGATTTTAGTAAAGAGGAAAAATTGCAGGAGATGGCTCCATTATCCTTAGCTGAGAGAAGCCAGCACTCAGGCTCGGCCTGTGCATCCTCTGGGCGAGGGGAAAGCTCAGAGCTCGAGGCAGCGCCACGGGGCCATTACTGCTTCTCCCCCACAGGCTCAAATTTGGGTATTGTATGGAATGTTTCTTCGGGTAATTCTTTATATTGTGACTTACCATGCAATTTTACCTTCTGAGAGAGTTAAAAAGAGCCTTTAAAAAGGCTCTGGCAGTCCTCTGAAGACACCTGCTGTGAGCCCAGGCTGGGAGGGCCCAACCCACACCCCACGAGGAAACGAGGAAACGCAGGTTGGGAAGAAATACATGGGGACCCAGAGAGGTTCATTTTCCAATCTTTCCCTCTTAGCGGCTCATCCCTCCTTGGGGTACACCATGGCCCCACAAGAAGGGGCATATGATGGGAAGACCCTCTTAGCAAGGAGCCCCTGGGGCGAGGCTGCTGGAGTGCTAAGCACACCAGGAGAGCATGCTGGGCTTACAGTGAGAAGAGCTGGTGACCCAGCACACTAAGCCACGTTCTGCGGGGAGAGGAAGAGGAGCCACCACGCATGGTGGCTTGCCTGCTGCAGGTTCCCTGCTCCCCAGAACTGAGTGACCTACAGGGCACAACCCCACTGCTGCGCCCACCTGCCACTATCAGTTCCCACGTGACCACCGGATGTATAAGGCTTTAATTATAGCGAGGTGCTACTTGTCAGATCTACCACGGTGGCCCTGCCGCAGCTACAAGGCCCTTCGGCAGAAGTAATGACAGCAATCAGCACGGTCTGCTCACAGGGGCTCCACAGGCAGCCGGTAGCTGCTGACTGCCACTGCTTTTCCACAGAATGCGCCCTGGAACACTGGCCTCCATTCCTGGGGCTGAGGTAGCATTTAGCTGTGCCTGGACCTCTGGCTTTGAGCAGTGGCCTTGTCCACAGAGGGGAGCGTGCAGACACAGATCACCGTTTCTCTCAAGCCAAAAGAGCCTGGGAGGCCGTAGGGTCAGTGTAGCTAAGTTGCACACAAGCTTGCAGAGTTCAGAGGGAAGAGACTAAGCCAAGGGGTCTCCAGACACCAACAGAGGCTGCTGGCCAAATACCAGGAACTAGGAAAATAGCTCCGTGGCCTGCTGAGTACTGTCTAACTGTCCTGACACCTGTACTATCTGTCAGGCTCCACATGCCCAGAACTGCTGTCAGCAAACTGTCCACTGCCCACCCCAGCTCTCCGTCGGCTTGGCGCCGAGAAGCCGCAATGTCCTCCCCCTGGCTAAGCGAGGACCCCGAAGGCCAGGGAGAAGCCTATGTTCTGACCCCAATCTGAGCTGTCACAGGTCCCTTTGGGTCACTCAAAGACCCAAGGCCTGTGTGCCCCCTGCCTTCTGTGCCCGCTATGGAGAGGGACCACAGTGTGGCCATAAGGTGAGACTTCTCTGGGACACAGTGAGCTGCTTCCCTCCAGCCCTGGGCAGCACTCAGCATATTTTAGCCTGACCATGCATGTTGGACACTATCACAAACACAACAGAGGATCGCTCTCCATCCATGATCATAGCTGGCTGGTCTGCCGGTGACAGTGAGTGTGTGCTATGCTTTTCTGCTCTGTCCCGGTACCCACCAGAGACAGGGACTGGGCACCAGGCAGTGTCTCCCGGTAACCTCCGACATCCACCATCAACTTCTTGATGTATAGCAGCTCAGGAGAGTGGGACCTGGACCCATCACCTCGGGAGCCACAGAATGGCCCTTTGTCCCCTCGGTAGGCAAGGTCCGTGCCATGTGACAGTGAGCAGAAGGGACAGGCTGTGTCCTTCCCGCCTTATACTTTCCTAGCCCTCTGATTCACAGGTCCCATTTGTCACGCGCTTGTACTTACTCAAGGGCCACAGAAAGATGCCAACAGGGAAATAGCTAACGAGGGACCGGACCTCCACCACTGTCCCAGGCCTGGTGGCACTGGGGTCCTCAGTACAACAGAACCTGCAGAGGTCGGGCGTGTTTGTTCTGGGAAGGAGGATGGGTTGCCATGACATCTTCCTGCTGACAGCCTTGACAGGAGAACCTGAATACAAGGCATCTTGGGGCCCCCAATTCCACATGCCAGCTCCCTTCCTGAGAGGGCTGCACCGGAGGGACTGGGAAGCAGCCGGCATATGGGTTACAAGGTGGAGGGCGTGGCACTTGGCTTGCTGAATGCGCAGACAACCACGGCCAGGAGAGCAAAGGCCCTGAAGGAAGAGCAAGAAAGGAGAGGGGCAGGAGGCAGTTGCCTAGCAACAAGCAGAAGCTGGAGAAGGGTGGAGGCAGAGGGGGACAGTGTGGCCCATCACGGAGAGAGAGAGAAGGAAAAGGCCTGGACCCTAATGAGATCGTCACTAAACCTAAAGAAGGGTAGCAAAGAGGCTGCCTTTCAGACCGACCGTGGGGATAAAGGATGAGTCAGGACTAACGGGCTCTGGGTGCTGGGGACGCACGAGGCAAACCCATCTGAAAGGCCTTTATCCTCGCTCTCTGCAGGGAAGCTGTCCTTCCTGAGGCTTGGCTCACAGGGATGGGAGAATGGAAAGCTAAGGGATAAAGGGGTGGGGGTAGGGACTGGAGAGACGGCTCAGCGGTTAAGAGCACTGGCTGCTCTTCCAGAGGTCCTGAGTCCAATTCCCAGGACCCACATGGCGGCTCACAACTATCTGTAACGGGATCCGGTGCCTCTTCTGGTGTGTCTGAAGACAGCAACAGTGTACTCATATGCATAAAATTAAAAATTTTAAATTATTAATAAAAAAGAGAGATAAAGGAGGAACCTGGTGGCAGGGCAGGCGTGGGCCTCCACCTGACTGAACTCAGACCACAGCCCTCAGGGGACGGAGAAGCCAGGTGACCTGCCCGGGGCCCTGAAGGGTCAGCTCCGCTCTGTCTGCTGATAGAGCCATGCTCTCCACACCCGTGCCCGACCCTCTGCAGCATGTGCATTGGAGATTCTACTGCTGTGCTCAAAGCGGCCAAAAAACCTCTCCCCCACTTCTGTGGGGCGACCAGGGTCCCCGACACCTGGATGGCCATTGCCATCTGCCAGAGAACCTGCACAGCACAGCGGCAGCTGCCGGGATCTAAACGCGTGTGTCCTGGGAAACACGGCAGCGTGTGTTTGCCGTGACCTCTGTTACAGGAGTGTTTTCAGATCCACTGAGCAAACAATCCAAAATGCTGTCACACCAGAACACTCACTCGAAAGAAAAAAAAGCAAAAAAAAAAAAAGGGTCAAGGAAATTCCAAGACTAATCAAAAGTGCAACCTGTGCGCCCTCTAGTGGCTTGGTGCTTGTGCGCCCTCTAGTGGCTCGGCGCTTGCTCTCCGCTGTCAGGGATGAACAGACCTCGCCTCTCCGTCAACTTTACTGGAAAAACAAAAAACGGTGATCCATCCCTAAGGGAAAGCTAAAATACCTCACTTAAGGTGACAGCCACAAAGCATTAAGATTTCCAGAGGAGCTGTGTTTGGTGACAGACACTGAGGTCTGCAAAGGTCCCTTGTAGGTTAGACGCTAGTGGATATTTAAGTCTCTTTTACTGGGGTCTTGGGAAGCAGTGACTTTTAAGCCTGGAGCAAGGTGGAGTGACTGTATTAACGTGATGTGAGTGCAACCATAAATCCAAATTATATAATTATATAAGCCAAACAAATCAGGTCCCAGCCACAGCCACCGCGACGCGTACCGCTGTGCTACTACTATGCTACGGAGCCATTCTGAATGTCCACAAGAACCAAAACTGCCACCCTGCAGAGACAGACATCAAGAGTGTGCGCACGATGGCTCTGCTTCTTCAGGACTCAAATTCCTGTCATGTGTCCCAGAGGAAAACACTCCCAGCCTGCTCACTTGGGAGAGCTCTGAGCTGAGAGTTGCCGCTGGGGGGGGGGGGGAAGGGGGAAGGCTGGGTGGGTGAGCTCTGACTTTGCTTCCCCGCTGTCCCTCCAGCCCCAGCCCACCTGTTCCTTACAGCTAGCCCCTCCCTACCACATCCACACACACAGGGGCTGCTGTACTTCTCAAGCAGGGGGAAAGCACAGGCTTTCCCTGGAAGCAGCCAGAGGAACAGTGTGGCCCCCGCAGAGAGGGAAGCTGGACAGAGCAGGAATGATGGGAACTCATGTGAACACCAATACCTCTTCCACTTGTTCTCCCGGAGAGCCGACCTTCTCTGAGAACTTTCCCATGGAGAGCCACCCTGCACCCCTCACCCCATACCCAGAGTGGGTATGTGATCCTGTCTCTAGCCCCTGTCCCCAGCACAACCCCATCCCTACCCCCACTCCCTGTCCCCAGCTCCTGTCACCATAATGTTCATAACTAAGGGTAACACAGCAAGATCACTACCTCCAAACTCTCTGTTGGAATTCCTAAATCCAGGGATTATCCTGGAGTGCCTGGGCTCAGAGCTCAGAGAAACTTCTGACAAAAAGCCAGTTCTGCAGAAAACAGAGCTGACAGGAAGGGAGAGTGCACAGGGGAGAGCCAGGAGGACAGACTGGGTCTCCGTGACACTGAATTCTGGGATCCTGCACAGTTAACATCAGTGTCATCGCTGGTCTTTCTATTACATCAGCCAATGAGATTTTATCTTTCTTTCCATTACATCAGCCAGTGAGGTTTTATCTTTCTTTCTATCACATAAGCCATTGCGATTTCTTCTTTTATCTTTCCTTCGTTTATCTGGCAAACAAATCGGCTTTATTTATCCATTACCTTAGCTGGGGAGGAGAAGGTGAGTTTTTTTGTTTTGTTTTTTGTTTTTTGTTTTTTTCCATTCTTAACTGCTGAAAGATCACAGGGCTGCAGAGATGACTCCTTGGGTAAGGGCATTTGCTACTCAAGCATGAAGATCTGAGTTCAAATCCCAGCACACATGAAAAGAAGCCAGGCACAGCCGCGTGCCTGCCTCCCAGGGCTGTGGAGGATGGAGACAGACTGCTGGGCCGCACTGGCCACCAGCCTCGCTCCAGGTCCAGAGAGAGACCCTTCGTCAAGGGAAGAATCCAGGAGAGTGCTGCAGCAGAAGACCTGACACCCTCTGGCCAAACACACACTCTTGTTGTTTGTTTGTTTGTTTGTGCTGAGAATTGAACTTAGGACATCCCATGTGCTCTTCCACTAAACTACATTCCCAGCTCCACAGACACAATCTAAGCTGGGGGAGCAGCTAAAAGCCTGTGTTGCTCTTGCAGAGGACCTAGTTTAGTTCCCAGCTCCCAACTGCCTTGACTCCAGCTCTGGGTAACCCAACATGTTCTGCTAGCTGCTACCGGTAGTGGACGGACAGACATACCTAAAGAGAAAAAAAAAAAACTAAAATAAATAACTGTCAAGAAGAGACAGGGCGTCTGGACATGGTGGCACACACCTTTCATCCCAGCATTTGAGAGGCAGAGACAGATGCATCACTGTGAGTTTGCAGATAGCCTGGTCTACAAAGCAAGTTCCAGGGCTATACAGAGAAAGTCTGTCTCAGAAAAAAACAAAAAACAAAAAACCAACAATACAAAAACCTTTAAAGACAGCGGGAACCCTTCTGGGCTCCGTGTGCTGTGGAGGTGACAGAGGGTACGCGGCTAGGGTCTGTGTGCTGCTGTACTGCACTTCTGACCTCTTCTGTCATCTGAAGCATCTCCATTTCCTACAGTTTCTAAAGCTTTATCCTTTAATCTATCTAGTGTGTGTGTGTGTGTGTGTGTGTGTGTGTGTGAGTCTGATGAAGTTATTTTGCAACATTTATTTAAGTGACATGAAGCTACGACTGGCGTTTGCATTTTCTGTACAACCAAGTATACAGCACCATCTACTGGCTGGTCCGCCGGACTCCCCGTGGTCAGCGCCAGGACTAACTGCTCCTGGCCCCTGACATAGTCACATCCTAATCCACAAAAGATACTAGTGAAGCTACTGGTCCAGACCATGAAACATCACTTGCTGGCCAGTCCAGGGAGGAAGGCGCTCAGATGCTGATGGTTGCTGGGATGCAGGGAGGAGGGAGGAGGGGGCAAGCAGCCACCAGATGCTAGAGAAAGGAGAGAAAATGGGTTCTCCCCGTGGCCTGTGAAAAGCATGCAGGCCTAATGCGCCCACTGTGGAAGTGTGGCTTCCAGAGCAGCAGGATAAGGGTGCACTGCTTTAAGTCCCAAGTGTGTGTCAAGTTGTTGCCGTATCAACAGGAAACACTGGCTCCCTACTTCCTATTCAGACCATGCTATCCCCATGGATGGCACGCTGTTCTTGGGTCAATCTGTAAACCAAAATACCAAGGCTTCATGCCTCCCATGCTGCCTTGGCTTGCCCTTCACTGGACTTTTTTTTTTTTAATTATCATAGACCTAAAAAAAAAAATAATAAAGTGTGTGGGTACCATACACTCTAGGCAGAAATCTCAAGATCAGGCTTGGCACAGTAGAGCAAGATGCACAGGAAATGATTCCAGCAGCCTGGGGAGTCTGCAGGGTCCCTGGACCAATAGCAAGGGAAGGGGCTAGAAAGAGGGGGGGGGTCATTTCAGCAGCCTTGAAACCTGAGAGGGGCAGCAAGGACTTCTCCAGTCGGACCATCCTCCCACCCACTTGAAAAAGAAAGGTGGGAAAAAACAAGAGAAGAGGGGAAGGAAGGGTAGGAGAGAGGAAAAGAGAATTGTAGGAAAGGGTGAGGGGGGAGATAACTGGAGGCCCTGAGCATCAAGCAACAAGGGCAGAGGTCCTAAGTGGCTGCCGAATGCTGCCTGTCCAGGAAGCTACAGATAAGAAAGAGAGGACACACAGTCAGCACGGTAGGTAGACTCGATAAGACAGAGTCAAGAGGGCAGGACACCAAGCCAGTGTCCAAGAAACAGAGCAACAACCCAATGAGAACCCGTCTCTGGAAGGCAGGGCGCCTTCCATCTCCAGCACAGGACCCACCAGAAGCTGACAGACACAGCAGGGAAGACCATCAGGAAGAAGTGCTGTCGGTGAGGTTCACAAGCCGACCTCAAGTCTAATTTGTGGAGCGAAGGCCAGGCTTGTGAGGGGTCTAGTCATCCGGATGGGAAGTCAGCCCTTCCTGATCAAGTCCCACCCATACAGCTTAAGAGCAAGACCCAGATGATCAAACTGTCCTCAGAGCACCTGTAAGACTCGCAGATGGTCTTCATCCAACAAGAGAGAATTCCAGATATCCGTAATCCAGCTCATCAGACAAGCAAAGGGGGAAGGAACACCACCAAGTCCCCACAGACGGCAGTGGGAACAAAGTCACAGGGATGAGGTGAGTCCCACATGCCTATGGCCACACACACAACGGTCCATCAACCATAGTGCTTCATATTTCTAAACATCGTGTGACCATCAAGAGAAGAAATTCCGGTATTCTAAGCACAGAGATAGGGACACCCACTGCCCTGATCCCAAGAGGGCTTGATACAAACACACTTGGAAAGCCACACCCCGTCCCCTGCAGCAGCTGTGTATCTAGGAGACAAACTGGAGAGAAAATGACCAAGAATTCCAGCTTAGCCGACAAAAGCATTAAAATCTGGAAAGCCGTACTGCACATAAAGTGAGGATTTATTCTGGAGTGACTCTGACAAAGTGCACGCCAGCCCGACCCCGACCCCGACCCCGACCCCGACCCAGCCCCAGGGGATCCTGCAGACATTTTGGCAGCACCCCAAGCACAGGAGATGTTGCACGCCGGACTCCATTTCTATGATATGGGTCCATTAATGTACACAAACAACCCTGAATGGGTCTACTAAGCACATAACTCAAACAACCAGGAACTTCAACGGCTCTTCAGAGAGGGAGCCATCAACATGGCTGGTCACTAAACGGTTAGGCTTTGGTACACGCTTTCAGGCATTTCAGAAAATTCCATTGAGCAGGAAAACAGAGGTTTGTGTACTTAGTTATAGGCAAAAGGGTCAGAGGGCTGCTGGCCTATCAGTGAGAAAATTACATTCATGAGGACCAGGCTCTGCAAACCAGAACCCAAAATACAGAGCATCCTAGGCCAGGACCTGGGGACCAAACTGGGAGAGAAAAAAACCACTCAGTACTGCCAGATTATCAGAGGCTGAGTGGGGAGAGTGGGGGATGCAAGGAAGGGGCAGCATGTCCTCCACGGCCATTTGTCATCCCTGCTGTTGGGCAGCCAAAGGAATCATGGGACCACAGCAGGAAGGTGGGAGCACGGATGGAGGGTGGGAGCACAGAGGGAGGGTAGGAGCACAGAGGGAGGGTGAGAGCACAGAGGGAAGGTGGGAGCACAGAGGGAGGAGGAAGGGAACATAGCTGGAGGAGGAGGGCACAGCTGGAGGGTGGGAGCACAGTGGGAATAAGGGAGCACAGAGGGAGGAAGGGAACATAGCTGGAGGAGGGGGGCACAGCTGGAGGATGGGAGCACAGCGGGAATAAGGGAGTACAGCTGAAGGAGGACACGGCAGTGCTGTGCTCCATGGGCTCACCAGCTGCTCATTCCCCATCTGTCCATCTGGATCAGTCAGGAAGAACAAGGCTACCTAAGAGATAGATCTGCTCCAGAAGCCCGGCCACAGCTCGAAGCCCACCTGTGGGCCTTGCTGTGCCGCCTTTCCTTCCTCCACATTGGCTTCACTGCAGGCCTGGGTCACACAGAAGATGCTGGGCCATTCCAGCTCCTCAACCCCCACATACCTGTGGTCTCACAGGCAGGGACTGATCCAGTCAGGGGCCACTGGCTGGAAGGACATCCCCAACTCACATACTGAAAGTCAAAGATGCCTCAACATCAATTAGGATGCCAGGACGAGCATGCACCAGGGCTGGTGGCCAGCATTTCCAGCGGGCCTGAGATTCCCGGACTCCATGTCGACAGGATGCCCGTGAACTGCCCTGGATGAAACCGCTTTTCCCCAACACACACACACTCACTTGGGGAGGTGTTGGGAACCTGAACCAGCCTGTGGCTGGAGGCTGGGTGACAATCAGCCAGACCACACACTGTCACACTGTCCGGTCCCACGTCATCATCTTGAGGGAAACCAGCTCATTGGCTCTAGAGAGAAACCTTCAGCAATAACCCTGCAGGGCTGGTGAGAGGGGGAGGCGAGCTGTGGTGGGAGTCAGCTCTCTGGAACTCACCTAAAGGGGACGCTGGCATCTTCCTAGAGGAACGCCGCCCTGCCCTGGGGCCATTGGCAAGCTCCGTGGTGGGTGTGTCCGAGCTCAGCGAGAACTGGAACTGGATGGTTCCGGACTCCACTTGCTTCACCTGCGATTGACCACAGGAGAGTGACAATGGCGTCCCTCACGGGCACTTCTAGCAGAGACAGCAGCACAAGTGGTGACTCTATGGCCCAGGCCCCCTCCAAGGAAAATTTCAGCCAGAGAGCAAACATTCTGGAATCATAAACAAGTAATTTTCTGAGAAGAAAATTAGTTATGGCATTAAAATCCCAGGAGAGCATATTATCAGGGAATGACATTTACACAAGCAGAAGTATAGTTAAGGTATTTAATAAGCCATAATGTGTATGTTTTTTAATTAACATGTAATATTGACTTACTTGCACGACCACAGTCCTATGAGTTTTAACCCATCCCTCGGCTGGTCCAAGCAGCCACTGACTGCTTCTCCAGAACTAGGCTGGCCTTCTTAAGAGTGTCATATAAATCACGTGACACAATCACACAGGCTTGAGAGTGGCTCTCTCTCGGTCTCCACAATGTCCATGGGGTTACCCACACTATAGAGCACGTAACAGTCCAAGGCTTTCATGACTGGGTCATGTCCTAGCACACGGGTGTGCCCAGTCATGTGCTAACACATGGGTGTGCCCAGACCACCCACCCATCCATTCACTGGGAGCACCTGGGTGGTTGCCAGTCTGCTGACTGTACACAGAGTTGATACAAACAGCGGTGGGCAAATTGCTGTGTGAACCAGTTCTCATTTCTCTTAGAAGCAGCTGCTAGGAGGTAACTCTGTAGACACTGTGTTTTGTAAAAATAAAAATATTCAGAGCTATGGGGGCTCAGCAGTTAAAAGCACTGGCTGCTCTTGCAGAGGACCTGGGTTCAGCTCCCAGCACCCCCATAGTGGCTCACAACCACCTGTAATTCCAGTTCCTAGGGAATCCAACGCCCTCTTCTGGCCTCTGCAGGCACCACACACTCATGGTTCACAGAAATACGTGCAGGCAAAACACCATACACAAAAAATAAAAATAAAGAAACCTCTTGAGGTTTTTTCCGAGCTGGGATTCCCTCTGCGTCGAGGTCTATTTTGGCTCGTATAAACATGCTGGAGATTTTTAGTCAGTGTTTGTGTGGAATTCCCCCATTCCTTTACTCTCCAAGCTGCATCGATGCAGTCAAGCCACGGCCCACACAGACTGTGTGAGGGAGACCCCTGGTCCGTGCTATGTTGAAGCCCTTACTTCACGGGGCAGAGACAGGATTTACACAGCTTGCTCTTCCTTGGGTTTTGCTCAGATCTCCCCTTCTTTAGACTCATTCCATCTCTCTGCTTGTCTGCTGGGTTTAAACTGTTAAGGTTTGAATCTGAAATGTTTCCCCTAGGCTCATGGTCAGAGCTATCAGAAAGCCTACAGACCTTGAATGGGTGGGGGCTGACTGGCTACTGGAAATGGGTCACTGGGAGCCATCTCTGAAGATCCACCTGTAACTGTGGCCAGCCCCCTCTGCCTCCAGTTCTCCCAAGTGAGAAGTCTGGACTACACGCTGCCACCAGCACAGCCCACACCCTTCACTGCCAGGACACACTGCAGTCCTTCCGACACTGCGAGACACTATCAGCCCTTCTTCCCTTCTTTCTGTCTGGAATTTTGGTCACAACAATATTAATTTTAATTCATATGGTATCTTACTGCTAACGGCTTCTCTTAAGGTTTTAAATATAAATTCTACCAGGGTGCTGATACACACTTGTCACCCAGCAGGAGGAGGCTAAGAGGAGGGTCATCACCAGTCTGAGGCCAGTGTGGATTACACAGTGAGACCCTTTCTTGAATAAGTAAATAAATAAATTCAATAAAAAAACACTTAGCACTTCTAGGTCTGGTCAGCACTGGGAGCTGGTTACTTCTGTGGATGGAAGGCAGACTCTCTCCGGCTCCCAGGAGACCCTGGCTCCTGGCATTACACTGTCTCCGACTGAATCTAACAGCCTTGAAGCCCTCACTGTTTACAAGGTAACTTTTGCAGCTACCGCAAAGCCTACTGAGCCCTCACTTCCGCTGTTCTTCATTCCGGTCTTCCATGCCTCGTCTCTAGAGTAGCAGTTCCTAACACGTGGGTTACCATCCCTTTTGTTCATGGGGGTGGGGGTGAAGTCGCCTAAGACCTTTGGAAAATACAGATATTTATATTACGATTCATAACAGTAGCAAGACTACAGTTACATAGTAGCAAATGGAAATGTATGCTTGGGCGTCACCACCACAGGAGCAACTGTATTAAAGGGCCAGTGCTGGGAAGGTTGAGAAGCACTGCTCATGAGAAAACACCACACTGCTCTCCAATCCCCGTCCTTCAGCTCCCTGGGAGAGGCGATGCCTGGGCTTCTGGTGACTCTCGCCGGGCACACAATTCTGGGCTCCGAGAGCTGCTGTTTTTTGCCACTGGCCCTCGCTGGGCAGAGCAAACCGCAGCATCCGCACCAGCACTTCTCTGAGGGCAGGGGACTGGTTTTCTGTTTCTCTTCTCTACTCTTTGCTTTTAGTTTTCAGTGATTCACGGTGTCTGGCTGAGGTTAACTCCCATTATCTCTGGGCTCTGCTGAACTTCTGGATATCGGAGATTGTGTCTCTTGCCAAGAGCTTTCTATCATCGTATCCTCAGAGGTGTTTCCGGCACCGGGCACTCTCCCTCCTCGGGGAACTCTGATGACCTGGTGCTGGGTTCAGTTGCTGCCCCACTGTTCAGCACCAGAGCTTGGCTGCCGCCACCAATCAGCTCCTGCAACTCTGGTGGCCCTGGTTCTACAGTCTGATGTCAGAAATGGCAAACTCTGGCCACCCATCCAGCTCCAGAGCACATCTTGTGACGATTTTAACTTGCTTCTTTTTAGTTCTAAAATCTCCATCTGGCTCTTCTCTGCACCTTCCTTCTCTTCACAACAGTGTCAGCACCTGTGTGCGTGGACACTTCCACTGTTTAAAACATTTTAAGATCCTTGCTAACCAGCCTTTGAACCGTCTCAGTGTTGCTGTCAGATAACTGGTACGTTACCACGTGGGCTCCCGGTACGCAAATTCTTTTAGATTATATCACGCTCACATTAAAGATTACATGTTAGGCGTCTATGGCTGCTTTGCAGTCCGTGAAGGAAGTTGGCATTGTGCGTGAGCCGAAATCAGCCCCCTGGGATCAGGCCCCAGCTTGAGACCACAGTTCCTGTGGGCATTGTTGTCCACATGAGTGCCTGTCTCAAAGCTCACACGGTGTCCTCCAGATCTCCTGCCTATGGACCTCAGTCGCAGCGTGGGACTAGACAGAGTCCACCACACACACAGCTCAGGTCTCAAACGCCCTGACCTGCTGTTTTAAGGTCAGATCCACACCCATGCAGCTAAGGATAAACCTGGGGTTTTGTAAGCTGATTGTTTACAAGCCCTTCCCTTGTGAGCACTGCCCAGTTCCCCAGGGGCCTTCAACTTTCCTACCAGGCCTGCTGTGCGCATCCTACCTACGGCCCAGTGCTTTGTAAAGAGGACAGGAGTGTGAGCATAGGTAAGGTCCTCACTCATCAGCTCAGAAAGTCAGCGCCTGATGTCTACAGCTGATAAACTAACAGCACGGGAAGGGTACTATTGCAACATCAAAGGTAAATAACTGTAAATCACAGCTAGGAACCGGAAGTACCAGCTTCGGCAGATGGAAATCCTTTTAAAGAATTATCCATCCAAAGGAAAAAGACAGGACAAGGACAAGAGGTAGGAAGGAAACCCGCCAGAGATGGAACCTCGCTTCACAGCAAACACTGAAATAACAGTAGACGACATGAGCCCGGAAACCACGTAGCTTCTCCATGTTGCTATTTTCCTTGACTGACAGCTGACAATTCTGCTCAGCTTTCCTCTCCCCGTCCATGTGCACATGCAAAAGGCAGTCGCTGAACAAGGAAGGGCTGCAGAGCCGGCTGGGAGAGGGCATAGATAAGGCACACCTCCATTCCAGCTGCTCTCACTGGGTCGGGGTTGGAGCCACCAGGAAGAAACTCACAAAGAAGCCATGGTGCTTTCCCAGTGCAGGAGTGGAGACGGAGCCAGTGCCACCACAGCACACTGCTGTCATCCACACTGTCTGCTCAGGGTGTCAACCACAAGCACTTCTGGCCCAAAAAGCCTTCAGCAAGGTCTGTAGACGCTTGCTGCCACAACTGGGGATGCAGCTGACATCTAGCGGCAGATGACGGGGATGCAGTCAAACACACTGAAGAGGGAGTCTCCTCGGAAATGTCAGCATCTCCGGGATTGAGAAATGCAACTCAGAATCGGTGTTCTTCATGGGAAATGGGAATGTCTGACATATGTGTCACAGAGCAAATCAAACTGTCAAAATTCTCGTGCCTGGTACAGTTTACACACTCAAAAGAGGGAAGGCAGTGAAGTGGCGAGATGAGCTGTAAACGTGACAGACATTTACACCGGAAAGACACAGATATACAGACGACAGACAGACAGAACAGGACAGAGAGAAAAAATACAGAGAGAGAGATACAGAGATACAGACACAGAGAGTAAGAGAAAGAAACACACAGAGAGACAGACAGACAGAGAGAGACACACAGAGAGTAACAGAGAGAATAGACATAACCACACAGTGGCAGAGAGAGCCGCATACAGAGACACACAGGAGAGGAGGGGAGAAAGAAACAAGAGAGAAAAGAGGGAGGGGAGGGGGAAGGAGGGGAAAGGTAATGGCTTTGAGGTTTCTGATGGTGATTTCATAATAAGGGCTCAAACTAGACCATATGGAAACGCAGCAAAATATGGTCCCATAATGAGAGACATTGCTCATAACAAGGAAACTGCACCATCAGCTGCTCCCTGATTCAGGTCCCCAAAGCATCAGGCCGATCGTAAATAACAGCACTGGAAATAACAGCTGTCGCTAGAGTCAGCACAGACGTGACGTTGTGAAACGGCAGGTACAGCCCCTCTCCCTGAGGAAGAGGAAATGGGCAGTAATGGCTTTGTGCAAGGCTAGACAGGCACACTGCCGGCACCACAAAGAAGGGCCAGGGGGTCCTGCCACACCCTAGAGGGCAAGGACGGACCCCAGACGCCGGCCTGAGCCAAGCCGCAGTTCCACACCTGTCTGTGCTGCCCTGGGTCACTTGACTTCCAGGGCCACAGCTTGAGCAGGGCAGCCATGGCAGCCAGGTGACACACTCGCCCTGGAGCCTCTCCTGACCTTCCTTGCTCTCCAGGTTGGAGCTCAGAGAATGCCACAGCCAAGAAGCTTTGTCAGTCTGAGAGTCTGCTGGGGGCCTGCACTCTACTTGCTGCGGAGAGTGAGCAGCAAGGTCCGTAGAGGGAATGTGCTGGGCGGGCAGGCGGGCGGGGGTGGGGGTTGTGCAAAGCCCAGCTGGGAGCTGAAGCCAAAGCCCTGGCTGGTTCTCTCTTGGCAATCACTTTCCTGGCAAAAGCCACACGAAGTCCTCCTCTGAGGCACCGAGCATGGGCACAAGCCGAGGAGCAGCTCCCCTGCAAACGTGCACACTGGCCCAGCAAGGCATCCGGAGGAGGAGGTGTGGATGTTATCAGACCCAGGATGAAACTGGCCTAACCAGGGCTCAGCACACACCAAGGGCACATTCAGGACGCAGAAAAGGCTGGCTTGTGAAACATTGAAAACATGCCAGTCACTGTGGAGCTTTAAAATAAATAAACTTGGTCTCGGTGGGCAAAGTGCTTCCGTGTAAGTGCAAAGGCCTGAGTTCAGTCCTAGGAACCCACAGGAAGATAGGTGAGGTAGCATACTGCTGCTACCCCAGCACTGGGGGGAGGGAAGACAGGCGGAGCCCAGGGTGGCCAATCAGCGAGCTCCAAGTTCAGGGAGATTCTGTGTCCAAACACTGGATGGAGAAGGATCCAGGAAACACTCTGACGCCTCTACATGCACTCTCATGGTAACTGTACCCACACGTCACACACACGCTCACACACACACTCGCTCACACGTGCACGCTCACACGTGCACGCTCACACATGCATGCCCACACATGCACGCAGACACACATGCACGCACCCACGCACCCACAGGCTACGAGCATGTGAGAAGCACACCTATGAAGTACTTACCTCCTCTGAGCTCATGCTAGCTGAAGGCACCTTATAGACCAGACAGCGTGAGGGGTTGTGCTGTACCCCACCCTGAAGAGGCAGCGTCACCTTTCCTGGGCCCGCTTCCAGATCGGGGTTCCAAACAGCCCATCGAACCATGTGCATGCACGCCAAGCTGGATAATGAGGTGGAAGAGCTGGCCTGGAACGGGAACAAGTCACGGCCATGTGAGACAGTGCAGCGTCCACCTGATAGGATGGCAAGCCAGTGATGCCACCACACATAACAATTCCAGGAGCTCAGAGCAGCAAGGGGCCAGAGCCACCTGTTCCACCCAAGGGGGCTGAGGCAGGACACAGCCTTTCGTGACACCCACCAGTCTTATGAGCCCATCAGTTTCCTCCTATGGCTCCCGGCAGCAGGGGCCGCTCTAACAGTCGACTCCTCGGGGACCTTTCTGCTGATCTGTAAACCCTCAGAGACTTGCCCGCTTCTCCTCAAATGCATCAGGAAAACTAAAGAGTTGCACCTGTGTTGCTGAAGAGACTCTTTGCAAAATAACAGTGTGTGTGTGTGTGTGTGTGTGTGTGTGTGTGGTGTGTGTGTGTGTGTAAATGTGAGGGAGAGTGTGTGTAAATGTGAAGAAATATATGTATACATGTGTGAGTATGTATGTGTATATGTGTGCATGTATCTGTGTGTATATGTGTGTGCATGTGTGTGTGTGTAAGTGTGAGGGAGATGTACATGTATGTATGTGTGAGTATGCATGTGTATATGTGTGCATATGTCTCTGTGTGTATATGTGTCTGTGTGTGTTTATGTGTGCATGTGCCTCTGTGTACATATATATTTGTGTGTGTGTGTAGATGTGCGTACATGTACACGTATGAGAGGTGGAGGTGCATGATCAACTTAGGGTTACCAGCACACATCTTCACCAAAGCCTGAGACGCTGAGCATGTCATCCTGAAGAATGCACACAGAGTTGGAAAAGCAATCCATGGTTTCATGGATGAGTCTCCCCCCGACACGCCCCCTACACAACCCCCCCCCACCTTCTCAGTGAGCGGCCAGATCAATGGGTGGAGGCCGTAGGAAAACCCTGGGCTCGAGCCATCTATCGTCGGCACAAAGTCGCCTCTACAAATCCAGACGTGGAGCTCTGCTCAACGATGTACCCCGGACTTGTCCCACTCGTTCTTTAAGTAAGATTACAGCTGGGTCCCAGGTCTTTGTGGAGTACAGAAATGCCACTCAGCCCATCCAGAGGTGTCTGCTTTGAATGGAAGCCCTGACTGGAAGGTCCTGGAGCTGCCTGGGAAGGTGAACACCCCTGAGGCCCATGGGAAACTGTCAGACCATAACAAGCTGGCCTGTGTAGAACCGCTGACCCAGAACTCCACTCTGGAAGGCCGGGGGAGGGACGAGCAGCCTGCTTCTCACTGGGACGTGCAGCCTCTGCCACCATGTGCCCCAAAGCAACACCTTCATGGCAGCAGGAGGTGAGGGAGTTTGAACACAATATTGTCAACTCCTAACACTCTTCATGGGTGGCTGACCAGTGGATGCACAGGTTAAGGAACACACAGATGAGATGGCTCACGGCCTAGGCCACAGGCTTTGGTTGCCCAGGTGCAGACAAGGGTCCGTGAAGGCACAGACCCAGGTAGCAGCATAACTGTGGAATGGGGGACATAAACCCGGTGACCTGGAAGAGGGGGCCTGGCACACAGGACGGCACACGCTTCCGCAAGAGCCAGCAAGGACGGCAGAACTCTGGTCCTGACTAAAGTCCTGACAGACGCTGCTCACGTGACAAGAAACAAGGCATGGCCAGGCCACTGTCACAGCCAAACATAAGTACACCAGGGTGCCAGGCAGATGCCACACACTCACAAGAAGGTCTCTGCTTGACCATACCACAGCCAAGTTCAAGGGTCAACCAATCGGAACCACAATGTGACCAGGCTCTTGTTTCTACATTGAGACTGCCTGCTGTGTGCTCTGTATGTCCCTGAGAGAAAACCCCAAACCAGCAGTCCTGACTGCTGTCTGCTATGCACCTGGCTTCAAACCCTGCAGACCAGCAGGGCATGCTGGGCCTTCCCCACGGCCAGACGGTGGGTCTGGGTGCTGCCGTGCTCCTTTTAATGTTGCTGTTAATGAGGTTTGGGTCCCTGGTCACTGGGTGAAAACAAAGCAAAACCAAACCAAGTATAAACGAAGAATCCAGAAAGTGGGACCCTTTAGCATCAGACTATGCCACACCGGAATCTGCCTGCTTCTACCCTGGCCCCAGCCTCCACCCTGCCCCTGCCTCCTCTCCCTTCCTGGGTAGAGTTCTGCCCATAACTGCAAGGCGTCAATCAGCACTGGTAACAGATCCACTCCTCTCAAAGTCCGATCACTACACGGGAGCTAGAGCACTCGCCAATAAAACATCCTAAACTCAGTATCGGCTGGGCAGCTTCTGTAAACACAGCCGCTCGCGGTGGCGGGATTAAAAATAATCAGAAATCCAAGCGTCCCTGAGATCGGTGGGACGCCGTTTCTCAAATTAGGTGATCCTGATTTCTCATTTTCCAGTTTCACGGTTCTCTGTGGCTGTTTAGTCCTTGATCAATATAAGTCTCTTCTGTGTGGAGTATCTGTCAGTCAGATAAACATCCACTTTTGCTTTTGTCTTTAACAGCTTTAACAGAACGAGATGATTTGCGAGCTACCGATCACTTCTGAGGCCCAGCAGGGAAACTGGGAGCTGGTAGCAGTCCAACCCCACACGCCCACCCATGTCCTAGAGCCAACCCAGGGCTCCTGTACCAGGACCCTTCCCCAAAACTGACTGCTCTCAAGAAAAACCTGGGTGCAGCCAAGCACAAGCACAAAGAACGAGTGGTCACTCAGGAGGCTTCCGCTACCCAGGATTTTTACAATCAGGATTAGAGACGCTTAGCTGATACCACCATGCACCAAGCAGTCCCAGCTTCTCGGGAGTCAGAAGCAGGAGGGCTCCTGGGGTAAGGAGTGCAGGGACAGCCCCTGGGGACACGGGACAACCCCATCCAAGGTAAAAAAAAAAAAAAAAAAAAAAAAAAATATATATATATATATCAAAAAGATTATCAACTTTATAGTTCCTTATTCTGCCAAATTTAGATCAGAATTTATACACCCTCAAAAGAAAAAGAAAAACATCCAAACTGCTGTGAAATGAGTAGTTTTCATTTAGACAGGGAATGATGGGAAATTACAGTGAATGATGGGAAAAGCCAAAGGAGCACAGGTGGGTCAGCACAGGCGGGGCTCAAGCCACACAAGGAGCACAGGCTGCTGGGGACGGTGGGACCAGGTCGCCAGACAGCCATGAGAATGATAAGGCTGAGTGAGCTCAAACCCCGGGAATCTCAGAATTGACAGCAGCAAGAGTGGACCCATCCCCTGCCTCTCCCTGCTCTGGAACGCCTAACCAGGACACCTCACTGAGGACCACCGGCATTGGTGTAGCATAAACACCTGGAGTTCTCCATGCTAATGAGGTACCTAGATGGCCTCCACCCCGCCGCCCGCCTGCCGCAGCCAGCCTGCAGCCAAGGAGCTTCTCTTCCTGTGCATTCCTTCCCAAAAAGGTATCTAATCCCTGGTTCACCTGGAATAAAGTGTATGCACTCACATCCGCCATCAGATAAAGCCGTTTGAACAAGCAAGGACTGTCTCTTCATCAAAGATCACTGAAATCTCTGGGAGAAGGCCTTCTCTCTTCCAGCCTCTCCCTGCTCTCTCAGAATCAGACCCGGTTCCTCCAGTCCAGGGCTCTGCCTTCCCCTTCCTTCCTACCCAAAGTGTGGATGCCCTGAGGGGAGAGAATGCATGGACTGGGGACCCCCCACCCCAACTCCTAGCGGGGTATGCGAGACGCACCGGGCACCTGCGTACACAGGTGGCTGGGACCACAGCTTTCATCCCAGACCATGCTGTTTTCACTTCCAGGAAAACACAGATGGTGGACCACCCGTGAGGGACTTTGCCCTGCCTCTCTCCTGGTGGCATGCTTGCAGCACCCCTATCACCCCAGCGGAGAAGCCGGGTGCAGTCTGACAATGGGTCAGGAACCAGGTTTTCTTGTGAAACTAAAGTGTCAGCAAAGCCACAACAGGATCTCACACGGATCTTGGAGATTTTCCAGCCCAGAGTCCCTGTGGCTGAGCAGGACTCAGCCGGCAGGCTGAGCAGTGGCTCGCAGACATGCCCCATCCTACACCCTGGAGCATGGGGTATGTGTAGATGTGACAGCGTTGAGACATAAGCTCATCATCTGGGTGCCAGAGACACTCAGGGACAGGGAGAGCACTGGGCCCATGGGGCAGAGGGGATAGGGGTGCGGATGAAGCTGAGGACGAGACTGCAAGAGCAAAGAGCGGCTTCTCCCAGAGGAACACCCCTGCAGAACCTTGCTGTGCCCAGCAGATCTGACTGAACCTGTGGCTTCCAGAAATGTGAAAGTCAATTCTGCTGCATGAAGACACCAGCCTTGGGGCTTTACACAGTCTGTCCCTGGTGGCTATCCTCAGATTATCATGAAGAGAGACAGGCTGAAGCCTCTTGCTCCTCCGGGAGCTTTATCTCCTCAGACGTTTGCTGAGGGCTCTTTCCTGCTGCCTGGACCACCATGCCATACCTCTGAGCATTATCTGCTGAGGCCTCCGAGAACACAGAGATGTGACAGCGGCACTCTGTCTGGGAGCGGGTAAGGAGCCACCCACATTTGCTCACACTTGGACCACTGAGGCCACTTCCAGAGACAGGGATGAGCCCAGAGGGACGGAAGCCTAGGTGCATGAGACCCTGGCTGAACACAGACTAGAAAGACAAACTGCCATGGTAGGTTGTCTCTGAACGCTTGCAATATCACACCAGTCACAGAGAAGACCACGAAGGAAAGAGAGAGAGAAAACTTCATGGGGAGAAGGCTCCATCAGTACAATGCTTCTAAGTTTGATCTCTAGAACCAATGGAAGGAAGAGAAGGAGGAGGAGGAGGAGGAGGAGGGAGGAGGAGGAGGAGGAGGAGGAGGAGGAGAAGCAGCAGCCGCTGCCGCCACCGCCAGGCATGGTAGTAATCCCAGTTCTAAAGAGGTAAGACTTGGAGATCCCTGGGGCTTGCTGGATGGCCAGGCCAGCCATTTGGAGTTCCAGCCCAGCTAAACACCCTCTCACAACACACACACACACACACACACACACACACTGTGGTAGCTAGCACCAGGGGAATGACTAAGCATCCTCTGCACACAAAGCAGAGTGGCTTAAATTGTCATCATTCCTCTGAGGGAGAAGACAGTAGAGCATGGAGCACTGGGAGGCCACCGAGGGGGCCACCACTTGGACCCCAGCCAGGACCCTGAGCAATCCAGTGTGTGGTGGGAAGGGAAGGCTCTGACTCTAGCACTCTAACCCAGAGCTCACACGTAGCGGGCAGATGTGAGATCCAGATGGAGCCCAGGCCCGCTGATCAAGCACCCAGAAGAGCACAAGGGGACTCAGACAACCTGAGTCCAGGGATAGCCTCAGAAAAACGAGTTTTCTGTGACTCCTCGAGTTCCAGGCCACTGAGGCAACCTCACAAGGCTGGGACCCAGTGACAAGTCCTAGAAACAGGTAGACGGGGCAGGAACCACCGCCCTCCTCCCCTGCCAGCCCTCCAGCAGAGGGTCCCCAACCAGGCTGCATCAATTACGGGCGGTGACCTAGTGAAAATGAGAGGCGGGTGAACTTGGCAGCGACTGCCTGCTAATTCCCCTCACGCGTATTCACAGTGGCCAAGGCGGCCTGCAAGCTCGTAATTAAAGTCATCTGCTCTCCCATGTGTGACCCGGTGACAGGGCTGTCACTTAGGCTTTCAGTGGTCATTTATTAAGCGGTATTTTCAGATCATTCAACTAAGCACAGCAGCTATTTTTAGTCATAGACACAAAAGAAGGTTCCACAGCCTGGAACAACGCTCCTGATTGGACAGGGCTAGCAAAAAAAAAAGAAGAAGAAAGAAAGAAAGAAAGAAAGAAAGAAGGAAGGAAGGAAGGAAGGAAGGAAGGAAGGAAAGAAAGAAAGAGTGAGTCAGCTCCTTTCTGTGCGCCTGTCAGGGGCTAAGAAAAGCAAAACAGGTTGGTTGTCCTGGGTGACTGTGGGGTGGACAGGTAGGGGCCACCACCATGAAGACTGAGTCGTGGCCAGCAGCTGCACAGACACTGATACCAGCTGCACAGGTACAATGAGACCCAGCCTCTGCTTCCCCTGGAAAGCCTGCCCTGCCTGCTCGTGTTCCTGGAAATGAACTAGGAGGAGTCGAGCAGGAGAGAGGAGGTCAAGGCAGGAGAGGAGCCAGGAACGTGAGCAGAGAAACACACGCATAGGCACACACCTGGGACAGGCTGCGGGCAGAAGAGCCACGGGTAACGGATGAGGAAGATCACGACAGGGGTGTTTGGTTTGAAGCCCGTTGCAGCCCATGCAGCCTCCTTGTCACCTGGGGTGGGGTGGGGGGACAGTACCGATAACTTAGAGAAGGTCCACACCACAGTGTGGAAGGAAGCTGCAGAGAGGACTGGTCATCTGTTGAAAATAACGACTATCCACACAAGCACTGCACTTCAGTTAGGTGTGAACGAGAGACAACCAACACTGCATGCCGCTCAGCCTAGTAGGAAGCGGCCGAAATCCACATCTGAAACAACTAACAGCCAAAGGATACCAAGGCAGAGCTGAGGAGATGCCTGCTGCACAGGCCAGGGGACGGCAGGGGTTTGGGGGCCCCAGAACCCGTGTAATCAGGGAGCAAGCTGGCTGGCTGGCTGTGTTGGTAAGCTGTATTGCTGGCTGGTTTCACGTTGTCGACACACGCTGGAGTCTCTCCTCTGAGAGGAGGGATCTTGGGCTGAGAAAACGCCTGTGTAAGGTCAGGCTGTGGGCAAGCCTGCAGGGCATCTTCTTAACTAGTGACTGACTGGGGCTTGAGGGCCAGCCCACTGTGGTGGGGCCACCCCAGGGTTCTATAGGCAAGCAGGCTGAGCAAGCCATGAGGAGCCCCCTCCGAGGCTTCTGAGTAAGTTCCTGCCCCGGATTTGAGTTCCTGTCCTGACTTCCTTCCAGAAGAACGGTGATGTTAAAGTGTGAACTTGTAGTAGAAGTACTTATTTAACCCCCAAATTTGTTCGCTGTAAGATCTCCTGCCTGATGGAGACCAGTAAAGGAAAACATAACTCAATAATTATTGGTATAAATAGCACGCCTGGATTGGTCAGATTTACCATTATACTACTCTAATCCGCAGCTATGAGATCCCTTATAACTTGTAGTTCATCCAGGCCGCGTCCTTGTCCTCCGAGCTCCAGCTCCTCGCGGCTTCCTTCTCCTACTTCCTCCTGCTTCTACCTCTCCTGTTGACTCCCTTCTCTACTGCCTCTGCTTCTGCTCTATCTTTTATATCGAATTCCTCTCACTCTCTCCTCCCCTAAGCCTTTTTCTCCGCCTCCCCTTCTACTGCCCAATCTCTGGCTCTAGCCTTTATTTTACAGGTTTTAATTGGGCAGAAGGTTTACAAGACGTCACCTGTGTACAGATTCAATCATCCTCTGCAGCCCCTCCCAGAAGGGTGGAACTAGGATCAAAATACAAGGCTGAGGCTATCCACAACATGAACTAATTGAACCCTTCTGTCCCCAAGCTTCTCTTGGTCGTGGTGCTTCATCGCAGCAATGGTGACCCTGACTGGGACAGTGAGCTCCAGGCTTGCTTGAGAAATCCCCACTCAAAGTGGAAAGCGATGGAGAAGACTCTAGACACCAACCCCAGGCTCATGTCCACGCACACATGCAAACACACATACACACGTGCAAGCACACCACACACACATAAAAGGTTTTACTACAATGTCTGGCATGATGTGTTTGCACAGCCAAGGAGGCACACAGGCTCTTGGTCACCTGACTGGCCCCGAGGGAGAGAGGGTGCTCTCAAGGGAAGCAGGATTCAGAAAGTTGTACTGAGACTGGTGGTTGGGGTGGATAAACATGTATGCAAAGGCACTCTCTGCAGACACACATTCAGAGCAGTAAGTGACGGAGAAGAAAGATGCTTTCAGGTGGGTCCCTGAAGCAGTATGAGGGACTGGAGTCAATCAAAGGCAAGAGACCTTCAGCTACTGCCAAGCAGAAAATCAAAGAGGGTTCTAAAAACACAGGCCATCACAGAAGGACCTCTGGGGCAGTCCCTGACTACGAATCTTATCTCCTTGTATAGCAAAGACTCAGACACAACAAAGCAGAGGGGGCTACAGCCGGCAGCTCTGGCCTCCTGGGCTCCGTCTGACCTGGGTGGAGGCCATTCCCCACGCTCTCTGAAGAGACTCCTGAGCTCTCAGCCTGAGTGTGAGCAGGAGCCATCCCCAGGACAGACAGACACAAAGCTGCGGCTGGCCGTGAGAGACCAGAGACAGAGGCTTCAGCCACAGACCCAGACGGGCCCCGGTTAAGCTGCGGGTGCCTAACTGCAATTCTCAACGTGACTGAGTTAAGAAGTACATGGGGCAGACAGACTGATGGACATGATTGAATTAAGAAGCACACGGGGCAGACAGACTGATGGCAGCATGCAGCAGTAAAGGCTCTTGTGGCCAACCCCGGTAAGCTGAGTTTGATCCCCAGGACCTACACTCTGAAAGGAGAGAACCAACTCCCAAAGCTGCTATGTGCACACACACACACACACAATCACAAAATCAAAAAAAAAAGAAGAAACATGCCCCGAGGCATACTTTTCCAAATGGGTTAACTGGAGGGGATGAAGACACCGTCCTGAACGTGGGCCGCGCATGCCCATGGGCTGGGGGTCACACTGGATACAAAGGGGACTGAATTCATGCCCCTGCCTCCTGCAAGTCCCTGCGGTCACCGTGCCTTCCCTGCCATGATGAATACCCGAAAAGCAGGAGACAAAAATCAGCCTTCCTCCCGGGCGTGGTGGAGCACACCTTTAACCCTAGCATCCCAAGCCTTTTCTCAGGCAAGAGTAACTAATACAGAGCCCACAACACCAATGCTACTCAGGGATGGTGCTGCCTAAGACGGGCACCACACACAGTGAGTGCTCACAGCTCTGTTAAGCTGACTTGTATTGTTCAAAGAACATCGATAAATACATAAATAACAAGTCAGGACAACTTCTTAGCGACTTGGGGGTGGGGGGGTTATCTTGTCACGTGACACCCACTAAGCAATGTTTCCAACCCTACATACCTAGGGAAGGCAGTTACCGTGACATGAACAAACCACAGGAAACCTCACTGCGGTTCCCACACTTTGGGGGTGGGGGGCGTCATCATTCACTCAGTTGGCAAACATCCTGGGGACCATGACTGCATACTAAGAGCTTTGCAGAAAGGTCACCAGAATCCTGACAATGAAGCAGTGGCCCTGGGCGCCACCTCTTGGACAACTCACAACGCAGTCTATCCCCAAAGACAAAAGGCAACAGCAAGGCTTTGGTTGCCTTGCTGAAGAATGACGTTTAACAACCGGTGAGCTTCCTGGTCTGTTGTTCATTCTGAACGAGTGCTCAAGACCAAGGCCTGCGCTGAGACCCAGGTGGTTGGGAATGAGCCGGCACCCTCCCTGACCAGATGGTCTCCCTCCTGTCCGGATGGGCCGTCTGAAGACATGCTATTCACCAGAGGGAGCTGTGGCTCTCAGCTCCTCCTCTGAAGCACAGTGTCAAGCAGAAACCGGGGACAAGGAAACACAGCAAAGCCACTGTGGCAACGTGTTCGCCAAACACGGGGTGCCTGGCTTGCCGCGACCACAGGGATAAACTGAGAAGTGTCCATCCAGGCTGACCATTCCATGCGGTGGCATGCAACCACGGTGAAGAGCTGAACCCAGCTATTTACAGAAATGGCGAAAGGATCACATGTTCTCTCAAGTAATCCGAGAAAAGAAACAGAGAAGAGGAGGGGAGGCTGGCCTGGGGAGGCTGGCCCGGAGCCGCAACCACAAAGCTGCCGAAGGGACACAGCGTCATCACACGCTTCCGCACGCCCTCCTCAGTGTCAGAGGGTAGGTAGATGGCTCAGGACAGGAAGTGCTTGCTGAGCAAGCATCAGGACAGGAGCTTGTATCCCCCAAAGCCACGTAAAAGTACAAGCGGGCATGGTGGCCTGCCTCTGAGTAATTCCTCACGGGCTTTGGCAGAGGTGGAGATGAAGGAAACAGCCATCAGTCTGTCTGTGGGGAGGCTAAGCAAGGTGCAGCTCACTACCGGGTCCGTCCACCCTGTGCTTGAGACCCCAACATGCCCGGTGCCTTGTGAGAGGAAAGCAGAGGAAAGCAAAGGAAGTGAGGAGTCCGCATCCTGGACGAGTCAACAAGGCGATGCTTCAGAAGGCGACAGTGGGGGAGGGGGCTTACCGTACTGCTTGCTGGGTGTGGTGTGCCCCTCTGTGATCATAAGAGCCTTAGACAAGGCATGCAGTGGGTAGGTCTCACGTAGCCCAGGCTGGCCAGAAACTTGCTATACAGCTAAGGATGGCCCTGAACACCTGATCCTCAGTCGCACAGGACAAGCCGCCTGCTGCCTAATAGCATCCCACAGGCCTGGTTCTCCCACAGCCCCACCCACCCACCCACCCACCCACCTACGCGCACCTGCAACGGTACATTTTAGATAAAGCCCCTGGTGATCAATATGGCAGCAGGTGATTAACTGTTCCCTAAAGTGAACACCATGGGCCTCCAAGATCTGAGGTTGACCCCAGGAAGGCCTGGTGTGAGCAGGAGACACAGGAGTCAGAGCTCTTATTCTGCATTATGACATAGATGCACGGAAAGTTCACTATACGAAGCCACTCATCACACAGATTCGAGCTTTGCTACACTTAATAGTAAAGGGAAAATACAGTCAAACAGCCTCGTTCTTCAAAATAATTACCGGTTTGATAATTATGAATTAAAGCTGTCATGATGCATGAAGCTTACTGGGCCATGTCCTACCATCAGCCCGCAGAGTATCCGATCCCCAGGAAGACGATGGGATCAGAACAGGGCTGTTTCCCAGAACCACGGGCCACGCTTGTTACCAGGGCTTTCAATGAGAAGAGACGCGGGTGCCCGCCAGGTCTCTCCTCAGCACGGAGGCAGCTGCGACAGACAGCCGACACGGGACACTCACACTGCCGTCCGCTCCTGAGGGCTGTTGAACACGTACTCCAGCTGGAAGACGATGGCAAAGGCCGGGTGACTGACCATCTCCGGGAGTCGCAGGTGGCTTCTCAAAACTAGAGCCTGATTTCCAGAGCTGGTCGGGAACACAAACCAGGAGGTGTTAGAACATGGGGTCTGTCCATCTGTGTCCACCTCCCCATGGTCAGCAGCAGCAAAGGGGAGCCCCAGGGTCAGCAGGACACGGTAGGTCCTCTCTGCTCAGCCCAGTAAAAGCCACAAGCAACACCTCTAGATTTCCAGGGAAGCCTGCAAGGAAGTCAGTGAAGCACTCAGAGTGACCACAGAGGCGAGGGAGGGTCTCCCAGCACTTAGCTCCTGAGAGTGTCCAGAGGTCAGGGAGGGTCCCCAACACTCAGCTCCGGTACGTCAGCTGAGCTCTGCACACCACTGACGGATGGGACGTGACAATGCTACAGGGATGTCTCCATGGGTCCCAGATACATGGGACACAACTCAGTGTAGGACTTGAAGCCTTAGAAAACGGATCCCAGTACCCATCCAGGTGGGGTGCAGGGGGCTCTTCAGACCCTCAGCCCGAAGCTTCTGAAGATCCAGCTCCAAAGTTGTCACAGCAAAAATAGGGGCTTTTTCTAAGTGTCCATCTCTGAGGTTTATGCCTGATGGGTGTGACTGAGGGGACGGGGTGACGGAGAAGCACACCACAGGGCAAGCCCGCCCCACATGCTCAACTCCCTGATTTCCCATGGCCCCTTGTAGTCCCTCAGCCTTCTGCCACCTTGGGGTACGGGGTCCTGGCCTTGGCAGAGGGAGAGACCTGTTCTTAGACAAGGCACTGATCCTCTTGGTGAAGCTGGCCGAGCGCGTCAAAGTCACGTCCATCTCCGGTACAAGCACAACCACCTGTGGCCTGTGCACGAAGCCCAGCCCGTTGTGGACACAGACGTGCAGGCGCCGCTCCAGGACCTCCAGGGTGCCGCTCTCCAGCAGGCCGACCCCTACAAGAGACACAGGTAGAGAGACGAGTCCTGCACGGCTGGGAAGGGATTGGCCAGAGAAGACTGGGCGAGCAGGCGAGCTGACGGTAGAGGCCAAGGTGGGGTCTACAGAGCTCCCAGCGGAGCGACACTGAGTGTAAATGCACCCTCTCCAAGGGCGGATGCAGGACACGGTGGTGCCCACTGGCCATGGTACACCTGCTATGTCAGGTGGTTTCCCTCGAAGCACGACCTTCGCCATGCAACATACAGGGAAACACGGACAGCTTAGCTGACAGTCCCCAGGACCCAGCGACTTTAGATCCTTCTCAATCTGGAGCCACTTCCCTGAGACGGACATCACGGTGGTGGAGAGGCGCCCGCAGGCAGGACACACCCAGGTCTCACTGTGTCCATCAGAAGGAAGCAGGTCGGAAGGGGGTGCAGGCTCAGGCAACAAATCATATGCTGACAGAAATGGAGTCTGCCCCAAAGCCATGGCCGGACACCACAGACCTCCATGTTAGCATGGGCACCCCAACAGATGGCAGGGTGTGTCCGTGTACCCCTGCCCCCGGCCCTCAGTGTCTATGAAGTTACACAGTCTCTACCAGTTTGATCTTTAACTTTCTCGTCCCTCACTGCCCATTAGTCAAGCTGAATAGGCCAAAGCTAGACATGTTAGTCACTGGTTAACAACAATAAATATGTAAGCCTGCCATCTGGGAAAGACGGATACCAAAGCGGTAAAGTCCCTCCACTGTGTCTGTGAGACTGCGTCAAGCCCGCGCGCCTCAGGAGGTGCACGGGAGAGCAAGTGAAGCTGTGATATCCAGAGAGGCATGACCCTGGCCAGGCAAAGATCTTCGGGAAGGAATCCCAGGATGTGAACACGTGTGCAGAGGCCCAGGGTGGGACCAGAGCCCAAGGAGGCCGCTCCGACTGAGGGCAAGAGACAGACCCATCAGTGATGCATGTGGGTCTCTGTCTCACAAGAAGCTAGAACCCACAGAGGTTTATAAACTATATGCATGCTTCCAAAAGACCACTTGGACCACAGAGTAAATGAAGATTTTCCCCAGGATCCCTAAGAGAACACAGCAAACAGCACCTCCTTAGAGGATCATCCCACCATACCTATGAGAAAGAAAAACAAAAGAAGCCACAAAACCAACCACAGCCACCAACCACGGAAGGTGCCACTGGAACACCACAGCCTCCCACGCCTAGTGCTAAGACCAGCCCGGCCTCTGGAATTCATGGGGCAGAGCAAGCAGTCTCCACCCAACACTACCTCCACCCTGGCATCCACACTCAGTACCCTCCATGACAGATGACCTACGAGCTTTGGCCTAGGCTGGCCACAGCCACGGCAGCAGGGCTCCACAGCCTTGTGCTCAGAGGCATCTGCCCCTGAGGAGTCGAAGTCTTGAAGCTTCTGTGTGTATTAAACCTGCGCTGTCCATGGTCACCATGGCAGGGAACCTCGCGTGCAGCTCAATGGCTATGAACTGAGAGAGTCACTGCAAGCTCACCCCGAGGAACCTGCCAGCCACTTACAGGTCTTCTTCCCACTCAAGAACTCACTGTGGAAGTGCCCAGACTCAAACAGAAATGTTCCCAGCGGGGTTAATAAAGGTCCATACATCCATTAGGACACACGGATGCATTCGTGCCCTCACGCCGAGGGACACAACACAGCAGAGCGAGTAAAGGGGCCAACTGTGGATGGACAGCACCACAGAGCCACAGGCAAGAGAAATCAGCAGAGGAAAGAAGCGTGTTTCAGAGAAGCAGAGGTCGAGGCCCAGGAACTGACATTGTCCAGAGGTTCATCTAAGGCAACAGGATAGAATCAGAAAACAGATGTGGTGATGAGAAAAGCCGGCACCTGGACAAGAGGAACACAGAAGAAAGGAGGCGGCCATTCTGTGCTCACCTGCCCCAACACACTCAGGTGTACCCCGCCCCAACACACTCAGGTGTGCCCCACCCCAACACTCAGGTGTGCCCCGCCCCAACACACTCAGGTATACCCCACCCCAACACACTCAGGTGTGCCCCACCCCAACACACTCAGGTGTGCCCTGCACTCTTCTGCCAGTTTGCTTGGGCAGGGAGGAGATGTCCCACTGGCCTGTCCTACCCCTGCAATGAAAAGTGCTTCCTTCTGTTTCAAGGGTCAAGAGCAAAGACTCCCGCATCCTAAGAGCGGATAAGAAATGGTCTGCCCACAGTCAAATGCTGATAACCCATTCTTTATGCTCAGAGAATGGACAGGGACAGCCATTCTCCCAGCAGGAGGGACTTCCATGTGGCTGCCAGCCAAAAAAAAAAACAGAAGAGGCCATGCAGGCCCAAGCAGAACAAATTGGTGCACAAGGGTGTCACACTACTGAACTTGGCAGGCTGTGCTGTGACCACAGGTGGGACAGTTAGGGCAGCGACTCAGAGAAGAGGGAAAACAGGAGTCCCCCAACTGCAGAGGTGTTTTGAGGCTCTCCTGTTGCACTAACAAACTGCACAGAACATCTGGAGGACCCGATGTCAGAGCGCAGGACCCAGAGGACTAGGCAGACAGTCGGCTACATCGGGACTGGAGAAGAACCACAGGGCGTCCTGTGTGCAGGCGAAGCCTCAACCCTGAGTGTAGCCAACATGTGAGCTCTGTGCAGTGCCCCCATGATGGCCCCCGTCCAATGTGATCCCCCAAACCCTCGACCCCAGCACCTGAACAAACCCATGTTTTCAGAAGCAATAGACAGGATTAGTAACATGCCTCTGACAGAGGGTTGGGGATGAGTTTTATAGGGCTGTGTCTACACAGGCAGAGCTCAGAGTGTCTCGTGAGAGCTCGGGCAGACAGAAGTGGCCGTGAGGGACTGCCTCCAGTCAACTCCGCAAATTAAACC